>JAEIFV010001316.1:0-65394 GCA_018904265.1 Lordiphosa collinella | reverse complement strand
TTGGGAATAGGACGAGACGGGCTTGAATTTAAGATTTTTGATCGGGACCGGGACGGGACGGGAAAGCTTGTGTCGGGACCGGGACGGGACGGTATTAACGCAGAAATCCCGAAATTTTTCGGGACCCGATCTATTTTGATTTGCCGCAGCAAGATCAAGCACTTCAATGAAAATAAGTGTTTGATTTAGTTGTTATAGGAAAAATCAAATGCGTATATAAGGAAGCCTTAATGAAACGCTGCGAACCATTATCTTTTCATTATGCTGCTTTATTTTTGAATACACCTTTTAGGGAATTGAGTTACTTTCCTAAGGAAACTTGCAGTGGGGTCCATTGCATGATGAAAACATTCTGTTCCTTAATAAGAAATAGCTAAGAAAACTCGAGAAGTTTTTGTGTTATTTTCTTTATAAATAAACTGAAATATCTTCCATGTATCTAGCTATCTAGTTGTATAAGACAAAGTGGCGTTAGTTACATCACTTATAACGGCTGGACGAATTTGCATTGGGTCCAAAAAATTTGCGAAAATTTGGCAATTGTTTAGCAGTTGCTTTCTCAGGAATAGCGGCCACATTGTTAGAAGGATGCCCTGCAGCTCATTCAGCGTTAAAACTGCCGTTAAACCTTCAAATTGTTGAAAAACTGACATGTAACATTGCGAAACACTCCGCAATGGCCAAAGTTTTTGTATCGTCTAAAATCATCTTTTTGGACGAATGCACAATGGCGCTCAAACGCGCATTAGAATCACTTCACCGAAAATTAAAAGCTCTGCGCAATGACTCGAGATGTTTTGGAGTCGCAATGATTTTACACTGCAAACAATGCGTGTCTCAAATCATCCAATCTTTGGCGCTATGTAAAGAAACTTTAGCTGGCTGCAGACATGAGAGGTGCATTGCTGAACGAAAAATCTGCTTAAGATTTCTCCTAGAAAATCGAAATCGTTGGAACTCTACGTTCATTCCAAACTATTGACATTGTAGCAATCGAAAACTAAGCCAACAAATGTCTAACTGAATTTTTCAACGCTTTGGATGTACCTGGCTTACCCCCGCACAACTTAAAACTACAGGTTTATTAGGTAGCCATCATGCTTCAAAATCTAAACCAGCCGAAACTAACTAAGCAATGGAACGCGAATAGTGATAAGAAAACTGATGATCAATGTGATTCAATGTGAAAAAGTTTCCACTCCGAATAGTCCGATGATCGCAACCGATGTGCCCTTTGAGTTTAAGCGAATTCAATTTCTGATTTGACTTGAATTTAGAAAATTCATGTTCTTCTCATGGACTATTGTATGTGGCATGTTCACGTGTCGGCAAACCATTTGTATCATTTGTTCTTACGCCTGATAACAATGCGAAATAATGGGAGTCCCAAAATTAACGTAAGATTTCCCATTGCCTTTAAAAGAATAATATTTGGCTTGACACAGCCAAAAAGGCCAAAGTTCGCAGGGCCATCTAGTTCTGTCTTCAATTCTATATATTCCCAAAAATATATTGAAGGGATCGGGACTATAAAGTATATATATTCTTGATCAGCATCAACAGCCGAGTCGATCTAGCCATGTCCGTCTGTTTGTCTACCTGTATGAACAAACAGATCTCAGAGATGGTAAAAGATATAGGTTTGACATGTATGGGACATATGCTTCATATTCTTGCAGGCAGATCAAGTTTATTTTCAATTTTTGTCACGCCCCCTCCCGCCCCAGAAAATTGGAAAAAACGTCATATCTCCCACAGTTTTATAGATAGAAGGTTCGTTCCTTCTGGACATATTTAGTAATCAGGATTATTTATCGATCCGCCAAAGAAATGGTATAGATCGGATGAACGGTTGTCGAGTTATAAGGAAAATAATCAATTCTGGGCAGCACTTCACAGGTACAAAGTATGTTATAGTCGGGCTTGACCGACTTTCTTTCTTGTTTAAAGACGAGCATTAAAGGGGCGACATCGTTTTTTATTTGCGGAATTAAAAGAGCTAAGTCAAAGCTGCGATTCATTTCTTTTGTAAGTTTTCTGTTGCTTTTATTACAATTTTTGATAACTTAAAAGTAAAACTTAAAAGTGCATTTAGAGCAGCGATGTTCAAGAACAGCGCGGATAAAAAGTGAGAGTGGATTGGTGTGCGATATTAAAGCGACACAGCCCGGCTTTGAACTGCCCTCAACGACGGCTGTGCAGCGAATGAAGGCAAAGAGAGCTCTGCTTACGCTCATTTGCCCGAATTCGGCATGCGCTCGGCTCGTGTGCGTGTAAATAGCCGATTGCGCTCGGCATCTGGGGGCTAAGGAGAAACATCGCTGATTTAGAGCTTAAACTTAACAATGTTATATGGAAGTTGACAAGCACTTCAATGGTTACTAGATCAGGTTTGACGAATGAAATTGCGCTGAAACGGATTGCTCAATACCAAGTGGATTTAATTCGTCAAAAAAGAAAAAGACAAATTCTGTTTTTACTTTCCACTTAAAATTGTGAACTTTACATTAGAAAAAGCAACGTTTACACGAAAACCGACTCGGAACTAGGAACAGGGCCGTAAATCTTATTAAATCGTTGAGAAATGCAAGGCACTATTTTCAGTGACTTTTGAAAAGCCCTCAGCTTCTTATGTTTAGCAGAGAAAGCAACCAGTTTTCCTGGCTACCAAAAGCGTCAGGCCATCGAATCGGAATGTCCTTTCCAGCATTAAAAGGATAGTCTTTGAATTGCATAAATCAATTCATTCTTTGCAAGCAGCTGCATACACTTACGTTTTAATCTCAATGCAATTTTGCACGTGTAACAAGATGAATGCAGTTTCAGTTTTCTAGAAATTTATGCGTTCTATAACAATACCCGCACACTTGTACAATGTACATATGTAGGCCAAATTGACAATCGCAATATCTTGCTGCATCTCTTTGGTTATCAAGGTGCATGGGCAAACTCACGTCCAAGCGGCGATTGCACTTCGCCCGAACGTGTGCCGAACAAAACAAATGAGTTGGGTGTAAATGCACAATTGGCGTTCCCAGAAATCGAATGAGAAGTGAAAAGACTCCTGTCGCATGGTTACATTTATCTTGAGTGCGAAATCACGTACAGTGACAGAGCATAACGAATGGCAAATAATTGGGCCAAATCCTTTCGTTTTCCTAGAAGCCTTTTTCTATTTGCTATCTCATCAATCCAAAACCAGAGCCACAGCTCGGTGCAATGAACTTTCCGAAACTAACCAAATTTCTACTTTTATTTAAATTTCGTTTAGGTATTTATTAAACCAAATGGAATAATAATAATAAACGAAATAAGAAGACTAGAAGTAGGTATAAAAAAAAGGCAATCAAATGATATTTAATTTTATACAGAGAACATGTCTCTACCCATGGTAAAGCCGCTCAGCCTCTCTTTGCCTAAATTGTGTGGTAGGCGATTAGCATAACATGAACTGGAATTGGGAAATGGGAATGACCGCGGATAGCGCGACAACATGGCAGAATAGAGAAGAAGAGCTTTTCAACTTCATATTCGTACATTAATTAATAACTTCTTTTGAATTAGCGACGAATATTTTTGTTGTTTACATGCCACAAAAGGTCATACCATATTAGCTTCCAGCTAATAATTTTGCTTTGAGTACACAGAAAAAGATTGCCTAAAAAGGCCATTAATAGTCATAGAATTCTAAATTATTTTTGGAGAATTCAGCCCTAAAGGGTTTGTATAATTCTTAGAGGTTTTTGCTTTGGCCCAGGCCCATCCAAAGAAATGTAGTACATCAATCCTAGATAGTTTCAAATACACTTCCAGAAGAGAAAATGAGCTTTTAAACTTTAAAGCTGGAAACTTTCAATAAGATTTTCCGGCAGCGGGGTCGAACCCATTCCAAAATGGCCCCAAAACCATCGTCACATCAAAAGTAAATTCTTCAAAAATTAGTCATTGTTAAGAATTCAATGGAAATGCATTCGCAATTAGTTATTACCAACAGAACTCTCCTTGACGTAAGTTCGCTGGCCAGGATTTCAATGGGCTTACGCATTCAAAGATGGTGACTCAGCTGGAAGCAGCGAACAGGAAATTGCCACAACAAGTAGCAAGTGGGGAACCAAAGGAGTTGAGAAGGGACAGTCAAGGTATGGCCTCCAGCGCGAAATGTTGCACCAAGTAAAGCAAAGAACGGTGCACACACACACACTACAGAGCGATGCGAATTCCAAGCCGCAGGCAACACGTACTCATAAAAACGATATTTTATTTCTGCCATTGGTTGCACTGCCACCGCGTAGATGTCAGAACAAATTTCGGCTGTAATGAGTAGAGATTACTGGGCAACAGATTACAACAAGCAGTTGGTTAGACACCAATTCTGCAGAAGAGATGCTAAAGATTGCTCAGTGTGTGTGTGTGTGTGTGTGTGCGTGTGCAGACAGCGGAGCGACCTTGAAAATGCAAACTATGCCGGGAAGGCGCTACACACACTCTCACTCAAGTCCAAGTCCCTCGGATCAAAACAAGTTTCTGTGTGTGCCACAAGATGCTCAAGCTTAAGCGCAAGCAGGCGGCGAATTTCGCCTGAGAAAAAGCAAAAGTCGGTCTTTGTGCCAATAGAACTTAGAATGCGGTAGGACGACGACAGCGACGACAGGCAGCGCCTCGCCGACAGCAGCAGCAGCAAGTTGTTATTGTTCTTCTTATGGCGTCGCAGGAAGCTTGCGTCTTCCACCCGCTCTGCGCTCCGCCAAACCAAAGATTGCGGGAAATGGGAGCAAGATTTGGTTTCTTTTTCGTTGTTGTTGTTGTTGTTTTTGCCCTGTCCCCTGATGATCTGTGTGAAATCTGTGTGAAGGCGGCGATATGCAAGATTTGAATTGAAACCATAATTTGTGTGTGTTGCACATTAAAAATTTAATTTGGCCCCACACATTTGACACTCGAAATTGTTGATGTTATTTGGCAATGGCAATCGCGGTGGGAAAGAGGGCTTATTTTGAACCGAGATCCATTTAAGTGTAGAATCCATTTCGGACTTCTGATTCACAACGGTTACAGATCATTTGGATGCGAGATTCGTAATTTAATACTATTGTAGTCAGTCAAAGTGAATGCTAGCAGGCTCAAAGTCAATGTTTGATTATAGTTCAATAACACTAGGCAACAAGGTCCAGTATCTTGAATGGTTGGTAGTGATTCTAGATGATTTTCGTGTGCTAAGCAAGACTGCGTTTTCAGAAATTGTCCATCACGTCGAGATTTTTAGTAATTTGAGGTAAGTAAAGTTGGCCAAAGCAAGGCCTAAGCCGAAGCGCTTTTTTTCGACAGTGAATCCATTCTATTGTTTGGACTCTCTTTGACCATGAGGAAATTAAGTACACTTTCATTAGATGTTGAAGTATCCCAAACAATTCTGCGATTTTTTTAATGGAGAAGTGTATACCCTCTTTAGGAGGCTTTAGCACTTGTGTAATAATCCAAAAATATCCTTTTTATTGCTGGTGCCCCCAGTATGCAATGGGTGGTAGAGACTCTAATATCAAACTTCTGCAGCTTCAAAAGTCCAAAAAAATAGTTTCTGAACAGATTTAAGGACATTTCTGAATGCTAGACTTCAGAATGGGCTTAAAGAGCTTAGATTCGATGAATTAAAAGGTGATCCTAGAACAAAAAGAGTTTTTGACATCATTTTGGGTAAACCGCAACTTCAAAAGTCGGAAAAAATGGCTTTCCGAGCAGATTTCAAGGTAAGTTGCGACGATATACTCAATGAAGGGCTTTAGGAGTTGAGATAGGGCAAGAAAATAATGGAGTTTTTGGAACGTTTTCGGACTTCTGTACCTTCGAGACTACGGAAAAAATATCTTTTGGCGCAGACTTGAGGGCAAACTGGGACTTTATACTTAAGAAAGGTTTTAGGCTTGAGATTGTAGGGTTGAACGCGAAATTAAAGACAATCCTTGAACAGAAATTCGATTTTGGCCACTTTTCGGACTACCTTAGCTTCCATTTTTCATCGTTTCGCTTGATTCTCCCGTGCCGCTTTCGTTTGGTCCGTGATTTGCCAAAAGTAAAACGAAAGCAAAATCATTCGGAATTAAGAACAGTAAATCCAAACCGAAACGGAATTGCCTCGGTTTACTTTTCAAAACGTAGCGGACTTGAGAACATGCCTTTATAAAATCCCAAAAATGTATACGGGAATCAATTTTATATTGAATACTTAAAAGATTTTAGAATCCCCGGAACCAAACAAAACGAGAGCTTAAGTTAAAGTCGGTCTTGCCCGACTTCGATATACCCGATACTCAGGGAAAGAAGTGCTCCATAGTCATATCTTATGTAAATTAACAGAGCCATACCATTAAATATAACATTATGTAAACAGACAGCGCATGCTGGACACAAATACATAAGAAACGAGAGCGTAAGTTAAAGTAGGTCCTGCCCGACTTCGAGATACCTGTTACCCAGTGCACTTAGTGTTTAATAGCCTTCCCCTATGTTAATTAATAGAGCATTAACATTAATGTGATCATTTCAACATTATGTGAGGGGAAAAACGCATGTAGCGCCAAAAAGTATGCAACGTTTTTTATAACCTTTATAACTCTGCCATTTATTATCCGATCTTTATGAAACTTGTAGAGATTGTAGATATTGGGCACATACACTACACTGAGCTTGATATCTTCAAAATTGTAGGAGTTATTCAACAATTTTTTTTATAGTGGGGCGGAAGGGAGCGTGGCCAAAATTTGAAATAAGCTTGATCTGCGTAGGGACGTTTACTTACAAAATTTGGTGGCTCTAGCTCTTCTAGTCTCCGAGATCTAGGTGTTCATACAGACAGACGGACATGGCTATATCGACTCGGCTGATGATGCTGATCAAGAAAATATATACTTTATGGGGTCGGAGATGCTTCCTTCTGTCTGTTTACTCTTCGAGTAACGGGTATAAAGATGTGTTGCTAACAGCGCCGAAAAGAATGCAATGTTTTATTGTTAACCCCAAATATATGACTGAAGGTGATATTCTTATGGCTCCGCTATATTTTATCCGATCTTTATTAAAAAGCGATTGAGCTATTATAAATATTGTGAATACAAGTGTGAGTGTTAAATTTGAGATTGATATCTCAAAGATTGCGGAAGTAATTCAACATTTATTGCGGGGGCATGCCAAAAATTTGAATCAAGCTTGATCTGCGTGCAGTCAAAACGAGTATACATTGAAAAATTGGTGGCGCTAGTCTTTAATATGGCTTCCTCACTGAAGCAAATTTTCAAAAAGTGATCGTCATCACTGAAAATGCAGTTTGCTGTCCTCATTGTGCTGAAATGGTTCCAAGGTCAATACGAACCATATATCTGAAATTATTTAAGCAATGAACTTGAAAATATGGAACTATATATTTATTTGGTTCTGGATGAAACCGGTTAAAAACAGGCTAAGAGTCATAGCTCGAAAAGTATTCTAGCTTTTCACCAGAAATTGAATGTTTCGGGTTCCAAACTTGTTTTTAAACAGTTGAGTAGTGAAAACTACTCAAGTTGATTAAAATTTTATAAAAATGGAAAATATTTTAGAATCTGCGGATGTCTGAAAATATTTTTAAAAGTAAATTATAAAGTAAATTGGGTGAATGTGTCGCCGTATAAAAAGTATAAATCTAAATAGTTTTTATATTCGATTTGCAGTGAGGGGAAACAAAAATAGATTAAACTCAAGCACCTTCACTGAGAATAGCGTAGAGCGGGCGGATCCCGACTACTTAAAATATCTAAGGGCTGGCGCTGTTACTCCAGCATCAATAAAATGTCGCCGTGGCGTAATTTCAGGCCTCCCTCCCCCCAAAAGCTAACTATGCACGGTTCAGAAGCCGAAATACGAGCAATGTGTGTGCGAGTGTGTCTGTTTCTAACATGAAACAACTAAAAATAATACAAATACAAAGCGATAAATCTTGTTGTAGGTGAAAGAAAGCCCAAAGAAGAAAGACCTGGAAATGGTGAAATGTTAGAGCTCGAAGTGGATGCTGCGTCCCCTTACAGCGGCGGCGGCGGCGCGCGGCTATTCTCCAAAGTACTTTCCTCTAATGGCAGTCACACATATTACCATTACCTATATAGTATCCATATCTATTGTTAATGCGTGTGCCTGTGTGCGTCGCCTATGTATCAAACTGTACAAATTAATGAAGAAAGGGGAGAGCCACGGAGACGTTTTTTCGAATCGCTTTTGAATAAATTTAGTCACAGATCTTTGGGGTCGGTCGTTGTCTTCGTTTTTGGTAATAACATTTGTCTAGTTGGATGCCTGCATTTGTGTGAGTGCCGGTGAGATCCTCCTTCACGATAGAGACGGAAAGAAAGCATCTCTTGTTCATTATTGCTTGCGCGGGGGAAAGGTATCATTTTCCTTGTAATAATTTCCCAGCCCGTCCAGCGGGCAAGGTAATAAAAAACGCACCGCTGTCACATGTTGGCTTGAGCGGTAAACCGCTCGATCAACTTATGTTAATTCGAATTTAGTGCGAGGAGAGTATAGGAAAAAAAAAATATTTATTTCAACGACAAAGACGAAGAAACTGAGGAGAAAACACTCAGACTAACATTTTTGTTTAATAGCAAAAACCTTGAATTAGATATGTAGATACATACGAGTGGGGTGGGAACTTTGTTGGGAGTTGGTAACTTTTTCATCGTGTACTGTCAATGATTCATGGGCATCGTTGTTTAACTGAGCTTTTCTCGAACACTTAAAGAAGTTAGAGGCCGAGTGAGTGCGCCATTTACTTACTGTAGACAACAATAGGATACAGCTATTCTCGTATTACCCTCTCCAAAAATGGCCATGATCAGTCGGGAAAGCCACAATCAATTGGGACTAAAAAGAAGTCACACAATTAAAGGAGAGTTCTCTGGGGGTTTGTTAAACCACAGTACCCAATTCAAACTGAAAAGTGCATATGTAGTTGTTCTTATAAAAGATTGAACAAGAATATATATACTTTATAGGGTGGGCAGATGCTTCCTTCTTTCTGTTACATACTTTTCTTTTATTCATGATCCCCCTTTTCCCATTTTCAATGGGAACAGGGTATAGAAAGGAACAAATGCAGCACAAGCGGTCTCTCACTGACACACTTTTTCTCGCACCTCATGTGTTTTCTGTTACGTGTTTTCGGTTGAGCAAAACACACGAGTCGGTCATTCGACAACCTCCGACAGCAACTGTTTTGAGCGAGCGCTCACTAAAAAACTCTCTTCAAATGAGCAGAACACAATTAGTGTCTGCGAAAAGTGTTTTTGTTTTGTGCGTTTGTTAGGCTGTTTTGTATGTGTGACGCTCGTTATTCAAAGACACACACGAGCGCAACACACAACCACATATACATACGCAAAAAACAGTTTGGAAGTTTGCTCTCTGCAAAAGTGTCAGTGAAAGACAGGAGAGAAACAGGAACGAAAAAAGTCTTTGCTCTGAGAGCAACAGAATTGAGCAAAAACAGAACTGAAACTGTCTTTCGCTCCCTGTTTTCGTTGTGACCGTAACCAAACTGTTTTTTGCCGACACGTTGAAAGTGTTGACAGTTTTTTGCGAGCTCTGGTTTTAACAAATCCATGCTGGTTCGGTGAGATAAAAGGGAAACATGAGTATTGAAGGTGACAGGCTATAACTTGTTCAAAGAGTTTAGCTATAGTACAGAGTTTCGTAATACCCCTGTAGTTAAAAATGTCAGACCGTGATCCCTTTTTGTGTAAGGGAATAATAAAAGATTCCTTCCAAGGAGTAGAAAATTTAGACTGCTCCAGTGATTTGGAGAATAAGATGCGGATAGGATAGGCGAGCGAGTCTGCGCATTGCTTTAAGGTTGCAGGAAGGTTAGATTTTAAAGAGAGAGACAGAAAAAATTGGGGGACAGATGAAAATCATATAAAGAAATAGAATAAGAATATACCCATGCAGGCACTTGAAGACGCAAATGTTGACTGAAAGAATTTCGCAGACATTTCTGCGGTGCTCTCAACTGGAGCCTTGCCGTGATTTGTTTTTGTTTTCGCTTCGAAGCGGGGCAATTGCGTTTTTCATTTTGTTTTCATGCTGAGCAATTTTTAATGCTAAGTGCTTGGGAGCAATGGGAGCAGGGGCTCGCCCACCGCTGTATTAGCCTACTTGTAATTAATATTGGGTCCCCCCAGAATGTGGCATCCACTAATATCTTGAACCAAACTCAATCATATTTTTTACCCAGTTGAGCTTAAAATGTTCTCAACAACGGAACGTTGCAACTCAAATCAAGTTTTTGCGTTCCCAAGCAATTGTTCTTGAGGTGAGAACTTGTAAAGCAACAAGGCCTGTTTTTGGTAACGATTGTGCTCATATTGAGTCCAATGTTCCTTGGTTTTCCCTCTGTGTACTCTTATTTTGTTTCAGAATGTATTGGGACTGAGCTTGGAGTAAGGAAAACTTAAATAATGAATATTTCGTTAGGGCGTTATGGTACTGAAAAGATTCGCCAGGGTATGCTCCACTGAGAAACTGTACTGCTACTGTTCTTTGAAAGAATATATGAAGCTTTAATTGTATTTGGGCTATTTAAACTATACATATAACTCTTATATTACCCATATTGTTCTAATAAATTCCAAAAAAAAGAAGATGTACCCAAGCTTGGATTGCGTATGTTTGTATGTGTATGCCTGTCGTCTGTACGTACTCGCACACATGTGGGTATTCTTCTCCTACACACAATAACCAGACAAACTATAAAACTTGTATCAAATCGAACAAAACAAAAATAAAAATTTTTATTGCATTCCAGCACTAAAAATCTTCCGATCGTGTGATGGTGATGCCCAAGCTGGGCTCTAAAAACTGTGCAAAGAGAACAGTAACAGCAAACACCAGCGACAGCATCAGCTTCAGCTCAGCAGTCGATAATTTGAACCCGGCTTTTGGCCCTGGTTTTGTCCCTTGTGTCTCTTGTCTTGTGTCTCAGTGTGTCGCCAAGAGCAGCGACTTGAAATGCGTACGCGGCGGGCAAATGAAACTCTTTGCCTAATATTCCATTAACGGGCTTATTAAGGCGATCGCTGAGACCCGCACACACACACACGCACACACACACACACACACATACTTATTTAGAGCGTAGTTTAATAAAAGGTACTGATGCATAAATGGGTGTTTGTATCTAAATTGATCGAATTTGGGGACACACACAAGAGAAACCGGGGCGAACAGACGTCGCTGCGTGCGCTGCCGTCCAGGTAGAAATTCCCCCGTGGGCAGTTGGAACGACCGCGACTCTGGCAGCGGCGGCTAAAGCAGGTACAATTTTATAATTTCGTTTCGTGTTTAATTAAAGGTGAAGTTTTAGAGAAATAATAAAGAATTATCGAGAGCTGGCCAGGGCCAGATGATGCCCAACTCCGAAATACACACACACACACACGCACACATCTGCATTGAACATTGAACATTGATCGTAAACCGATGAGACGGGTATGGGGGGACCCAGCGGTTTTCCTTCTCTGCATACTCTCTTTGAGATATGGCGGCTACTTGGACTTGGACTTGGGAGCCCCAGCGATCATTATGCCATAAATAAAGATTCGTTCCGTGCATTGAGCCAGGCTATGGGAAAATTATATAAAGCATTTTTATTGTAGAAACACAAACATTTTGTTTGAACCTCTAACCTAGTCAGGGGAACTGCGCCCCATCCACTGTAATTATGCTCAGTTATGATTGTTTAGTTATTGCCGACCGAATTATTTGGAATTACCCTGATTTAATTGCCTGTCCAAGTCTATTTTTTTTAATTTTTGATTAACATTTTGATTGTTTCTGACATTTTGTCTTGGGATGACCAAAAATATGACGAGTGCTCGAGAAGCGTTGGTGGACTTTTGGTAATCAATCAAAGGCTTAAGTTTGAATTAAGTGAAAAGGGCTTAAATGAAGGTTAGTGCGCTTCAGTCGACTTGTTAGCCTAGCTAGTTCTAAGTCTTGAATCGAGTTCGCATGCAGGTACAGCAACTGCTATGCGATCAACTTATCGCAATATATATGGCAATTATAGACAGGGAAATACGAGTAAAGGACCAAACGATCAAAAAAATCGCAAAATATGCAACATTCTTATATGAGCTTATTCTACACAAGGCAACAAAATTTGACTTTTTCAGCATATTGAAGGTTTGTTGTTGAGTCTAGACGCTTTCAAATAAGATTTTTTAAAAAAGGTCCAAAAAGGTCCCCCTTAAGTTCTTTCCAACTTTGACAAACAATGGCGAAGACAGGAGGGACCACTAATTTCCGAATTAAAATATTAAGTTAGACTGAACATTTTGTTATTAAAACACTGAAACTATTAAAGAATATACAAATTATGGAAATAGTAGGCACGGCCTCAAATAATTAAAGCAAAAAGGTATGGGGAAAAAAATGTTACGTCAAATATGTCAAAAAAGACATATAATCTCTAAGATGAGTAACGCCAACACACGATTTTTCGTGATGGCTCTGAGAGTGGCTCCAGGCTCTCTTCGAAATTAACGCTATACCTCAACGTCCCGTCGACGATTTTGGACTGTCGTCGACCCACCCTAATACCCCTTACAATGTGTTGTGGCTGGGTGGCTCAGCGGCTAGTGTGCGCGACCGCTGAGCATGAGGTCGTGGGTTCGATCCCGCCTCGGAACATCTACTGAAAAGTTTTTTCTTTGAATAAAACTTTACACCCGGCCACGCCTCTTTGCTGTTGACGCCAGCAAGGCGTAATTAGCCATGAAAAGCTTCTCAAACTGCCGTTCGGATTCGGCGCTAAACTGTAGGTCCCTTTCTCTTGTGCTAAAATTAGAAGCGCACAAGCCAAGAGTTTGAGAGACGCTCGGCTTTGGCCCTTTGGGGCTGTAGCCAATTTTACTTTTACTTAATGTGTTCGACTGACGTATTTTGCAAGGCGATGTCCGCCCAATACGTTAACGACTCTCCAGGCACGCTAGGTCGACGCAATGCCAAGCAGGAACCGACATTAGCGACGCTCGATAGACGAAATGCCATGCAGAAAAGCGACATAAGCCTCAATCGTTGTCGTCACGACGCATCACCGTACAAAGAGCAACTCTGGGTTGACGCAAATACTGTGACTGACCCTTGCCATACTAGAGGGCAGATGCTCTCTTGTACGCATACAGCGACAGCCGACGGCTGTATGTGTGCACACGTATTCTCAAGCATTGATTTGATGAACTCAGTTCTTTGTATGGATGGCACCATTAAAAATCACTGTATATCGCAGGTATAGCGAGTTCAATCGTCCTCGTGGTTATTGTTATCGTCGTCGTTATCGTTATTGTAATCGTTATTGATTTCGTTATCGATATCGTCATCACGGATCGTTGTGGGCGGATTTTCCGGATCCCTCTCAGGAGTCCGGGCCCGGGGGAAACACCCCGTTCCTTCTCCCCTTTCGACGGGACTGCCGAAGACGAATCATTCTCCATCAAGGCAATGCGAGCTCCACAATTCACGCCACACCAGCGAAATTTTTACCGGCCAAAACGTTAAACTGATAGGTTATCTGCAGCCCTGATATATAACCCAATGATTTCTTTTTATTCCCAAGCATCAAAAATAACTTGAGTGGTAAACGCTTTTCCACGCCGTTTTAGAGGTGCCTCAATCGGAGTGGAAAAAGTGCTTCGAAAATTGGTTTGGCGAATGCAAATGTGCACAAATATTCAAGGAGAATATTTTGAAAAACAAAGCCATTTTCATCTCAAAAAGTTTGTTATTATTTGCTATTCCCGAAATATAAATAGTACCCCACAACATACCATTAAGGGAGTAGAGTTATGTGTAAATTAAAAAATGGATTCAGTTTCAAATTCTTCGACTTCAACAATTCAAATTCCAACAAATCGAGTAAAGAACGTGGAAATAAGAATACAAAAAATTTCCCAACGAAAGAGGGAGACGCGGTCAATAGAACATGCCCTTATTGTGCTTATTTTGAAGCTCCTGATAATCCGATCCCGCCTCGGAACATCTAATGAAAAAAAGTTTTTGTCTTTGTATATCTCAGGGGCATTTACACCCGGTCACCCCTCTCTGCTGTTGGCGCCAGCTTTGTAGTAATTTGCAACTGCCGTTCGGATTTGGCGTTAAACTGTAGGTCCCTTTCTCTTGTGCGAAAATTAGAAGCGCACAAACCAAGAGATTGAGAGGAGCTCGGCTTTGGCCCTTTGGGGATGTGCCGAGCCATATTACATTACTATAAAATCTAAATGGATTTTGAAGATCAAAGCCTTCTAAGATTTGGAAAATTTTGAATATTGTAACACAATATGACTCAACAACAATTCACGAAAAACCTTTACCAGGTGAGACAGCTTTAATCCAAGTTTCAGTATTATTTTAAAATATATTTTCGAAAACTTTTCATACCACATTTCCAGCTTTCTAAATTTGAGCCCTACAATGAACAACTCGGGAATTGTAGGAGAGTTGCAGGCCTTTATCTCAAGGTATGTCGCTTGTCTATTGAGCAGAGTTCCCCCTCTGCTGGTTCACAGATAAAAGGTTCTGTTCTAAAATGTCTAAGAGATAAATTTGGCTACTTTTGAAATCTAAAAGGAAGGAATCTAAAAGTCACTCCTCCTATCGTAAGCAAATCCGCGAGCAGTTTAAGACAAAGCCCAGAACAGCCCTTAAACGTTAGCCCATTTCAGTTACATTCATGCCCATTCCCTGACGTGTCAAACACAATCTCGAACAATGTGTAACTCCCGCGGGTATTTTGGTTGCAACCATTTCCCCGCTCTCGTGCCGGGTGCCAAAAGTCAACAGCTACCGTTATCCACTGTTTGTTCGTGGCGTGGCGGTGGCGGCTGGCAACAGCGGTAGGTCTCAAATGATCAATCCGCCGCGTAGCTGTGTCGTCATTAGCCCCACACTTGACGCTTAAATTAAATGCATCTAATCCTGCCACAGAGCGTGTCATGTGGTAAGGGGATGAACTCTCCTGGTGAATGGATGCCCCAAACAATAGAAGACAAGTGGCAGCAGCAGCAGCAGCAGCGCCAGTGTCGTGATCCTCACTTGACAGCCGTCAACATGACGTGGATGTTTTGACAAGACAACATCATTATCTACTCATCTAACTGCTAACTCCACTTGTCGACGCTCGCTCCCCACACGACGTTCGGTTTGTATTTGCCTCATCACCATCAGCGGAGAAGAAGACTCACAATAGACAGCCAGCGATCCCTGGTAATTAGGCACCACTTACAAAGTGCACAACTAGACCTGTCATAATTGGACATTTACTAAAGGTTTTGTTTTGTATTTTTTTCTGAATTGGGCAAATGTAGTTATGTGGTTCAGTATCAGAGGGGAATGGAAATGGAGTGAAATGGAATTAGATGTCACCGACGGGGGTAGTAAAGATTTAATCATTGCACTTACACTTCACATTATCGAGAGTAGTTAATCCCATCTGGACTGAGGAAACAACATTAAACAAATCTTTTTCTACACTCTGAAAAAATCTAAGGTGTCAAAGAAAATAGGAAAATCCAGAGAATTTTATTTGAAGCAAGTAAAGCAGTGTTAATAGTACAGTAAGTACGAAAATACTTGATTCAAGTACAAAAAAATTTCTTTTCATCGATATCGATCTATTTTAAAAAATTTTTAAAAATACTCTGAAGTGGAAATATTATTTAAGTCCAATAAGCTCTTAAAACAGGAAGTTGCATACTTAGTCGGGATTTACACGATGAAGCAATCTTCATAAAGTCTTATTAATAGACGAGAGAATCAGGTAAGATTCTATATCTTTAGTTTATAGATCTAGTAGGTTAGGTTGCAATGGCTCCCCACTTAGGCAGTTGAGCTCGCGCGATGACATAGATTCCCTCTTAAGCCCTAGGGTTGCTTTAGTTAGACCATTGTTTGAGCTACGAGTTATCGTTAGGGTAATGACATGAAAGATATATTTCGATTACGGATAAATTATTGGAAAGAGTTACAGTTAGATAAAGCTTTCGGTCAGTTTTGACTCATTTTCGAGTCAGTTTTCGAGTCTTTCTTGAGTCATAAATCAATAAATCACATTTAAATCACATTATTTATGAGTCATTTTCGAGTCTTCTTTTAATCTTTATTTATTAATCTCTTTTAAAGCATCAAAAGGGCTCGAAAAAGACTTATTAAGGTGATTTTCACTAAAACGATCTTCCAATTGTTGGGTGGGTAAGACAAATTCACGAAACTTTCTTCATGATGCAAGAATCGGCAAAGAATTCTCATCTTACAACGTCTAAGATCCTGTATTTAAGGCGAATCCTAGGAAAATGGAGCTTTAATGTAACTAATCAGAAATCTATCATCGCCGAGTCCAGGGTTAGAGAAATTAATTTTTCTTGTAGTTGTTGTTTTTGCTGCGAATAAGTTCCCTAAACAACAATACGAAGTTCCAACGTGTTCCCTTAGGGGCTTTATTTCAGGGTATTTTATGTGGTCGTATTAATTCTATGGCAGTTTTCGTTAGCCATGCCCCGGGGAGCCGAACACATTCGAGAATTCACACCGAATGATTGCCGAAGTAATGCATCACTGAGTGTTAGAGAGGGACAAAGAGCCTCTCTTGTTGGGAAACCCTGTTCTATGGTTATGCTAAATATGTTGGGTTACGAGGTCTCTCCGGGTTTCCAGGGTTGGTTCCGCTCGGCTGGCTCCTTCTGTGGGCGTCAGTACCTGATTCCCTGTGTTTTGTTCCAGTTTCTCTGACCCACAGGAGGAAAGAAAGCGTGGTGTTGGGCTGCCGCCGGGAATTCTTACTCTTGACGGGGTGGTCTCTCAGACTTATCCAAGTGTTAGGAAGCGGTTCAGTTGCTCCGTACCGTATTCGAATTCTGGGAAGGATTGGCTATTTAAGAATAAGAGATGAGTAGAGGCACGACTTCTCTGTAAAGTACTAGTACTCTGGAGATGATTGGCCCTGCAAGATATACAAGAACGGGGTGTGTGCACTACGGCTCCGTAGAGTATTAGAACTCTGGGGAGGATTTGCAATCCAAGAGACGCAAGAACTAGAACCCTGGGAAGGATTGGCAATGCACAAACTACACAAATGAGGCTATGGCTCCATACCTAATGGAGGCTAAGTACCTCTGAGGGCTTACCTATGATCTTCGAGAACTAGTTACAAAGTGCCTTCCGAAGCGCCGACGCCGGTCTTTTTAATGCTTTGCTGGCTCTCGGCTCACACCACCCTGAGCTTTTTGTAGGGTTGCCATCGATTACTATCTGTTATTAATCGGTATTGATCGGTGGCGCCGATTGAAATTTATACCAGCTGTTATTTTAATTGTGCGCGCTGGTACAGAGCGTCACAAGTTGGGAATTTTAAGGACAGATTCCTGTTGAAATACTTCGGAATTTGCATTGCTAGTCTTTTTTACCCATAAACCAGAATTTCTCGGCTCACTGTGCTTACGAAAGATTCCTGATTCAATAATGTTTGTTCTTATTTCAAAATCATACAATTTTTCGTACTGAATCTAACTACACCTAAGAGCAAATCATTGGGCGTATTCAGCAGACAAATCCGATTTACGATTTCCGATTTATGATTGCCGATTTCACCTGCTGAATACAGTGATTGCCGATTGCGATTGATAAATTTGAAGAACATGATTGCTGAGATAGAATCATATAAAATGTATGATTGGTGAGACCGTTCACCGATTTCACGGCCAACTGTTAACCCCAAAACTAAAAATAAACTGATTGCTCCAAAAAATGAGTTGTGGAAACATGAATTTATTTGGGACGGTCTTTTGTGAGGATGAATTTAATATGGGTATAATTGCTGATCTGGTCAATGCGCCACCCATTGGTAGCCGCTATTGGGGCAATCGAAAAATCAAAAGGAATCGCATTCGCTCTAAATCATTCTACGAGGACACAGTTCCCAGGTACAGAATGGACCATTTCAAGGCGCATTTTAGGATGTCACTTCTTGGTGTAACAGCAAATGTATGTTTTTCAAAGAAGATGCTATTTTCAATTTGGCTGCTAAGTAAGGAGGAATCTTTCTCGTCTGTTATCGATCGATTCGACATTCCAACAAGTTCGGGCCACCAAATATTTTACAACATAACAGGGACTCTATCGAGGCTAATGCCTACATATGTGAATTGGCCAAATGACTCCCAGCAAGCTTTTGCTGCACAAATATCTAAACAAAAATCGCGTAGAGTCCCAGGAGCGATTGGGGCAATTGATGGGTGCCATATATCTTTTAAGAAACCTGAAGGAAACACCGCAGATTACAACAACAGAAAGGAAGGTCAATCGGTTATTCTTCAAGGCGCATATTCCGAAAGTTCTGCCTGTTGTCCTTATATAAGCCCAAGAGGAGCCTTAAAGCGCTAGGACTCCACTTGATATCCTCGGCTAAAAGGATTATTCATTGATTAAAAACCCACTAAGTTTTTAATTAATAATGCTTACTTACTCTCAACGCGTGCATCCATTTTCAAATGTCAAATGTATTTAATACTAAATCCTAAATTTTTTATGGTGTTAAAGTATTTTTGACCAAATATACTAAATCCAGAAAATAACCTAAACTTAGCATCCATTGTCATTCAGCAGAGAATTCTAAGCAATCGCAAATCGTAAATCAGTAATCGTAAATCGGATTTATCTGCTGAATACGCCCATTCTTAGAATGTTAGGTACAAGACGGTATAAATTCCATCCATATCGTATTAGGGCTCCAGAATAAGTTTGTTTTATCTGAGTATACCTAATCATACATAAAGGATTTAGTCAATTCGGTATTGCCTGTTGACGTCAGTTTTTGCTCTTGTGCTGCCTTGGAATTCCCAAACAGTTACAGCTATGCCTGCATGAGATTGACCTCTGTGTGTGTGTCCTGTTTTTAAAGTTATCAACAAACATAACTTATAGACCTGAAGACTGCTAAGCGTTCTGCAGTTGGTTTTCAAAAAGGTCACTAAAATTGACTAAAAGAGTTCTGAAAATTAAAGGTAAAATTAGTCTAAAGACAATCCAGGCTTAGTATGGATTACAAAATAATGAAAATATCCTCGGTTCTGTTTCTACTTTATGTGGATTTGGCAATGGTTCACCATAAAAATACCAAATTGTTATTTTTAGATCCCCCAACTCTCATAGAATTAGTAACATAATCCATTTCCAAATCAGCAAATGCTTGCCGAAAGTTTAAGCTAGGAATCAAAAATAAGGTTAAGAAACCAGTTGGGAATTGTGTAGATAGATTCTAGGGCGAGGCCCTTAAAATCTGTTACATACTTGATGCAAGAAATTCTGTGCACAATCTTTAGTTTTCGTAGACTCATCTTAAATATGGAAATTTCAGAATATTTCAGTACTTTACCGATGTATTTTGTTAAAGAAAGAATCAACCTTATTTAAGTACACCTGCTTGACTTATCTGTACAAATTTCATCCATCTACCACACACTGGATTTTCCAAGTGTACTTACAACTCGTCAAGAACACATCTTGTTTTACAGCCAAAAAGAAAGTGTGAATCAATTAGCCTCTACCCACAGGCACAGGCTCAATCTCAATTGTTTGCTTTGGCGAAAACAATTAGAGAATTTTATAGCGCTCGGTTTTACTATGGGCAAGTCCGTACTCCGGGCCGTTTCTGGTTTGTTTGTGGCCCGTTGTCAATGTCGTAAAATGGTTGGCGGGTCGCCGTCGTCGTTGGGTGAAAGGCCAAGTGATAAAATAGTAAGTGCACACACTCCAAGCGAGAATTACCCTGCGATGACGATGTGTCGATGTCCGATAAGCCCAACCGAGTTACATGGCTGCTAGACAAATTTGACAAAATATTGCTAAACATGGCGCGCACAAGAAGTCAACAAATGCTACGTCATCGCTACAAGCGAGTGGGGAAAGGGGAAGGAGGAAAAAGATACTCGTCCACATTTCAGTTTCAGTGTTTGGCACGCGTTGTTCTCTCTGTGCCGATCTGCCGACTGGCAACCGGCGACAGCGACTGTGACTCTGACTGGGGTCGGTCGGTCGCACGAATCGGAATTGGAATGATTAGTTTGAGTTGTCTGATTTTGACAAGCGTTGTCATTTAGGTTGTCAAACATTTTGGTTTCGGTTGCTTTGGCTATGAAAAATTGACAAATTTATGAATTTGCTTATGATTTTTCATTTAAGAAAAGTAAATGAAATGGGTAGCGTTTCAAAAAAAAAAGACTAGTAGCAGGAGTTTGCTTTTCTGAATAAGACTTCTTATCGGACCTTACTTTTCTATGGGAGCTATACTATATAGATGTCCGATTTCGACCAAACTTAGTGCAATCATGGAAAAGCATTACAAACTGTTAATTACGAAGTTTGAAGGCGATCCCAATTAAAACAAATAAGTTTTTCTCACAAGAACTAGTTTTTCGACAGTTCGTTCCTATTACAGCTATATGCTATAGTCATCAGATTTTGACAAAACTTTGTAGAATTGTGTGGGAGCATTTAAAACAAATACATGCCAAATTTGAGAAAATTGCCATTGAAAACAAAAAAGTTTTTCTAATTAAGACTACTTTTCAGACTCTACTTTTCTATCACAACTATACTATACAGATGAACGATTTCGACCAAATTAGGTGGAATCATGGAATAGCATGCTAAACTAAGAAATACAACGTTTCAATTGAAAAGAAAAAAGATTTTCTCACTAAAACTAGTTTTTCGACCGATCGTTCCTATGACAGCTGTATGCTATTGTCATCCGATCCGGCCGGTTCCGACAAATGTGCAACGTATTTGTACCAAAAGACTTCTTGCAAAGTTTGGTGAGATTGCATAGAAACAGACAGACGGACAGGGCTAAATCAAACAGCTCGTCGTGCTGATCAAGAATATATATTTTATGTGGTCTGTGGTTGTGGTTGGAGATGCTTCCTTCAATGCGTTACAAACATCCGCACAATTTTCCAAGAACTGAAACTGTACCTGTTTAATATTTCGCTTTACGTTACTTTAGGTTCCAAAAGTATTTTCTACCATAAAATAATCAAAAAGATGGAAGAGATAGAGGAAAATAAACAGATAAGAAATACACTTCTTTAACCAAAAAGTGCCACACACTCCATCGATTGCCATAACTCGGACTAGTAGACAAACTCAAAAAAAAAATAAATAATAAATGCTGTCTGGTCCGGCAAAGTAGCATCGTATGAGACCGCACCGTTTTTATCACGTTTGCTATAAGCGTGCTGGAGATAATGATCGCAAAATGCTACTGTTAGGTGACAGTGACTGACCAAATTCGAGGGAAGTCACAATTCATTGTGTGAAGTTTGTTGCTCAGGATCTACGGTCATCAATTCAGCTATTATTATTAAGACTTGCTCGAACACTAGTGAAAAGCAAACCAACCTGAAGGCAGAAAATGTGGATGCGTTTCTTTTTCTTTCGAATGAAAAAAAAAAATTAATTAAATTACCCTTAAAAATGTTGGGATTTTGAAATAATGAAAACCTGACACTTTCTATTTACCAGCTCACAATTGTCATCTATCAAATATTCGTAATAAACTGCACTCGCACTGTAATTTGAAGTGTACAATCTAAATCTCATAACTAGTCGTCAAAACTTGCATCATTCAAATTTTGGTAAAAAAAAAAATCTGCACCATATGAAAAATTTGCAAATATTGCGATATTTTGGACCATACCACCGATCCATTATAATCTGAACCTCCTTTATAATCTGGACATCAATATCATTCAGAAATTCTCATTTGACTAAATTGAAAATTTCGTTGTTTTTGGTCTGCTACATAAAAAGATTGGACGATATGAATCGACCCAGCTTTAAGAAACAAAACGATTTGAGTTTTTTTGCACACCTTAGGAAAGTGACCCAGCCGCAATGCCGCATTGAAAACTAAGACCAGGAATAGCAGGAATTACTGGGAGGGATTTGATGACCCTATTCTCCAGGCCATCCTCGCCTGGGTCCTTTTTATAACCTTGCAAAGGTTATTATAATTTTGACCAGAAGTTTGGAACTCACAGAAATATTCATTTCCGACCTTCTTGATCAGCTGATTTAGCCCTGTTCGCCTGTTTGAACCCAATTTTAGCTTTAACAGCCACATTTCAGTGATAATAAGGCTAAAAGTGTTCTTGGATTTATCAAGAGATGGTCTGAAGAATTTAATGATCCCTACACTACCAAACATCTTTA
The DNA here is from genome assembly GCA_018904265.1 of Lordiphosa collinella. Taxonomy (NCBI): domain Eukaryota; kingdom Metazoa; phylum Arthropoda; class Insecta; order Diptera; family Drosophilidae; genus Lordiphosa; species Lordiphosa collinella. The sequence continues at coordinate 43,107 of JAEIFV010001316.1, read as the reverse complement.
CACCTCGCTGGTCCGCCCAAATCTGGAATATTGCTCCTGTCTTTGGTCTCCGCAATATCTGACATACCAAGATCAAATTGAATCGGTTCAGAAGCAGTTTCTGATTTTTTGCCCTTCGTGAACTAAACTGGGACACCAACAGGCTTTTACCTCCATACGAGCAAAGACTTCGTTTGATAGACCTTCCTTCACTCAAATCCCGGAGAATTTGACATGCAGTCATTTTCGTCCACAAGCTCTTGGGGGTGAGATTGATTCCATGGCTCTCTTAAGCCTTGTTAAATTGACAGTACCACCCAGATTAACTCGCCACTAACCAACTATGCTCATCGAGACCCCCTCCGTTGCCTATGTCTTGCTTATAATGAGTACTATCACCTGTTTTCTATCGATTACTCTACTTTAAATGTAAAAAACACCTTAATGTCATTTCTTAACCGAAAATCTCCAGATAACGTACACTCTGACACCTTTGCTGTGAGTTGGACCATAGCTGGCTTCAGCCAATAAATTAGTCCCACCGGGTCGGAGATCGTTATTACTGGATTCTCATTGTACATTTTGTAATTTTATATTCTGTTTGACTGAACATTGTTAAACCTTCAATAAATAAATAAATAAAAAATAAATAAATCTGTTTCTCTGTTCTCAGTTTTAAAGCTATCGAGCTGAAATTTTGCACAGAGTTTTCTTTTTACTGACTATATCTTATAGCTCCCATGGGAACGATCGGTCTGAAAACTAGTTTTAGTAAGAAAAACTTTTTGGATTTCAATGTAAACGTCTCAAAACTTTGTATTTGTTGGTTTTTTAGGCTTTTTTCATAGTTTTACTAAGTTTGGTGAAAATCTGACAACTATATGGCATAGCTCTTATACAAAAAGATAGGTCTGAAAAATAGACTTAGTGAGAAAAACTTTTTTGATTTTAATGGTACCGTCTTAGAATTTGGTATTTACTGGTTTGAATGCTTTCACATAATTTAACAAAGTTTGGTCAAAATTGGGTGACTATAGCTTATAGTTCCTATACGAACGATCGGTCAGAAAATGGGTCAAAGTAAAAAAAATTTTCCGTTTTTTTTTTTCAATGTTACAGTTTTTAATTAGGACATTCAATTTGGTCGAATTCAATTTATCAAAACGAGCATTTGAAAAGGTATTAAACTTCGGCACAGCCTAAGATAGCTTAGCCTTCTCGTTATTGTTAGGGTTCTTGATTTGGTCCTGAACCTCCTCCAGAGTGATTGGTCGAATTGGGGTCGTTAGCTGCCCTGGAGTGTTAAGGACACTCCCAAAGTGGAATTAAATGGCTTAAATTTGTCCTCTAAATTTTTCGCAAATGTTTCCGCCCATATCCAGTGGAGTTTCCCATTTGCGGATTGGAAGTTTGGGTGCAGTCTGCTTCTTGTACAGGCTTGCGCAAAAGTAACGAAGGAGCTTAAAAGTTAAATAATTTTTTCTGAAAGTTTCATAAAGATCGTATAATAAATGGCAAAGTTATAAAAGTTATAAAAAATGTTGCATACTATTTGCAAGCAAGCGTCTTGTTTACATAATGTTGAAATGTTCTCATTAATGTTAATGCTCTGTTAAATAACATAAGGGAAGGCTATACAACATTAATTTCCCTGAGTAACTGGTATATCGAAGTCGAAATTAGGCTCTCGTTTTAATATGAAACTTGCAAAATGAGTTTGATTAAACGCTGGTAACTAGAGCTGACTTTCGTCCATAAACCATACCTAGACCGCCGATTTTCCAGCTAGAGAGTAAATTTTCCGAAAGATTGCTACGCTATCATTGTTAAATTTTCATATTGATCATTGATAATGAGTTTGATGCTGATCGGGTAAAAACTAAAAAGTTTCATACAGCAGGCAGTAGACTTGCAGCTGGACTTCAATGTTTCCATCTGATTTTGTACAGCTACTGCAATTGTAGTCTTTTTATGCCAAAGGTGCACAGACTATAATGAGTTTGTGTATGTAACAGGATTCATTAATGTCGTGTCAAACAAGCTTCAACATGGAACCTTTGTGAATTGAAAAATTTAAATTTTCTATTATAGTTTGCCCGGCCCCTTGCCCCATCCCCCATCAAGTGTGGCTCCTCACACAACAAACAAACTATTCTCTATGTGTTCCCGTTCGCCAAGTACAATATAACGTTCTCTCTTTACATATTTGCCGAGCATATTTGCATGCGAGCTCTTGTTATAAATCAGGCAGGACCTCGGCTTGGCTGTTGTTGGATCCGGCACCCGCAATCATCGCTGTCAAGTGTGCGCAAACAAAGCAACTGGGAAAGTGCCACTAATTACAATTCCCACACACACTCTCAGTGCAGTTTTTTGCATCTGCTGGGGGTGGGTGCTGACTTGTTGACCGGCTACTGCCGGTGATTCTGCCTTGACTGAGGACCTTATGTATCCTTGCAGCTGTAAGGAGGATGTTTGCATAAGATATGCCACGGAAGATGGTGGTCAGCCAATAAGTCAGATATCGGATTTCTCTTCTCTGCTTTTTGACCTTTTCGAAATCGATTGAATTTAATTGACATTGTGGCTCTGGGCCTGTAAATTGATGTCTCCTAGTCTCCTGGCTCGATGATTTCATTTGCTGGCTAAGCGCTACCTGCGTAGGCCAGGGTGTCCAGGGCAATGAAACAACACAAAAGGAACACGAATATCGAATGCGGTCGCGTAGGACAACGAAAATTGTCCCATTCACACGCACAGGGGCAGACGATACTAAAGGCAGGCAGGCGGAGGTGGGGGCGAGAGGTTGCTCAATTTTCACCTGCGCCGGTGGTCAACGTCATCGCCGAATTTGGTCGCATCAAAGGCGGACGACAGGTGAAAAGCGTCACCAGGTCAGTTAGGAAAATGCGGATGCAACCAGCGAAGCGTCCAATTTGAAGCCATTTACATGGCTCGCCCAATTAATTTGTAGTTGCAGTGGCAACCATTTCAGGGCAATTAACTTCCCGGAGAGAAAATCAGTGTGGCAAGTGTTAAGAGGTGGGCGGATGAGGCAAGCTTTGAAGGAGAGTTTAGCTTGATTGTCACTAAGCATTTTTAGAGTAGTCTCAATTTTTGCTTTCCAAATTTCCTGCCATTCGCTTCACATTCATCAAAAGCATTTCAACATTATGCAAATTTCCAGCACTTTCCTTTCTCCTCACTTGACCCTAAATCATCTTACCCACCTTCCCCCAAAAATATCCAACGGAAAAGACGCAACTTTGAAATATTATTTGCCATTGTTTGTTGTTGTTGTGGAGCAATTGTTGTCGGTGTTTGGCCTCCACCATAATTCTTCTAATTATATGATCTATTACATTAGACACAAACACGCACACGCATCTGCATTGAGACACATTTTTCTCGCACACTTGTAACACATTTTAGCATATTTTATTAATTTAAATAATTCACTCGGCCGATGCGAGTGCTGCGATAAGCAGATCCCCACAAATTAGGGCACCGGAGAGGGTGAAGGAAATACGCGTTTGCTCAACGATCAGTGACGAAAAGTCAGGTACGACTTTCCTCGAAGAAAACCCAGCGAAGCGTCGAAGCGACCGCATCCACCTCCGTTTATTTGTCCAAGTCGCTAATTAAATTCAGTGGAAAACAGACGCATTTACCACGGCCGACGGGTTCCATCAAAATTTAATTTTAAATAATTTATTTTACATTTACTACAAGCCCCGTAATTTGTTTATTATTTACGTGCAACATCCCCTGAGAGAGGCCCAGTCGAATGAATGCACAATCAGGTGGCCGCCTCCACATCTACAAGTATGTCTGCCATTGGCCGTATGACTTGGCTTGGGTCAATTGTGCTGATGGATTTGTCGACTGGCTGTCCACGACGGCAGCACATGAGTAATGGGTGTTTAAGTGACGACTACGCCCAGTGACATTCAAATGACGGGAAGTTCAAGTAGTGAAAAGGAGAGAAAAGGGAATCAATTTGAATGAATATTCATCAAAGATGGTAGAGTTTTTCACCTGGTCAGTTATGAGGTTTATGATATACAAATGAAACAACTTCTCGATATGAGTACTGACGTTCAAAGTTCGCAGAACGTAGCTTTGCGCTTTTATGTGATTCTTGGATAAAACGTTTCCTATAGGTTGCATTCATTTGTATTTAAAACTGTCTCGCCCTGAGTCTCCATATCGAACAATCCTCGGGTAGGCCGTATTCGAATGCGCCGTCTGGCAACACTATTACTTTTGACTGCGTTGCCAGATAAACGATTTACAAAGTTCGATTGAAGCGTCAGTTCAAGTAGATTTTTACCATGGAAAATTACACGCCACGCAAACTCTCTCAGATTTTTTAAATTTACTTTCAACAAAAGTTGTCAATTGTGAAAACTCTTCGTGCATTTAAAAGAATAAATAAAGTGAGAAGTGCGCCTTCCAAAAAAAAAACTAAATTGCCATACTTAAGAATCTGAATCTGAATCATGAGATTCAAGAGGTACCTCTTCACGAGGTTCTTTTCTTTTTCGAAGATGCAGATGGCCAAACGGTTACCGTCAGTCAGGAGTGTGCCACCTTGATGCCAATTGTTCGTCGACTGGTTTCAACAAGATGGCGCTCAACCACACACAATCCGCGATACAATCGATTATTTGAGGTCATCGTTCCCTGGTCAATATATTGTAACTTTGACTGGCCGCCGTGTTCACCCGACTTGACGTCTCCAGACTTCTATTTGTGGGGCTATTTGAAATCAAAGGCTTACATCACCAAGCCAAGGTCCCTGGAAGACCTGTAAAACAATATTCTCCAAAAAATAACCGCCATTCCGGCCGAAATGTTAAACAAAAGTATTGAAAATGCTGCAAAACTGGCTCAATATGCCGTAGCCGCTCAAGGAAACCATCTACGAGATTTCATATTCAAAAAGTCATGTAAATAAATCTATTTAATCCAAAGGTTTGGTTGGGCTGGCTCGAGGTCATCCGTCTCATCCGAAAATAAAACTAATAAGGAAAGACCCCACTTCAAGGCTACAATCAAAAAACAATGAAATTTTGGATTTAAACTGGAGCTGATTTCAAGGAACGAAAGAAACAGACTCGTGACAAATACGGCGCTACCACCTAGAATTTATGGTTTACCAAAGATCCACAAAAAGGACACTCCTCTCCGACCTATCTGTTCCATGATCAACTCACCCTCTTATCAACTATGCAAATATATGTCTGACATTTTAAAACACTTGACGACCTGTTCCACATACAACGTAAAAAACGCAACGGAATTCAAAATGAAGATTAATGACTCCACATTTTTGATGACGAAAAACTTATTTCTTTTGACGTAATATCGCTATTCCCCAGTATCCCTACCGACCTAGCAATTGATGTGATTCGGGAAAAATGGAATATCATCCAAAAATACACAAATATGCCAAAAAAACTATTTTTTGAAGCAGTACATTTTTGCATAACAGAAAATAGGTACATCAAGTTTGAGGAGGAACTGTATGTCCAGTTAAAAGGTCTCCCAATGGGATCTCCGGCTTCACCAATAATAGCAGACATTGTTATGGAAGAAGTGCTCAAAAATGTAAAGACCACCAGACTATTAACTAAATATGTTGACGATTTATTTGCGATAGTTAGAGAAGATGACGTTCAAAAAACTCTGGAGACACTAAACTCATACCAAAAGGACATAGAATTTACGTTGGAGACAGAAGAAAATAACAAACTACCATTTTTAGACTCCGTAGTCCACAGAATAAACAACACACTAAAAAGTCAACTGGTATCAAAAAACCCACAGCCTCAGGACGGATAATAAATTTTCATTCAAAACATCCCAAAAACATGATAATTAATACGGCTAAGAATCTTGCCAAGCGGATAATTGACACGAGCGACCCAATTTTTAATGAAGAGAACTTATTGACCATCAAAAAACTACTGACAATGAATGACTTTCCTCAAAACATCATAATGACGATCATCAAAGGAATTGGAAAAGAAACCACAAGAGCACCAGCGGAACAGAACAAAATGTACAAGTCAGAACAGATCACAATAGCTCACAAACCAACATTCACTACGGCGGCACTATTCAACAATATGAAAAGTAGAATAACAACGTTGGACAAAAATAATTTAATATACAAAATACCATGCGCTGGAGACGGGACCAATATATGTAACAAAATATATGTTGGGACGACAAAATCAAAACTTAGGACTCGACTATCTGGACGCAAATCAGATATAAAAAAACGTAATGAATCACACACACAAAAAACCAGCGCTAGCAGCCCACTGTGCTGAGAGCGGCCACTCTCCCGATTTTGATGCCACGAGCATTTTACAACAAGAGCGACATTATAGCAAGCGTTTCACTCTTGAGATGCTTCACATCATTAACACACCAACAAACATTAGGCTTAACTTCAAAACGGACACAGAGAACTGTGCACACATATACAGACATTTACTTGACCAACACAAACACTAGAATAAGTCAGTTTCAAATTAAACTCCGTGGCGAGCAGTTGCACTTGTCCCGTAAAAATGTATGTATAGGTTTTTTAATTTTGTTAAAGTAATTTAATGGAAAAGCTTGTAAAATATTTGTTCAATTGTTGTTTGTTAGCCCCCTGAAGACGGACCCCGATGTGGGCTCGAAATATATTGGGAAAATATAAAACAAAAGGCCGTTTTATTCTCGGATGAGACGGATGACCACGAGCGAGCCCAACCAAATCTTTGGATTACTGAAGATCAGGTCGCTTAAACCAACACATTAAATCTATTTAAGCCCAATTAAATGGAATTTTATTACGAACAAAAAAAATTGGGTTTTTCTTTGATTGTTTTGAAATAAACATGCGTCCATCGAATAAGACCAACCCTGTATACTCTTAAGAACTAACTAGTAATATTTCCAAAATATTGTGTTGAATGATTAAGATCAGAGTTGATGATCCAAAAATGGGATCTGATTAATGACGTTAACGAAGCCGAGTTTTTGTTTTTTCGAAAAAAAACTGGTTCCATCCATAAGGCCAAACAATTGCTTGGGGCTGGACAAGGCGGTCCCCATAAACACTTCCGTAAATACGCAAAAACCAGCACTAAATACTTGAAACAATAATCGCGGCATTATTCAATATGCGTTTGTATGTATGTTTAAACGAAATACGATGCGAGGTGCGAACGTCTTTTGGGTCGCGTTTAAACCAGTTTCAAATTTAATTGATGGCTTACTGCGCATTGTCATTTAACGATAACTGAATTCAAATTGAGAAATGTTGATTACTTTGCCATAAGAGGAAGACAAATGGACAAATTTTGAGTCCAAGAAGAAGAGTTTCAAAGAACAAAACCAGCCAAGATGCTAGCACAATGAGGCGATGATTTGGTCAGAAGATAATATAAATTAAATACAAGCCACGCATGTGTATGGCTGTATGTATGTTCGTATGCCATTATGTCGCCTGGCCCCAGGTATATAGTATGGCGTTTTCATATATGTACGAGAGTATGTGTGAGGGAGTCAACAAATGTGCGCATCTGTCGGTCTGTAAGTAATTTTAGCCCCAGAGCGCAGAGCCAACGGGTCAACGGCGACGTTGAGTAATCGAATTAATAATAGGTTCAAAATTACATTTGAAGTTATTTGAATAAAATTTTAATTATACTTGGAAATGTTCATTTCTGCCCACTCTTTTACTCGGCTATAATTTGGTTTGGCTTTCCCAGAATGCCACAAATTGCAATTGTTGTCCGAAAATATTCAAATTGTTTCGGCGAACTTAATAAACTCACCTTCATGACTTCCGTCAGAATGCAAATGCGACCCTGATTGGGTTACCTATATGTACTTGGCTCTTTTTTTTTTGATTTTTAAATTTTGTTTTGCGCATTGTATTAAAATGTTGGCAATTGAGTGAGTCCGTTAATTATAGAGCGCGATCAATTATTCATTTGCCAGATTACCTGAGAAGAGCCGAGCGCAGCGAAAAAAATAAAAATGAACTTCATTTAAAATGATTCTGCGAAATTCGTTTTCATTTCGCCGCCCCGACTCGCTGGCCATTTCTGTGGCTCATTTCAATATTTTTATTGTCTGATTGAAGTGTGACGTTTCCAGCCAGCCTGCAGCTGGTGTGGATGCTAAAGCTTTAAGCTGGACTTGGCCGGTCGGCTTTTGCCAAAGAGATTAATTGACGGTCGCGATGTGAGAGCTGGCGCAGGCGGTACTCAGTGTGGCTAAGAAGATTTTTGAGGAGTATTGAGGCACCAAACGGGAATTGCACGCGCATCAATTTTCAGCTTAATTGTTTGGTTGCATGGCAAATTGCTCTACCTATTTATGAATTTCAGCTGAAATGCGCTCATACCGAAAGCCATCAATCTTATGAAGCGAGTTTCTGCAATTGTAAGGCAGCACAAAAACTCAACCCTTTACTTATGGGACTTCCGGTATCAATGAACTAAAACCATCTCCATTTCTGACCGCACAATCCAGACCACAACTTTTTGATTCAGATAAATAATTGTCACTTTTTAACAACTTGTTTCATTTTTGGTAATATACATTACCTAGTGAATAATTGTTTTTAAACTCATTTTCAAATTTAGGGAATACGAGAAGGGAAATAAAGCAAAAGTCAGGAAATTGCAATAGACGAAAGATGCTGGTATCCAATTTTTTAAGACCAAGCTCTTTCGGGTGCAACATAGTAGGATATATAAACTTTATACCGAAAACTTAAGTTTGATGTCGAGCTATAGACCTAACAATGTGTTCGAACCGAATCTTCTGCACAATTATAGAGGTTTGCAGCATTAAAATAAACTTACTTTAAGTATGCACAGAACTCTTTAAAATAAATCTTAAAATCCATTATTTCATGGAATTTCATTAAGCTTAAACATTTTGATAAAATAGACTTTTAGTAAACCAAAATTCAGTGTTTTGTTCCACTAATATTATTTATTTAATTACTTAAATAGTTTCATATAAATTATCGGGAGAAACCAGCTCCGAGCGCTAGCTTCGCGTTCGCTTGTCATGCACACACTACTGAAACTCCTGGAAATGAGAAAAGAATCAGTTTTGTCATAGTGTGGTAATCGATAGTCGCTCGTGACTAGTAATCGATGGTCGCTGGTGACTAGTGTGGGCAAAGCCGCCACAGACTCCTTCCGCATTAATAGTTTTCCAAATATTCTGCACAAAAATCAATACTCTGATGCAGGCGCTTGAATAGAGCTCGAAACATTTTTGACTCTTTGGCTGAGGTAACTTTAAAAACTGAGATGCCCACAGCCTATGTCTTTGCAGTGCAAATGATTTTGTAAAGCACGTGCAGCACCCGCTTTTTCTTCAGTTTTTTCTTCTGGTTGTTGTTGCTTTTTTTCGTATATGTCCAGGCATAAGTATGGTGTGGTCATTTCTGCTGTGTAATATGCGTTTTAAACAAATCAGCCGGTACTTCAGATTTGGGAAACCGTTGACTTCTTATTTAGTTTTTCATATGCGGGAAATATAAAAACTAATTGGTACCAAATCAGCAGTTCAAGCCGATTATTCTTCGTTTTTCGCGTGTGAGTCAACGTGTTCGACGTCTCCTTGTAGAGAAGTGTTTGCTCGTTAAATGATTTGTTTATGGGATGATGAAACTGTCTCCCATTTGCTTTCAAGATGTTCATATAAAACTAATTTTTGAATTTCAATTATATAGAATTGGGTAAAAGAATATAAAATAAGTGTATGCCAATGATAAGGACGTTTTCATTAAAAACAAAAAAGTTTTTCTCACTAGAACTAATTTTTCGACCGATCGTTCCTATGGCAGCTATATGCTATAGTCATCCGATTTCGACCAAACTTAGTAAAATCATGGGAAGGGATAGTAAACTAAGAAATATGTACTTTGGAGGCATTTCCATTAAAAACAAAAAAGTTTTTCTCTTTAAGACTACTTTTTCAACCGATCGTTCCTATGGCAGCTACATGCTATAGTTATCCGATCCGGCCGGTTCCGACAAATGTTGCAGCGTATTTGTACCAAAAGACTTCGTGCAAACTTTGGTGAGGATAGCTTTAAAACTGACGGAGGAGATAGCATAGAAACAGACGGACAGACGGACGGACAGGGCTAAATCAACTCAGCTCGTCGTGCTGATCAAGAATATATATACTTTATGTGGTCGGAGATGCTTCCTTCTATGCTTTACAAACATCCGAAACAATTTTATAATACCCTCTGCAAGGGTATAAAAATCATAAGTATATTCGGCGTTGTTCCAGAAATCTCTAGAGATTTTCGTATAAACGGTTTCATTTCGCGCTGCAACTGCTTGCCTTTACTCCAAAAGCCCAGGCTACTAGATTAGATGACTAAAGTTGAGAGATTTGAAACTGACTGCTCAGCACCAAATACATTTCAAGCGTACAGTTTTCCTTTCCTATAATCTAGTAGGCCACATTATTCTTGACACTACATTTAAAGTCCTGATAGTTTATTTCAAAATCCAATCGTTTATACGAAAATCTAGAGATTTCTGGAACACACCCGATTATATGAGGTTTGCAGAGGGTATTATAAAATTGTCCGGATGTTTGTAACGCATAGAAGTAAGCATCTCCGACCACATAAAGTATATACAGGGTGGGTCAAAGAAGTCACCCTATTGGAAGATGCTCTTATTTTTACAAATAGCCGCCAAAGTCAGATCTGTTTTGACATTTGTGGACTAGACAGATGTAGAATACAAGTGAACAAGCCATGGATCGATATACTCCCCAAGAACGCAGAATAATCGTGAATAAATCGATTTTTCGACCAAAATCATAATGAGCTCATTTCCACCTCATTTCCGCCCGATTTAACCGTTCCAGACTTTTTTTTTTGTGGGGTTTTTTGAAATCCCGTGTTTACGTAACCAAGCACGGGACCTTGGAAGCCCCTCAAGGACAACATTCGATACGAGTGCGAGAATCTGCAGCCCGAAGTTCTTGCCGAAGTGATGAAAAATGCCATAAAACGAGCCCGTATGGCAATCAATTGTAACGGCGCCCATTTGGCCGATACCATCTTCTCGAAATGACCAATAAAATTCTAAAGGTTCAAATAAATATAATCAAAAAACAGAATATACGTTTTTTATTTAGAAAAAAATGGAAGCCAAACAACATCGGATGACTTCTTTTGACCCACCGTGTACTTGTTACTGGTTTAAGGAAACTTTATCAATGTTATAAGAAACAACTGTTTCAGAAATCTTCCGCTCAACTGCTAATTCCTTCAGTTGCTCACCTGACGGAGGAGATAGCATAGAAACTGACAGACTGGCAGACGGACTGACGGACAGGGCTAAATCAACTCAGCTCGTCATGCTGATCAGGAATATATATACTTAGATGCTTCCTTCTATGCTTATGCGGCCAATTTTATAATACCCTCTGCAAGGGTATAAAAAGATTTCGTTGATACATACCAAACATTAATCGCAATCTTCACCGAATAGAACTTTCTTTTTGAGCGTGGTTAGCATAAATATCATTTTCTTTTCAAAGTATGCAAATCTAATGCCACAAACTTTCCATTCTCAAAACAATTACAAAACCACTTAAATGTTAATCAAATCTGGTTATCGGTCAAGTTGCTCTTCTTTTTAGTTTTTTTGTGTATCCCAAAAATAGATCATGATCTCACAGTTGCGTGGAGCCAGTGCCCACCAAACCTCACACCGACGAGAGTAAGTAGCTTCAGTTTAGTTGCCAATTTAGTGACAAACAAAAATACAGACTATAAAATTTGAATATTGTCGAGCAAAAGCCGAGAGTAGAGGGAGCTAAGCCAAAATAGTAAAATCGATTAAAAATTATTATTGTCCCGTCTTCAAAAGCAAACGAAAAACGAGGCGCATAAATTTGCGACGAGAGCTTGGGATGTGTACATTCGTTTGAGGTGGAGCTGGGCCAGTTTTGTTGTTTAAAATTCGTACTTTCATGAAATTTATTGCTCTGGCCAACTACTACAATGAAAAAATGTGGCCATTTACATAAAAAATCTATGCAAGTTTTTTTTGTTAATAATAATAAAATGGAATAATCGGTCGTTGGCTGTATATACTAAATATGTGGAATCTCTTACCTGCTAACGTGGTTTTTGGTTGTGGTAATTTGTCGAAGACGTTGATTATTTGGCAGACTGACGTAATTCACATTCAACGAAGAATTTTCTTTCAACTTTTGGGTATTAATTACATTTCACCATTTTTTAGACACATTTATGTGTATTTGGATGCCACTGTTGAAATAAGGAACAGAAACACACACACACACACAGCTAGAAGATTATATTTTTCCACCTTATTACTTAATTTTAGTTTTTCCCCATTTTCTCCACCCTAAGCCCACTGTCTTTTAAGGACGGAAGGACACTAAAAAACATGATTTTATGGCAAAGTAATTGGAAAGACGACGCCTGTACTTACAACTTAGCTTACATGGCCTGTCAGCAGCTTCACGGCACAACAAAAACTTGGCAAGTAACTGGGGAAACTATTTGGACACCGCCGACAAGTTGTCATTCGCCTCCGGAAAGTGCAACTAGAAGCGACACTAACCCAATTTTCTGTAGGGCCTAATGAAATTATAAACTTTTCACCAAAAGCAGCCGTCTCGCAGTGTACGGGAAGCACAAAAGCCAAACGAAGCCGCTCCAAGGGATGGTGGGGCGTTGCGCCGTAATTGCTTTGCAGCAAAAAGCCGAGTGGGCGGCCCACTCGTGGTGGGCAGACCAAAACGGCAGCAACTCTGACATCGAGGTGGCAAATAAGGAAGCAGAGCTTAACAGGAGACTGCAATCGCTGCTTCTCCTCCTGCTGCTGCTGCTGCTGCTGTCGAGGAAAACAATGGGCATACATAAATGTATGGGCTTCGCCACCTCGTGAAAATGGGGTTAATAAAGTTGGCAGAGGTATAACAAAGAGGGTTGGGGGGGGGCTCCAGGTTTTACATGCAATTTGCGTGGCAAGCAAAGTGCACGGCAACCAGGTGCTGCTGCTGTTGCAGGTGTCATTGTATTTTTTTGCCGCAATGATGCAGTCAATGCAAATTTGTACTTTAACTTGGTTCACTTTTTCGCTGACTAACTTTTGATTTCGAAATCAATGCCGCATCGGAAATTTCATTTGGCCACGCAGAGGCAGTGCAGTGAGAGAAGTCAGGCAGTCAAGGGTAGCTGGATGCGAAAACTTGACCCATTTGGCAAGGGACAGTTTTAACGAGATGATGACCGCTGCGTTTCTCTTCCCCACTTTCACGTAAAAATTGGCAAATTGTCAAAAAAAAAGTCATACAATAAAATGGGTCGTGTGCGTGAAATAGAACGTAATCTAATCGAAATGAAGTACTGGATCAAACTAGTTTGGCTTACAAAAAACCCACCTAAAGTTTATGTTTCAACTTAATTGGGGTAGATCTGTCGACTACAATCCAAATAAGATTGCATAGTGGACCAAAATAAATGAATTAATAATAATAATAATATGTTCCTTTATTTACATTGCTTCACAAAGAGTTGTAAAGATTATAGAATAAGTTTTTGATTTTGGAACAATACTACATTGATTTAAAATCGTCTGTTGGTAAAGAGAGATCAACTATATAACTAATTTTAAGCAAACTAAGTAATTTTAAGTTTTCTATATGATAAAGAGCTTGTGTCGTAGTTAGCTAATTTTTCCCAACCTTCATCGTCTTCCCCATATAGTCTTGCAACTATTTCCTCTTGCGTGAGTACTGTTTTCCCAAAAAATCTAGCTCGAATGTTTTTGAGGATTGGACACCTGGCTATAAAATGCTCGCATTTTTTAAGTTGCATAAGGTGCATTCATCTGGCCCTTTTCGCAAATGTTTGTTTAACATTTTTGAATCACATCTTGCTTTAAAAAGCCACATTATTTTGTCCCTTCTGTAAGTTTCATTAAAGTAGCTCGGTCCAAGGCCATGGTCCAAATACTTATAGAACCTATGCTACCTATCGATCTGTTCCACATAGTTTGGTATTCTTGTGTAAATAGATGCTTCTTAAACACATGTGCCTTATTTTGCCACTCCATCCTGGTCAACGGTAAGCTCCAGTCTAGGTTAAAGTTGACACTTAAATCGTTAAGACTCTTTGCCCATCCTATCTTGTTCTTTAGCAACATTTTTGAAAATCGGTTTGGTAGCCTGGTTGATTCGAAGTCAAACAGCGTTTTTTCCATATAACGAAGGTGCAGGTCAAGCGAAAAAATGTGAGCGGGGGTAATTCCAGTTTCCAGTTGGATGCAATAGTTCGGGGTGCAGTCCGCGAGCCTGAACATTTTCTTTATAAAGAAATTTTCGAAGATGGAAGGTCCCCATACTTGCGCCCCATAGCTTTGCACTGATCGGTTGACGGCCTGGTACAGTTTCCACCTGGCTCCTAGTCCAACATCTCTGTTTCGGAAGAAGTTTCCCCATGTGTCGTTTATGCTAGCTTTGGCTAAATTTGATCTTTTCTAGATTTTCTTTCCTTGCGGATACTCCCATCATTTTCAATTTATATGCTAATAAATTTCTTGGAACGTTGTCAAAAGCAGCTTTGAAGTCTACAAAGAACGCATATGTTTTTCTCTTTTGCTCCAATTTTAGTTGCACAGCTGCTGTCTGATTGTAGATGTTATCCATTGTGGAGTATTTCGCTCTAAGACCCGCCTGGAACTAGTTCATCTTATCCATTGCATTCACCCAATCTGCCAACTACTGGAAATATTTATACAATATTCCATCTATTCCGGGTGCTTTTTTTGGCTTTGTTTTTCCCAGCATTGCCACTATATCTACTTCAGTTATTGGTCTATCTAGATCTTCCACAAGAATTAAAGGCGCCTCATAGAGTTACTGTTGAATATCGAGCTCAATTAAATCTCGTGCATTCTAGCACCAACCCGATTTCAAGATCATATGCAGTTCGAATGTTGACCTTACATCAATAGCGGGTCTTTTTGATTTAATTCGACAAAGGCGAGTGACTTACAATCTAGAATCAATACCGTCTGTTGTTGAAATAAGCATCTGTCTTGTGCGAGCTGATATTTCCATCTTCTTGTACTTTGTTTAGGAAAATCCGAGATCGACCGATTTCTGACATGGTTTTGGATTGGTTTTAGCCCGAAATCCTTACTCTTTCTGTTGAAGAAACTATGAACCAAGTTTCGAATTAAGACGATAGGCTCAACATGCTTAATAGTGTTGGGTAAATGTTGTTCATTTCACTCAACATGTTCAATTGTTCTTTTTTTTCAAAGTGAGTCAAATCACCCAAGTTATTCACTTGTTCAGTTGCTCACTTGTTCAGTTGTATAGTTCACTTGTTCTTGTTTAGTTGTTCAGAGGTTCAGCTGTACTTGTTCAGTTGCTCACATGTTCAGTTGTTCGTGCTCAGTTGTTCACTTATTCAGTTCTTCTTGTTCAGCTGTTCAGTGTTGTTTTGAATTGTGGACCGTTTCGTTGGATCTGTGCTGTTCTGATTGTTCTCCAGTTCTTCACCTGGGCATTGTGATGATTAGCGATCATTCAAACTAATTTTAATCCTTCGTCGCAGGTCACACTGCGGAATGTTGCCTATTTGTTATCCATCTCTAAAATGATTGCCATGCCAGCATGTTGCTGGCGGACGAAAATAGCTGAAGAGCTACCAAATTCAGTGAACAAGTCGCTAAAGAACTCACTGAACCACTCACAGAACATGAGAAGTGAAGAACTCTGAATGAACAACTCACAGTACAAGAGTGAGTAAACAAGAACAAATGAACAACTCTGACTGAACAAGAACAGCTCAAAGAACAAGAGCAAGTGAACAAGAACAAATCAACAAGTGAACAACTGAATAAGTGAACAAGTGAACTACTTAACAAACGAACAACTGAACAAGAACAACTGAACAAGTAACAACTGAACAAGAACAACTGAACATGAACAATTGAACAACTCTATTGAAGAACATGTTAATTTGTCACTCATGAACAACCCAACACTACTAGGAAAAGGTTCGCGAACCGATCCTTAGACCTTATGTAGGGTTCAAAATCTCCGGTCAATGGAAAGTCAACAGTTACAAAATTCTACAAGAAACTTCCCAACCATTACTACAACAAATATCAGAATTTTCAGTAGTTTGTGATTAATTGCATTTATATTAACCATTTTCATACCCTTGCAGAGGGTATTATAAAATTGTGCGGATGTTTGTAATGCATTGAAGGAAGCATCTCCGACCACATAAAGTATATATATTCTTGATCAGCATGACGAGCTGAGTTCATTTAGCCTTGTCCGTCTGTCTGTTTCTATGATATCTTCTCCGTCAGTTTTTAAGCTATCCTCACCAAACTTTGCACGAAGTTTTTTGGTACAAATACGCTGCATATTTGTCGGAACCGGCCAGATAGGATGACTATAGCATATAGCTGTCATAGGAACGATCGGTTGAAAAACTAGTCTTAGTGAGAAAAACTTTTTTGTTTTTTATGGAAACGCCTCCAAAGTACGTATATCTTAGTTTACTGTTTTTTCCCATGATTTCACTAAGTTTGGTCGAAGTCGGATGACTATAGCATATAGCTCCCATAGGAACGATCGGTCGAAAAACTTCTTCTAGTGAGAAAAACTTTTTTGTTTTTAATGAAAACGTCCTAATCATTGGCATACACTTAATTTATATACTTTTACACAATTTTACAAAGTTATATCAAAATCGGATGACTAGAGCATATAGCTGCAGTATGAATGATCGGTCGAAAAAGAAGTTCTAGTGAGAAAAACTTTTTTGTTTTAATTGGGATCGCCTCCAAATTTCGAAATTAACAGTGTATTATGCTTTTCCACAATTTCACTAAGTTTGGTCGAAATCGGACATCTATATAGTATAGATCCCATAGAAAAGTAAGGTCCAAAAAGTAGTCTTTGTTAGTAAAACTTTTGTGTTTTCAATGGAAGCTGCAAGGGTATACAAAACTTCGGCCAAGCCGAAGTTAACTTTCCCCTATTTTTTTGGTTCACAAGAAGCATTTATATTTTCCATTTTTAAACTTTTTTGCCATAAGCTGAGCGCTAGATGAATACCTTTCTTTTGTCTGTGGAACCATTGCGACATCAGTTCCTTCTAAAATGTAGGTGTGTCTTCTTGTCGTTCTGGTTAAGCACTTAGCCCCAAGCTTTGAGAAAAGGCAACTCAAATCCTGGTGCACTTGCACCTTGAATTCGACATAAGTTCAATTCGTAGGCGGTAATCCCAAATACTCAGAATGTAATTAATATGAAAGCATTTAAAACTGAATAAAGGGATAACTGCAGTAAAGCCCACCCACGACACATGGTAAACCTACGTACAAAAGTACAAATAGTTGTGGGGCAGCTGAACGTTGTTAACGAGGTTTTGCGGGATGGCTAGGCTCTTTAGCACCACACGAATGCCACTTGGCAGCATCATTGATTTTTCTTTAGTACTGGTCCTGTGTGTGTGCCTGTGTGTGTGTGTGTGAGTGGAGGATGGGGTCTCCTTTTACGCTGAAATTACTTGGCTGTGCTTTGCTTGGCAAGCACGTGCAATGCATGTCATACACTTTGCATGTGAGTGTGTGGGTGTGTGAAGCTCCACTGTTACCACTGCCTGGGGGCTCCTTTGTCACTTTTGCCAGCTGCTGTACTTACACACACACACACACACTGGCACAGTTACCAAACTCTACACGCCACTCGCGTGCCTCACCAGCAACAGCAACAACAACAACAATAACATGGTGGACCCGGCAGAGTTCGCCTGAGTGCTCCAAAAAAAAAAAAAATAGAGACAACAATTTCCATTTTAATTGCAACACTTTTCTGGTCGATGGCACATGGCCGTGCCCCAAGATGCCCCCGCAAAATGAAAAATCAAAGACGAAAACAAAAACAAATGGAAAATTCGGAAAATGCGAAAATGGAAAATGCGAAAAAATCAATTTGTATTAAGAATGAAATTTCGATTTGACCACAAAAAAACGTGGGAAGAGCAACGCATGAGCGACACACTTGGAGTTACTTTTGACCCTTTTTGCTGCCTCTCTCTCTGTCTGTGTGTGTGTGTGTGTGTGTGCGTCCTGTGGCTTTTACATAATTAAACGGGCAACAAACGCGTTAACTTTTGCTTTAAATAGTCAAATCAGCTTTAAGAACTGAGCCACTTGGCCATGATTTCCCTGGGGCTTCCAGGTAACCAGCATTCACTTATCACCACATCATTTTGGGGCAGCAGCCTTTGCCTTTGCCACTCACTCACACTATTTGGCTTTTATTTCATTTTCTTATATTCTTTTTTTGGAAAACACCTTACACTGGTCACCAGACACCACGGAGACGCGCGATGTAACCAGGCCACGCTAATTTCGGGGGGCTACCTGGACGCGGCTGGAGCAGGAGCCTGATATTCAGTAGAAGCTACCACAATGCGAGACACAAATGCGATGGCAAAACGCTGGCAACTAATTTGGGTGACGGCAACAACTCTGACTGACTCTGACTCTGGGCAGTAGTGCACTCTTTTGGTGGCTGCCCCACCACTTGGGTTCCACCACTTCCAGTTCCAGTCCGTCGTAGTCGGGTTCGCCACCAAAGCTTTTAGCTTAGCGCCGCCATTTGGCCCAAGCATTCTGAGCGCGACCTATCCCAAAGCTTTCTTCACGTGTCCACACAACAGATTCCACTTGGTTGTCCTTCCACTGCGCAGTGTTGACTCTGCGCAAGGCTGGCGCCAGCACGTGCCACGCCGCAATCCAGCTGTTGGGTACCCACCAAAAAACCACCCCATTATCATCCCTTGCTGGTAGTCAAATCAGTGCACGCAGTGGGTTGACTTTTGACCATTGATGATGGCTCCGGTGCAGATGCACTTGTCTTGAGGCTTCAGGCAGCAGCAACTCCATTTGCCTGTGTGCGTGTCTGAGCCACAGCCGAAGCATTTTTATTGACTTTAGCTTTCCAATTGGGTTTCTGGGTCAACCTTAAACACACACACACACACACACAATCACACACACACACCGGTGCACCCAAGCTCAAAATTATTTGCGCATCGTGCCACTCGGATGTACAAGTAGTTATTTGTACTTCCACTTCCTTTAGGCTTTCCGAGAGTTGAAAGTGATTTTCAAATACTTCAATTAAGCCTGAAGTAAGACTATGTTTATTTTTTAAATAGAAGTTAAAAGATAGCCAGAGATGTTTACTTTCACTCATGTCACAGTTTCTATTCTCTTCTAGTATTACAGTATTTGAGCTCCAGATAAAGAAGAGCTGACACTAACTAACTGACAGATCAGAAACGTTTTGCACAGTTTTCAAAATACCAAGGTTTAGCCTGCCCAAGATGAACAGAACTTATGTGACCTAATCCAAAATAGCTTCAATTAAACAAATGTACTGTTCTGTTCTTTTGTTCATATTTGCACTTAGGAAAAAAATTTGTTCTGAATCCACAGATGTCAAGCCCATTTGCTGACAAAAGCAGAGTAATTCCTCTTTTTCCTGAACCGTGAACATTTTATACTAACTTTATGAAAGGCCTGTTTTAAGAACATTCTCAGTTCGCTTAATACCCTAAGTTTATTTTCAGTTCTTGCCACAACTTGCGGCAAAAAACAGTTCGGTTACGGACACAACGAAAACAGGGAGCGAAAGACAGTTTCAGTTCTGTTTTTGCTCAATTCTGTTGCGCTCAGAGCAAAGACCGCTTTTTCGTTCCTGTTTCTCTCCAGTCTTTCACTGACACATTTACCGAGAGCATACTTCCAAAGTGTTTTTGCGTAAGTTGTTATACCCTTGCAGAGGGTATTATAAAGTTGTGAGGATATTTGTAACGCATTGAAGGAAGCATCTCCGACCACATAAAGTACAAATACTAATGAGGGGACAGTGAATCTGTTTGCTTCTTTTTTAGCGGCAATTTCGAGCCAGAGAGTATCTGGGATGACCAATTTACTCTTGATTCCATTCCTTCTATATTTAATGTCGGGACTATTCCCATATCGGATGATGATGTCTTAGAAGCAATCAATGACTATGATGGAATTTCTTCTTTTCTCCTGAAGAATTGCATCGGTGAGCTTTGTGAGCCTCTCACTATGATTTTTTCCAAGTCTCTTGAGACTGGTAAATTTATAAGAAAATGGAAGATTGCATCAGTTATACCTATTCATAAAAAAGATTCAAAAACTGATGTCTCTAATTATAGGCCTATTGCCAAGCTTAGCAATATTTCTAAGCTTTTTGAACGAATAGTCTCAAAACATCTTAACTTCATTATTAATTCTTATATAGATCCCAACCAGCATGGTTTTTTTCCTGGCCGTTCCACTGTAACGAATTTAGCAGTATTTAGCAATATCTGCATTTCCGCATTTGAAAATCGTTGTCAAGTCGATGTGATCTACACTGATTTTTCTAAAGCATTTGACAAAGTCTGTCATAGTGCTCTTTTATCCAAGCTCGCCAAGCTTGGCTTTCATTCTTCCATCCTCAATTGGTTTGAGTCTTATCTTGATGGTCGATCGTACCAAGTTCTCATTAATGGCATACGTTCAAGCACCTATGTACATAGCAACATCTGGCCTCCCTCAAGGGAGTGTACTAGGTCCATTGCTACTTTCACTATTTATTAATGATATCGGTTGCCTACTAAACTCACACTATCTAATGTATGCAGATGACTTAAAAATTTTTAAATCTGTTAAAAACATCAGCGATGTTGAAGTTCTTCAATGCGATCTTAATTCGGTTGCTGACTGGTGCGGGCGCAATTTGCTGCCTCTTAACTTCTCAAAATGCTTCTTTGTTACATATGTAAAGCGCAACCTGCCGATATTAACATCGTATTCCATTAATCATCACGCTTTGAGGCGGCAGTATGAAGCTATGGATTTGGGGGTGATGTTTGACTCCAAATTTCAGTTTTATGAGCATCTAAACTATATTCTCCCCAAAGCTTATTTAATGCTGGGCTTTGTAAAGCGCAATTCCAAGCAATTTAACGATCCCTATACACGGCTAAGTTTGTATTCTGCCTTAGTACGTTCTAGGCTTGAATATGCTTCATTTATCTGGAATCATTCTGCTGCCGTTCACATAAACAGGCTTGAGCGTCTGCAAAAACGATTCCTTTTTGGAGCCTTTTCCGCCGTATCTGAGTAGATGTCGCCTATTGCATATTTCCACCCTTGAGGATAGAAGAACAATTGCGTCTTTAATTTTCTTGAATGACATTGTGGTCGGCAATATTAATTGACCTATGATACTGGACAAGATTCCTTTCAATGTTCCGCCCAGATCTTTGCATGACTGGGTCCCCTTTAGAGTAGCAACTCATAGGGTCAATTATGCCAATAATGAGCCTATATGTAGAGCCCTATTGATGTACAATCGTCTCCCAGTTGGCATGCGGTTCGACTTTAGCATCGACAATATTATTGTTAAGCGACTTCTTAGGGACTTCTTTTTGTAGTTAAATTGTTACTGTTAGTTTTAAGTTTTATTGTAGTAGCCAGTTAAGGTTTAAATAAATAAATGTGGTATTCTTGATCAGCATGACGAGCTGAGTACATTTAGCCTTGTCCGTCTGTCCGTCAGTCCGTCTGTCCGTCTGTTTCTGTCCGTTCTCCTCCGTCAGTTTTAAAGCTATCCTCACCAAATTTTGCACGAAGTTTTTTGGTACAAATACGCTGCACATTTATCGGAACCGGCCGTATCGGATGACTGTAGCATATAGCTGCCATAGGAACGATGGGACGAAAAACTAGTCTTAGTGAGAAAAACTTTTTTGTTTTTAGTGGAAACACCTCCAAAGTACGTATTTCTTAGTTTACTATCCTTTCCCATGATTTCACTAAGTTTGGTCGAAATCGGATGACTATAGCATATTGCTCCCATAGGAACGATCGGTCGAAAAACTAGTTCGAGTGAGAAAAACCATTTTTGTTTTTAATGAAAACGTAATTTTTATTGGCATATTCTTATTTTATATAATTTAACACATATCTACAAAGTTTTATCAAAATCGGATTACTTTAGCATATAGCTGCACTATGAATGATCGGTCAAAAACGAAGTTCTAGTGAGAAAAACTTTTTTGTTATAAATGAGATCGCCTCCAAATTTCGTAATTAACAGTGTATTATATTTTTCCATGATTTCAGAAAGTTTGGTCGAAATCAGACAATAACATACTCTGTACCTGTGAAGTGCTGCCCATCACCGTTGCGACCGGTGCTGCCCATAATTGTTTGTTTTCTTTATAACTCGAGTATCGTTCATCCGATCTTTAAAATTTCTTCAGCGGATCGATAAAGAATCCCGAATACTAAATATGTCCAGAAAGTTCGAACCGTCTATCTATAAAACAGTGGGAGATATGATGTTTTTTCGATATTGCGGGGGCGGGAGGGGGCGTGGCCGAAATTGAAAATAAACTTGATCTGCCTGCAAGTATAAGAAGCATAAGTCCCATACATGTCAAACCTCTATCTCTTACCATCTCTGAGATCTGTGCGTTCGTAAGGACAGACAGACGGACAGACAGACAGACGGCTGTTGATGCTGATCAAGAATATATATACTTATTATACTCTATGTACCTTTGGTACAGAGTATACAAAAAACCCAAGTGATGCTCTGATGTTGAAAAATCCATTCCCAGGTTGTGAACAAACCCGGAAAATATTGTTGGGGAAACCCTAATTTTTGTCCGATTGTCTTGAAATTTGGGTTCGAAAAATTCACGGCCAAACGGTATTGTGAGGCGGTCTGTATGAAATTTGGTGTGTAAGCTCTATGGGTAAATAAATGGATATAAATTTCAAATTAGTAGCAAAATGGGAAGGCGGGGGTGGGTTGTATGCCAATTGATATTGATGTTATCGGCATAAACAAACGGTCAGGGCGTTTTCAGAGATTAAGAAGTAGTCAAAACTGATGAGCTTAACCCGATACCCGAGGATGTGTCTTCGTATCCCTGAGAAGAGTCTATGCGTCTCGGAAAATCTGTAGAATAGAGAGATTTCAACTTTAAGGTTTAATTAGGAAATAAAATAATCAGCGACCATAACATCAGCCTCAAAATTCGAAAAAGAATTACTCTTTCAAGCCGATGTTTCTACGGACTGAGTAGGAAAATCAAGAGGTAAACCGTCTTTCTAAAAACGACAGCAGAAGAGGCGGGAATTGTACTTTTCGGAGGACTTATATCAAAATCTTGTCAAGCGCAAAAAACGCTGGATAGAATATGTTACCCTTATGGATGATAAATCAGGTGAACGATCTAAAGGATTTGGAAAGAAAAATATAAAATAATGCTTTTAAAATGATCAAAATAAAAATTAATGAAATTATCATTTGTACATTTTGTGTTTGTTATGCCAAGAGAACAAATTCCACGGTAGCAAACTGACGTCGACCTGCTTGCATTGATGTGCTTTGAATGCGACTAAAGCTTACTAACTTATCTAGTTAGCAGTCAGAGATGATTGCAGCACCCCAATGCCTGTGAGTTGCCAAATGTATTCTAGGGCTATAAGTGGGGAGCTCCAGCTCCCAACTTTTAATAATCTGCCTGAATCTCTACATGGAATCTACATACTAAATTGGTTTGCCTCTAGCCTCTAATTCATTGCAAATAATTGCTAATTTCTTACTTTTAATTAAGCAAGGGGGTGTCCAAACCATTTTGCCATACCCACCATCATTTGTGCCCAAAACATTGTCTAGAAATTGGAAATCGGTTGTGCTAATGTTGCTGCGCTACCGTAACACATTAAAATTATTTAGTAATTCTTTCTTGGCTTCAATTAGTGAGCGGTGGCCGCGCGTCCAACGGTTTGTACTTCACTCGTCAGCGCCAGGGTTGAATGAACCGTCCCGGGTTTGTTAATTACCCCAAACAGAAACGCAGGCAAAACGGGGACCAGCGATGCTAAGAAATAATAATGATTGTTAAAATCAATCAATCATTTTGCATTTGGCCAAAAAGAAAACAAGAAGTTTAGTCTCAAAGTGCAAAACACTTACACGCTGAGTCGCTGAGTCGCCGGTTCGACGATGAAATCGCATCTCAAGGCGATGCGACACAAAAAAAAAGACCAACTAGAAGATGGAAATGGATATAATTGAGCAGAAAACGATTTTCGCAGGCCCACCCAATGGCGCTGACGTGGCGATACACTGTGCCGGAGCAGCGAACAGCAGCAGGAGAACAATAACTTGGTGCCGCATTAAAGTATCTGCAATCATTAAAATTGCGCACGCTGACATTGTTTTCGGAAATTTGTCGGCATTGTTTAGATTTAGGGCCAACTGTCTCCCGATTGCCCCCGTTGTAAGCTCTTACCGCATTTTCGCAGATGACATCGCTTTCCTTTGTGATCCGCATTCAAACGAATTATGGCTGATGGCTTCTCTTGGTCGATGGGGATGCGGCCGGAGGCTGCATCATGGCCAAAGCATCAAATTTTCGAACAATAATACAATGCAAAATGTGCATATATCCTTGTGTTTGTATATGTATGTATGGAGGGGTATTTGGATGAGTCACAGTAGCATAATAAATTTTGCATACATGTTAGCCATTAGTTATATAGATTTAGCTTAGGCTGATCCGTAAACATAGATTTGGCTTTCAACAAACTTGTCACGGGACAATATTCTAGTGTCTAATGAAGACGGGAATTATGTCAGTATGAATGAGTTGGCTTGCATTCATTGTTCACTTGAGTTTCTTCTTTTAAATTAATTTCGGATGGATATTTTTCTTTGTGTGAGCCCGCGGCATCATGGGACCGGGCTTCTTCAAAAATAAGAAAAATCGCAAGGTTACAGTCAATGGAGCAAAGTAGCGCGCGATGATTACCGACTTTTTTTGCCCAAGATCGAAGAATAGGACTTGGTTAACATGTGGTTTCAACAAGACGGTGCCATTTGACACACGACACGCAAAACCATAGAGCAAGTGAGGGGCGAGTTTGGTGAGCTAATCTCCGTTTTGGACCAGTCAATTGGCCGCCGAGATCAAGTGTTTTGACCTCGCTAGTCTATTTTTCGAGGCGCTAAATGAAGCCATTCACAATTGCAACCCTGGAATGCCGCCTAAGTCGTAGCAGCAGGCAAAATTTACATAAAAAAATAGGGGAAAGTTAACTTCGGCTCGGCCGAAGTTTTGTATACCCTTGCAGCTTCCATTGGAAACTAAAAAGTTTTTCTAACTAAGACTACTTTTTGGACCTTACTTTTCTATGGGATCTTTACTATATAGATGTCTGATTTCGACCAAACTTGGTGAAATCTTGGAAAAGCATAATACACTGTTAATTACGAGGCGTTAATTTGGAGGCGATCCCATTTAAAACTAAAAAGTTTTTCTCACTAGAACTTCTTTTTCGACCAATCATTCATACTGCAGCTATATGCTATAGTCATCCGATTTTGATCAAACCTTGTAGAAATGTGTTAAAGCATATAAAATAAGAATATGCCAATAAAAAGGACGTTCTCATTAAAAACAAAAAAGTTTTCCTCACTCGAACTAGTTTTACGAGCAATCGTGTCTATGGGAGCTATATGCTATAATCATTCGATTTCGACCAAATTTTGTAGAATTGTGTAAAAGTATATAAAAGAAGTGTATGCCAATGATAAGGACGTTCTCATTAAAAACAAAAAGTTTTCTCACTAGAACTAGTTTTTCGACCGATCGTTCCTATGGGAGCTATATGCTATAGTCATCCGATTTCGACCAAACTTTGTGTGAAAGTATATAAAAAGGGTGCAAGAAAAGGATAAAAGTACAATAGAAAAGTAGTAACGTGTTTGGAGGTGTTTCCACTAAAAACAAAGAAGTTTTTCTCACTAAGACTAGTTTTTCGTCCCATCGTTCCTATGACAGCTATATGCTACAGTCATCCGATACGGCCGGTTCCGATAAATGTGCAGCGTATTTGTACCAAAAGACTTCGTGCAATGTTTGGTGAGAATAGCTTTAAAACTGACGGAGGAGATAGCATAGAAACAGACAGACGGACAGACGGACGGACGGACAGACGGACAGAGCTAAATCAACTCAGCTCGTCGTGCTGATCAATACCCTCTGCAAAGGTATAATAACACAACACAAGAAAGAAAGTGGGTCAAGCACGACAATAGCATCTTTTTTATACCATATAGCTGCCATAGGAACGATCGGTCGAAAAACTAGTCTTAGTGAGAAAAAACCTTTTTTTTTTAATGGAAACGCCTCAAAGTGCGTATTTCTTAGTTTAATATCCTTTCCCATGATTTCACTAAGTTTGGTCGGAATCGATGACTATACTATAGCTGCCATAGGAACGATCGGTCGAAAAACTAGTCTTAGTGAGAAAAACTTTTTTGTTTTTAATGAAAACTTCCTTATCATTGGCATACACTTATTTTATATACTTTTACAAAATTCTACAAAATTTGGTCAAAATCGGATGACTATAGCATATAGCTCCCATAGGAAAGATCGGTCGAAAAACTTGTTCTAGTGAGAAAAACGTGTTTGTTTTTAATGAAAACGTCCTTTTTATTGGCATATTCTTATTCCATATACTTTAACATATTTCTACAAGGTTTTATCAAAATCGGATAACTATAGCATATAGCTGCAGTATGAATGATTGGTCGAAAAAGAAGTTCTAGTGAGAAAAACTTTTTAGTTTTAAATGGGATCGCCTCCAAATTAACGACTCGTAATTAACAGTGTATTATGCTTTTCCAAGATTTCACCAAGTTTGGTCGAAATCAGACATCTATATAGTATAGATGCGATAGAAAAGTAAGGTCCAAAAAGTAGTCTTAGTTAGAAAAACTTTTTAGTTTCCAATGGAAGCTGCAAGGGTATACAAAACTTCGGCCGAGCCGAAGTTAACTTTCCCCTATTTTTACCTTTGAAGTGCTGCCCATCGCCGTTGCGACCGGTGTTGCCCATGATTGTTTGTTTTCCTTATAACTTGACCATCGTTCATCCGATCTTTAACATTTCTTCAGCGGATCGATAAATAATCCTGAATACTAAATATGTCCAGAAGAAACGAACCTTCTATTTATAAAACTGTGGGAAGTATGATGTTTTTTCCAATTTGCGGTTGCGGGAGGGGGCGTGGCAAACATTAAAAATTAACTTGATCTGCCTGCAAGTATAAGAAGTTTTTGTCCCATACATTTCAAACCTCTATCTTTTACCATCACTGAGATCTGTTTGCACAAACTATATATACTCTGTACCTCTGGTACAGAGTATTTAAATTAGACTTTTTTAGTATATTGAAGGGCTGGTGGTAATTATAGACGAGTTTCGTATGCTAAACACGAATATGTTTTCAAAAATGGCCCAAATCGTCTAGATCTTTAAAAATTTTAGCTTAAAGTGACTGCCTGGTCGCCCCATCTCAGCTCCGGTCGCCCCGGCTTGGGCGTGCCTCCTAACTCGTTCGCATTCCGATTGTACACCCGCTTTGCTGAAGTTTTATTATCCATACGGTTAACATGTACTATACAGCGCAGCCGCTGCTGTTTTATGCGCTTGACAAGCTTAGTTGACCCATAGAGCTCGTATAGTTCGTGATTCATTTGGATGCGAAACTCGTCGCCAACTTGTCCATAAATTCACCGAAGAACTTTTCTCTCGAACACCCTTTTGGGCCGTATTGCAGGACTGGGATAAAAAGCGACTTGTATAGCGCAATTTTCGTTTTTGTAGAGGGCTCTGCTCTGAACTCCTTACTGAGCCCATAGTAACATCGGTTTGCAAGATTGATTCTTCTTCGGATTATCGGCATATGCAAGTAGCATGTTATTTCTGGTAAAGATGGTGCCCGTTCTGTTCGCATTTGGGCACAGGCGCAGTATGGAGTATATATCAGCAGATTAAAGAAGTCACACGATAAGGTGTCACCCTGCCTAAAACCTCTTTTGGTATCGAAAGGCTCGGAGAGTTTTTTTCCTATTTTGACGGAGCTTTGTGTGCTTCTCAACGTCATCATGGAAAGTCGAAAGTACTTTGCTGGTATACCAAAAGTAGACAGGGCTTCAAAGAACGTTGACCTTATCGGGCAGCCAATTTATAACTAACCATAGTTCATTATGGTCCGGCGGGTCTATCTCTATGTTATCGATTGGTGGTGTCACTACTTCCCCAGAGGCGGCATTGTGTTCGTCATCGCCTCCCAGCAGGTTGGAGAAGTAGTTTTTCCATTTGTCAAGTGCCACTTGTGGATTTGTGACAAGATTTCCGGCTCCGGGCTTAAAACCTTAAAGCCTTTCGACCTTCCGACTGCAGAGTTCTTCTGTAGGCAGCGTCGTTCTCTTCAGTAGCGTGGTGGCACTTATCATCGTATCATGACTGTTTTCGGGAGTGCTCGGCGTAAACGGGAATCTCTTCGGCAGCCCCCCCGGTGGTATGTTTCCACTGTTCACTTATCCCACCCCTAAAGGAAATTATTTTAAATAAGTGAACATATTTATTAAGGCTTGAAGCTTCGGTTTTCAAAACGACATTGCGAATGCAAACTAAATATTAAAAATAGTTCTTAACAAAAAAAAAAATTATTTATCTTCTACAATAGATCTGACTGACTGGGGTGTCAAGATTTAGTAAAGAACCTCTCTGAATCATCCCATTAGCTTAATGGGAGTGATTTTTGTCACAAACAAAGACTGGTTCTAAAGGGTCCGGCTCGTTTTACTTCAAATCTCCTCTTATACATCTCTGACCCGTTTTGCCGTCGAATCCGTACTAACAATCAACTGCTCCTTATCAAGATTTTTAAGAACTCTCCTGCATAATTACAATCCGGCTAGCAGTATGGCTTAACAGGCTTTGCAATGAAACTTCAGCCAATGTTTCAGTTGCTAATTCTACAAGTCTTAACTGTAATTTAGCTTCCCCGAATTCTTTGGTAAGCTGGATATATCGGTACAACTTTGTAATTTTAAGATTTCGCATTGAATTATATTGTGCTTTGCCCAAAGAATTTTCCTGCATAAATTCTAGTGCTCCTCTAGGAGACAGAGGGTGGGTTCAGATGCAAAAGCTTTTTTTAACTTCACTTGGTCCATTTGAAGTAAGCATTGCTTTCTTTGGACATATGCTGTATCACATTCATTGGTTTTTGGCGGGAGACCGCGGCTGCATGCATAAAAAAGCCTGGTGCAATTCCATTATTGCCCGATAGGTCGGAAGCCAACTTTCTTTTTAGTGTTGTCCTGCCTCATTATATGACAGCCTTTGGACTGAACCCATTTCTTTAAGGCTGTGCGTCTCCCTCTTGTCTTTCCAAAAAAAAAATGTTCATACTTAATGATAGCCAATTAGAATGTTTCTTCTTAAATCTTCGGTTATATTACGGCTACATTTTTCAGATTCATCTTTACATATTTTTCACTGCGCTTATTTTTGGGTTTATTTCATTCATTTTTCTTTCATTGCTGACTTGCAGTCGCTTAGTTGCTCAAAAACCCAACTTTTAATAGCGTTACAATCTCGATCGTTATTTATCAATATCTCGTGACAGCGTTGCGTATGAGAGAACTCAAGCTTACCTACAAGTTGAGAATACCGCAACAAAAGGGCCGCAAACCCCCAAAACATTAATAACATAATGTAATATACATATTGAGTTTATTTTAACATACATTATAATTGATTCCGGTTTAATTCCAAAAAGTTCTCACTCTATAGAAGACGAGCACTTTGGTTAAGTTTTCTCTGTATATGGACAACACAAAATAACACACATTAATACACACATATTAAACTTTATCACAAAATGCTTAAATTTATACATTCTACATACCTGGCCTTCAATATCCACAACTTGCAATAATTTATTGTGCAAAGTTTTACGACGTTAAAGTCCCAAAGTTTACAAAAATTTGACGGCAATTTTTCGCACAATCACTTAACTCCGCTGACTTCGATAGTGATAACAATTTCAGGGTTGCCAAACTATCGAAAATATTATTTGATTCTTTGTATATAGACCAGTGATCCCAGCCATGCCCAGGGGGCTGAACATTCCGACTATTCAAGCCGAATGCAGTGCCGAACAGAAAGCCTCAAAGTGTGTTGAGAGAGACAGAGAGAAGCAGAGAGCTCTCTCCTTGGGAACCCTGATATAGACTATGTAGTTTGAAGGAGTTTTATCAAAAATGAGTTTTGTTTCCATGAAATTTTCGACTTTATGCCAAAAAATCGGCCATTGGGCCCAGTGTGGAATGGTGAGATTTTCCTAACCAAATGGGAGAGTTCTGCTGTGTAGGCTTCAGAGGTCCGTTGTGATTGCAGCTTCTCGACGTTCAGCTTTTTATGTGTATTGGAGCCTGCGGCATGTGCCACACTGAGCCGCTTGCCTACTTTGGCTGCAACAAGGTAGTGATCCGAGTCTATATTGGCTCCTAGGAGCGCACGTACGTCTAGCCCACTCGACGAATGCCTTCCGTATGTCACAAAGTGATCAATCGGGTTTTCCGTGTTATGATCAGGGTACATCCAGGTCGCCTTGTGGATGTCGCGATGTTCAAATCTTGTACTTCTAACTACCATGTACCTGCCCGCAGCAAAATCTCTTAGCCTCTCTCCATTACTGCAGGTTTTTTCGTGCAGGCTGAATCGGCAAATTGTCGGACTAAAAACAGCTTCTCTTTGTGTTAGAATCGCCAAGCTCGATTTTAATGTCGTGATTATGGTAGCGCTGGTATGTAAGTTCCAGGTGCTCATAGAATTCGTCGCGTCGTCCTTGTCTTCTGTTGGGGCGTGAGCTCAGATAAAGCTAATATATTTTGCCTTAAGACTAAGTACGGCTAATCCCTTGACACTTGGTGTGAAGCTGATAACAGAGCGACACAGTCTTCCGCAGACTGCAAAACCTCACACAAACTCGTGCTTGGTAGCATGTCCGCTATAGTAGATCTTCCAGGGAGCATTGGTTGATGATGTTTTTCTCAATCCATCGCATTTCCTGGAGTGAGGTAACGTCCAATGAATATTTTTCGAGGACTTTCAACTGGCGGGCAATCAGCACCCTCCCTGTTGAGGTTGCGAACATTCCAGGTGTATATCCTCAAATCGTGGTCCTTAAAACGTTTTCGATGGTGGTCCGTATCCGAGGCATTGTTTTTGCAGTTTTCATTGGCGGATGATTAAGACGATAATCGGGTGCAAAGCCCAAAGTACCGCCCTCTATGTATCCTAGGGTGGGATCACCGCTCACGTTAGCCAGCAGCTTTGCGGGTGCATCGCTCTGTTACCAGGGGTTAACACGGGGAGGTGTGAGTCGACTTGGGATCGCACTGTGTTTGCCATATTAAACCGATCAGCCACTTAACCTCACTACGTACGCCCCCATAACCACAGGAGAGTTCCTGCCTTGCCAAGAAGCCCAATTGCAACAGTCAAAAAATGTTAAAGTTGCGCGCCAAGACAAATAAAATGTTTTCATATAAGAATCTAGGTTAATTAGTACCGACAACTCATTTCCAATAACATTTCCCATCTTAAGTGTTCAAATCGTAATGGAGACGTCTGTTTTTGTACACATTTTAGCGCCTAATAGGGGATATCGGGAATGGATGATGAAGACGACGATCTGTAAGCACGGGTACGTACACACGAGCTCACAGCGAAAGGCAAATGACATTTCATTTATCTTGGGTGGAGGCGGAGGCGGCCAGCATCTGTGTCACCGATGAGTTATTGTAGCCCGCAACGGACCATGTTTTGGGGGGGGGGGACATAAAGCTTTCAGTTCCGGTATGGCTGAGTTATCAATGTGAAAAATAGAAACATGATTATGAAATTATCCAAAAAAAACATTAGAGGAGAGAGCGCAATGCTCAAGAGAGCGAGCACCGAGAGGCCATTGCAAATGGGTGGCGCTTTCGACCAAGTGAAATTACCCCTCGGCATTAGATTGGATGATGGGAAATGCTCGTGTAAACCGAGCGATCAGCCAACGGAGGCGCAATTAAGTTGGCAATGGAACTCTGTCTGCCCTTTATTTACCTCTTCATTTACCATACCTGCCCATCAACCTGTCCATTGCTATGGCTGACAATAGAAATGATCGGGGTATGTGTGTCTGTATGTATCTCAAAAGACGACGACGGCAACTCACCTTGCGGCGATCACGGCGTATGTACTACATTGTATGTACTCGCACACACACACACACACACACCCGGCGCACACTCACGAACTAGAAACGAGAAAGAGAGAAAAGGCAGACAGTTTTTGGTTTTGGTTTTTTATTTGCGTTCATAAGAAGCTACACGAACCATGAATTTAATTATGATTAAATTTTATTTCCAACAAACGCACGCAAATAGACACTAATAAGTGTATTAGTGTGCGGTACGTGTGAGTGTGTGCCCGCTTAGTAGTTGCGCCTGTATGTGTCTACGTACGTGTGTGCTGATTATGTAAAATATATATCTTGGGAAGCGACTGGAAAGATGTTTGTTAGATACAAATGAGTACTTGTCTGTCTGTGTGCAAGTGTGTGTGTGTGTGTGTGTGTATTGCATGAATCTACCGACGAATTAAGTGCCGCTAGCTATACAAAATGGTGTCGATCATAGGCAGTGCACTAGTGGGCAGTGGGTACAGTTGTGCCTATTCACAATTTAGCAACATTTCATGTTGCTAAAGGATACGAAAGCCTTACTTGCACTTTTTATGAGGGTTCTTTGAAATTTAACCTTGTTTTGACGATGCTGAAAGATGTTTACTCTAACGTGACGTTTTCTCGTCAATTAAAAGACTTGTAGAGACGACCGAATGTGAGATGGGAAGACAAGGTGCTGCAGATATTAAAACCTACATGCGCTCGTGGAAATCCTTTGAAAAATGTAAATCAAAATCAGTACAGAAAAGTTACATTTT
This sequence comes from Lordiphosa collinella, assembly GCA_018904265.1. Taxonomy (NCBI): domain Eukaryota; kingdom Metazoa; phylum Arthropoda; class Insecta; order Diptera; family Drosophilidae; genus Lordiphosa; species Lordiphosa collinella. Next base: position 10,094 of record JAEIFV010001316.1, on the reverse strand, counting down.
TCATGTATGTACACTAATGGCCAATATAATAGATGTGAAGTGTTTTTTTATATACATTATTGTATTAGTTGGGCCGTGGGCGTCACTGCAGTGCGGAGGTGAGAAGGCTCATTCAACGACTCCGAGATGATAGAAAATCGTATAAATCCATTGCCATGTTAATGAAACGTTCTCAAAACTTCGTAGCCAATGTCTTAAAACCGGAAAAATAGGTGAAACTCGGCGAGCACCAACAAAATCATCATCTAAGACCGACGATCGCATGGTTCTGTTGGTTAAACGCGACCCCTTCAAGTCTTCCAGGACGATTGCAAATGAAATTGGGAATATTGTGTCATCACTCACCGTTCGGCGATGATTGGCAATAGCAAACCCACCAGGTAGGATTGCTCGCAGGGTTCCTTTGCTTCGGTCGGCAAATTTACAGACCGGATTTGATTTTAGTCAGAGAGCTAGCATAGCCGTCTCAAGGTCGGGGTCCTCAGGAAAAGTGATCCTCAGGAAAATCCTCAGGAAATCAACAACAAATGATTTGAAAATATGGACACAAGTTATATTTTTGATTTAGAAAAATGTGACATGTAGGTTTTCTAAATAAACGTTAAGGATTTCAAATGATATATGCATTTAGAAAGTCTACACGAAACGTGTAGCTCATCGTCGCTTCCCTTTATAACTGTAATGCCCGGCAATTGTACCCAAATTCCCGTCACAGGGTAAGTAAGTTGCGAGTTCGAGTCCCAGAAAAAATTTGAAAAATTATGTTGTACGATTTTTAGAAAGAAGACCTTGCCCTCTTTGTGCTCTTCCTCCCATTCCTCCCCACACAACCCTCCTCCCCATATTCAATTGTGTAAGTAGCATTTTTACACCCTTGCAGAGGGTATTGTAAAATTGTCCGGATATTTGTTACGCATTGAAGAAAGCATTTCCGACTACATAAAGTATATATATTCTTGATCAGCATAACGAGCTGAGTTCATTAAGCCCTGTCCGTCTGTCCGTCTGATTTATTCTATGCTATCTCCTCCGTCAGTTTGAAGGCTGTCTTCACCAAACTCTGCACGAAGTCTTTTAGTACAAATCCGCTGCACATTTGTCCGAACCGGCCGGATCAGATGACTATAGCATACAGCTGTCAAGGAACGATCGGTGGAAAATCTATAGTTTCAGTGAGAAAAACTTTTTTGTTTTCATTGGAAATGCCTCCAAACTTCGTATTTTTTAGTTTGCTATGCTTTCCCGAGATTTCACTTAACTTGGGCGAAATCTGACAACTATATAGTATAGCTTTCATACAAAAGTAGAGGCTGCAGTTTGGTTTTCTACATAAGAATACTTTTCGGACCCTTCTTTTCTATGGGAGCTATACTATATAGACGTTCGATGTCGACTAAACTTAGTGCAATCTTGGAAAAGCATAACAAACTGGTAATTACGGAATTTGGAAGCGATCCCAATTAAAACAAAAAAGTTTTTCTCACTATAACATTTTTCGACCGATCATTCATACTGCAGCTATAAGCTATAGTCATCCGATTTTGACAAAACTTTGTAGAATTGTGTAAAAGTATATAAAATAAAAATAAGACAACGTAAGGAACGTTTCCATTAAAATCAAAAACGTTTTTCTCACAAGAACTAATTTTTAGACCTATCATTCCTATGGCAGCTATATGCTATAGTCATCCGATCTTAACCAAAGTTTGTAGAATTGTATAGGCGTATATAAAACATATACATGCCGATTTTAAGAACATTTCCACTAAAAACAAAAAAGTTTTTCTCACTAAGACTAGTTTTTCGAGCGATCCTTCCTATGGCAGCTATATGCTAAAGTTATCCGACCCGGCCGGTTCCGACATATGTGCAGCGGGTTTGTACCAAAAGACTTCGTTTAAAGTTTGGTGAGGATAGCTTTAAATCTGAAGGAGAAGAAAGCATAGAAACAGACAGACAGACGGGCAGGGCTAACTCATCTCAGCTCGTTATGCTGATCAAGAATATATATACTTTATAAGGTCGGAGATGCTTCCTTCTATGCTTTACAAACATCCGGACATTTTTATAATACCCTCAGCAAGTGTATAAAAACTTTTTTATTTTCAATGAAGACTGCAAGGGTAAATAATACTTCGGCTTTAAGGCTTACTCTTAAGACTTTGATTTGAGACATGTTTCATAACACCAAAAGGTACATTCGAGAACCAAAAACTAAGACAACCTCTTTTGGAGAACTTCGTGAAGGACTAACATGTGTCGCTGGTCAAAGCAACTCATGTATTGTGTTGAAGAGACCTTTCGGCATATTTTAATATCACTTTTTACTTGCTAAGTAAAATTTAAAAAAAATCAAAATTCAAAAATTTAACTTTACGTTCCTTGCCTGGGAATTGAACCCGCGACCTCTTACTCTCGTACTAAACGCGAAAGTCGACATCTTACCGCAGTCGACTGTCGAGCTTAACAAAATCGAATAACTTGCCTGAATTTTACAAGTGACAACTCGACCCATGTAGGACAGATCTTCTTGTTGGAAATTCGATGTATACTTAATTTTTAAAGCAAACTTTATGAACTCGTCGCCCCCATTAAAACCAATTTTTTTTTTTTTTTTTGAAATTTTTTTTATCCATAGTTCAAAAGGAATCCATTATGTGTGGCGATTTTATAAGCAATTTTGAAATGTTTCCTAGATTTTCTATTAAACTTTCCTGCCGACTTCCTAACACCTACCAAATACCAGAAGAAGTTGCTAGATCATTGGTCAAATATTGAAGTGTATAATATACATTACGGGCATTTTTGTAATAATTATTATTTGATGCATGCGATGAACAAAGCTTTAAAAGAGTATAACTCTGGAACGGTAAGATAAAATTATGATTCTTAGTATTTTTAGTTTTCATAGAAATTTTAAAAGATATATAGCGTTTGTTATTAAATTTTTAAAAAAATTTACGGAAAAATGTAATATATGGTACCCCTTCTTCTTCTTTGGCCATCAGAACCGTTTTACGGTCTCGGCCGCTGCCACTAATGCCCGCCACTCGCCTCTGTCCCGAGCGACATTCTACCAGGAGGACACTCCCAGCTTTGCAATATCTCCCTGCACCTGGTCGCGCCATCTCCGCTTCGGTCGACCCTGCGACTGTACACCCGTTTTGCTGGAGCGTTATCATCCATACGGGTAACATGTCCTATCCAGCGCAGCCGCTGTTGTTTTATGCGCTTAACTAGGTCAGTGTCCCCATAGAGCTCATACAGTTCGCGATTCATTCGGATGCGAAATTCGCCGCCAACGTTTAGAGGTCCATAAATCCTCCGGAAAACTCTTTTGACATTGTCCATGCTTCTGCGCTGTACAGCAGGACTGGGATGATAAGCGACTTGTATAGCGCAATTTTCGTTTTCCGAGAGAGGGCTTTGCTCTTGAACTCCTTATTGAGCCGTATATGGTACCTAAATGAGCAAAATTATAGCCAAAACTTATGGTTTATGCTCATAAAAGCAAAATTTGGAAGTTTTTCTTTAAAGATGTTACTTTGAAAACTAAGCAAATCGTGGCTATTGACCAAGTTATGGGTTAAATTCGAAAACAGTACTCGATTTTAGAGGAACATTTAACTTGCGCGACCTCTAAACGTCTTCCGAAAAATCTAAAAAAAATCTCAAAAATACTTTACTCTGTAAGCTTTCAGAAAATGTCGGTGAAAAAAATATTTTTTTTTTTTGGGTCACCCTAGTCACCGAAATGAGATTTTAAGTTCGGAAAAGGTTCTGGTTCAGCTATTATTTCTTAAGAGGTTCGGATCAAGTTTTGGTTCACAGTAAAATAATAGTCGAAATTTAGAGTTCCAACCGATTTGGTTGAAGTCCGTTTTGCTGCCCTGGTATTAACTCTTCAACTATCATTCTTAGTTATGTATTTGCAAATATATAGTCTAATTGCATGACATCCCTTCGTAAGGATAATCTAGAACGGGCAACACAAATGGTTATTAGACGACATTTTAAAGCTCTTCAAAACTTTTTAAAAACTTAAGAAAATACAAATTTCTAGAAATATAAATAGATGGTTTTGAGGATTTTTATATTAGATTCAATTGATTTAGATATTTTGGTAGATATCCACAACCCTAGACTAAGCACGAACCGCAGGGCCATGTTTGACAACGGAGCGTTTATGAAAAAAGAAATCTTTATCATCGTGTACTGTCATAGCTAGAAAAGTGTGGTTTACAATTCATATTCTTCGCTAAACTTTACTTTTCATTCTCTAGACTTAAATCTGAAAAACTTACATGTCAAGGAAATAAAACAAGTTTGGTATCTGATAAACTTTTTCTAGAGAAACGACTCCGAATTGCGAAATTAAAAGAGAGAATTTAAAGAGCTTTAGTAATCGATTTCAATTGAGATTCCGTTTTGCTTGTGAGAAGTATGCAAGCAAGCTCACTTGTGCACATTATTAAGGGGCTGCTCGTCTTTGTTGCTACTGAGTTGCTGCTGCCTTGTTAACGCAGAGCATATCTGTGCCACAAACTCGAGATAATACAGAAGGTGATCCAGATTTTTTGATTCATATACAAACTCAACCTTTACAAAATTAGTGAAACGGAACGTTAAATTGATCCAAAGTATCTCAACATATTCCGAATATCTCAAGTCTAGACATATTCCTTTCCTATGCTGCCTACCGCTTCAAGCTTTATTGCCTCACTGCAGCAGGAAGTCATTAAGCTCCCCTCCGGCTGTGGCATACATTAAGTTTCAGAGCAACTTCTTAGCATTTGTTTCAAATAGCGGGAACAACTGCAACAATCCCCCAACAAAAGCTGGCAGCCGAGTGCAAACGCATCTTTATTAAACGCGACAAACAAACTAAATTTACGTGTAAAAACACTCGAAACAAAAACATCAAATTGTCGCCGACACCGCCGCGCGGCCATAAACACGTCGATGGCCCCCGGGCCCGGCCCCCGAGCCGAAAGCACGGACACGGTACCCACCGTGCAGCCAGTCGAAAACGCATGCAGCGGCTAATGTATCTAATAGATACACGACAGCATGTCAAACGCTTCCAGCCGAGCAGAAAGCGTGTGCGAGTGGGACCGAGTGGGGCAGATTCCGTTCCGGAATGCCTGCAGCCTCCACCTCGTGAGTTTCTAATTAACATTGGGATATTGTAGTACACATTTAATTTATATCTTATTGATGCCGGCGACATTTGTATTTATTTTTACCAGCCGTCGCCCGCTGGCTTAGTAGGGCGGACGCTGAGTGGGAATGTTATTTTTATCAAAAATTGTGGAAATCGGAAAATATTTATATGGCATAGGTGTCGCATTTGCGCCGTCTTGATATAATTATTGTTGTTGTCATTTTTTATCTATACTCTAATTAAAATATTCGTGTGTTTCGTTTTAGTTGCCTCGGTTTTTTTCTCTTGACTTGATACATTTTATTTGTTGGCTTCTGGTACACATTTTGTTTTTCTTTCAATGCTCAACTGAAATTGTCGATTGAGTGGGTGGTTTTTGGTTTATATTTAATATATAAAAAAGTGTTTAAACATTTTTGCGCATTTTATAATTTCTTTTAGGTTTAAGTGGATTCTTTTGAATTCAATAATTTGTATCATTTGTCAAGGCCAAGTTTAGTTTTAATCAAAATAATGTAAGTAATTGTACTTAGTGCGCGTAACACTTGGAAGAAATGAAAAAAAAAAACATAAAAAACTCGAAAAGAAATTGACAACATTCGCTTAATGTTGTAAGAACATAATCGTGCTCCAAAGGGACCTCAAACAGTACCTTCAAGTGGATAGAAATGGTGATTCTCTTCAAAAGTTTAAGACGGAAAAATTTTGTGAATTTTAATCGTTTTCCTACGATAAACCTTATCGATGCCGGATTTATGTAGCTGTCAGCGATTTTATAACATGTCATTCCGTACTTCTCCTACAATTACCCACCGAAACCTTAATATGGGTATTAATATGCATGCAATCTTTCTTTTCCATTCGATTTGTGTGCGTATCCCATTTCATTTACGACAGGATACTTTCATTATTCTGTCATCCTTCTTTATCTCAATTCAACTTTACTATTTAAATGAGTTCTAGGAATTCAATTTCGAATTTCGAACAATTTAGCTGAGCCTTGACATTTTCAAAATGCTGTTTGGTATAAGAAAGCTTTCTATGACAAAATGTTTAAGGACTAGCTACATCAAATAGAGTTGGTTAAAACCAAAACCTGATTAATACCTCTATAAACTAGGACTGAACCCAACGGTCACAACTTTTCCAGACTTTCCAAACAGACTTAAGAACATTTCTAAAAGTTAATCTTGAGAACGGGCTTAAAAGACTTAGATTCGGTGGAATTAATGCCATCCTTAAATAGAAATTTGGCCACTTTAAAATAAAACAAGAAAGGGAGCTGTAGTCGAGTGCCCCGACTACAAAATACCCTGTTTCCTTCACTTCTTGTGTTTCCACACACATGTACACACACTCACACATACACACACACACTGTAACATACGCACACACGCATAGCATGCGGCCGCGCGCGATTACTGACAATGCAACTATGCAACTAGTTTTTCGACCGATCGTTCATATGGCAGCTATATGCTATAGTCATCCGATGTCGACCAAACTTAGTGAAATCAAGGGAAAGGATAGTAAACTAAGAAATACGTACTTTGGAGGCGTTTCCATTAAAAACAAAAAAGTTTTCCTCACTAAAACTAGTTTTTTGACCGATCGTTCCTATGGCAGCTATATGCTATAGTCATCCGATCCGCCCGGTTCCGACAAATGTGCAGCGTATATGTACCAGAAGACTTCGTGCAAAGTTTGCTGAGGATAGCTTTAAAATTGACGGAGGAGATAGCATAGAAACAGACAGACGGACGGACGGACAGACGGACAGGGCTAAATCAACTCAGCTCATGATGCTGATCAAGAATATATATACTTTATGTGGTCGGAGATGCTTCCTTCAATGCGTTACAAACATCCGCACAATCCGTCCGTCTGCCCGTCTGTCCGTCTTACAAACATCCGCACAATTTTATAATACCCTCTGCAAGGGTATAAAAATGGGGGAAATTTAACTTCGGCTCGGCCGAAGTTTTGTATACCCTTGCAGTATGTTTTTTACACCCTTGGAGAGGGTATTATAAAATTGTCCGGATGTTTGTAACGCATTAAAGGAAGCATCTCCGACCACATAAAGTATATATATTCTTGATCAGTACGATGAGCTGAGTTGATTTAGCCCTTTCCGTCTGTTTGTCCGTCTGTTTCTATGCTATCTTCTTCGTCAGTTTTAAAGCTATCCTCACCAAACTTTGCACGAAATCTTGTGGTACATATACGCTGCACATTTGTCGGAACCGGCCACATCGGATAACTATAGCATATAGCTGCCATATGAACGATCGGTCGAAAAACTAGTTCTAGTCAGAAAAGCTTTTTTGTTTGTAATGAAAACGTCCTTATCATTGGCATACCCTTATTTTATATACTTTTACACAATTATACAAAGTTGAGTCGAAATCGGATGACTATAACATATAGCTCCCATAGGAACAATCGGTCAAAAAACTAGTTCTAGTGAGAAAAACATTTTTGTTTTTAATGAAAACGTCCTTTTTATTGGCATATTCTTATTTCATATACTTTAACATTTTTCTACAAAGTTTTATCAAAATCGGATAACTATAGCATATAGCTGCAGTATGAATGATCGGTCGAAAAAAAAAGTTCTAGTGAGAAAAACTTTTTAGATTTAAATGGGATCGCCTCCAAATTAACGCCTCGTAATTAACAGTGTATTATGCTTTTCCAAGATTTTACCAAGTTTGGTCGAAATCAGACATCTATCAGGCCTGTTCCGGTTTTCACTTTCACTAAATTGGCTCGAATTCGATTTGGCTGCCTGTTCCGGTCTTCACAATTCGATAGATTTACTCGATTTGAATTCACATTGCTTGGAGCCGATGAATTCAAAAGTAAATGCGATTTTGTACATAAAGGCGTCAAATTAATGGCTTAAAGTAAATTTTGTTCCAATGTTTAGTGTTTTTAGATACTTTTTGCAATTTTACATTCCCTTAAAAATGATTTTTAATACAAAAATTAATAATTTTTATGAACAGCTTCGATTTTGCCACGTGCCATCCAAATCGAATTCACATATTTTGTTCAAGCTGTTCTGGTTTTCACTTGTTTATGAAACGCTGGGAAAATGTTAATAAAATGCCCTCAAAAATTGAAACGACATTTTAAACACCTATATTCAACTACTATCAACTATTTTGAGTGATTATCTATTGGATTGTTTTGATTCACCAGTTGATTAAGGTAAAAGTGTAGTCAACGGAAACAATTTGGAAATGATTCACTCGCATTGCAAATCGTTCGAATAGCAGAACAGCTAAAACCAAATCGTTCGATTTTGTTTTCATTTGAATTCGAAGAAATATGTGAAAACCTTAACAGGCATGTATATAGTAAAGATCCGATAGAAAAGTAAGGTCCAAAAAGTAGTCTTAGTTAGAAAACTTTTTTGTTTTCAATGGAAACTGCAAGGGTATACAAAACTTCGGCCGAGCCGAAGTTAACTTTCCCCTATTTTTGGTTTTCAAATCAGAGGAAACGACTTGGCGGTCGGATATTTGGGTCGAATGAAAGGTCTCATTTTATAAGGGTGTCCCACGAGGGAGTTATTAGGGACAATTATTTGATTTCTGACAATATCTTGGAAGGTAAATTTAAACTTGTGACTAATTATTGTTTCTTGTTAACCATTCAGTGGGAAGTAATGTGGCCGTTTGCCCGTCTACACCACAACTGCCTTGAGGAACGAATTATTAGACCTCTTATTCCAGGAAAGGTATTCAAAAATTGAAGAACCACTTTTAAAAAACGGTATTCCACTGAAAAAAGTTCCTGTTGAGAAAAAAAAATTGAACTCATTTCCACTTCACAATTGCCTAAAATTCTTGAATTCTTGAATTCCGAACGTTTTCAAAAAGTCGAAAAATAAGAAAACGAACGTACATATTAGTCGTTATTAAAAAAGGGTTTATTAAACCATTAATTACTATTACCATACTTATATTCAGTTACAGTTCTTATGCATTTCTTGCAAAACAGCCAACCTGTTCCGTGGGCACCCAATCTGATGATGGTATTAGCAGATTTGTACACCTCGTTTCGTGACTTTTGACCATAAGCAGGCGGGGGCGTCTCTTTTTTCCATGTGTCTGTGTGAGAGTGCAAGTGTGTTTGTGTTTGTTTGGTTGTGTTTGCCCTAAGCTAGGGGCTAAAAAATACCAAAATGTCGTGCGGGTGGCCCAACGAACATGTTCGAGCCGAACACAATCGAACCGACAGCGGCACATCGTCTGCAACGCAACTCGCACACACGACGCACGACTTCCGACCGCTTTCAAGTCGAAACAAGAATTCTTATTACACGTTCGGAGTCTCAGTACATTTTCAGCAATCAGGCGGGCAGCAAGTGTCGTGGTTCAAGTGCGGCTAATCACCGATTGTCTTTGATGTGATTTGTTTTGGTTTTGGGACACAGAGACAAAAAACTGCATCGAGTGCAAAAACAATAGGAGCAACATAAACAAATCCAAACATGAATTTTTAAAGCAAATTGAAAACAAAGAAAGCAAAACCAAAAGAATAAAGCCAAATGCCAGTGTGCTTAAGGCAATTGTGACTCGAGTGCAAAAACAATAATATTTGTTAATAATAATAAACAAACTAAAATCAGTGACAATTCGTCTCCTGTGGCTACGACGACGACGACAACAATAATAACAGCGGCGGCAAATTGTGACAAATAAATAAATAAATTCTGAATCTGAATCCGAATCAGCTTTTGCTTCATTTTTACAACCTGATTTTTATGAATGAATGCAGCAGCAGCGGCAGCGGCTAGAGAGTCGCGTGCACAGGAGCGAAATCTGAGTTCGATTTGGCATTGCCTTGCGCCCCCCGCCCGACTGCTCTTGTTGTTGTTGCTGTTGTCAGCGGCTGTCAGCAACTCACAGACATAACA
>JAEIFV010001315.1:0-65951 GCA_018904265.1 Lordiphosa collinella | reverse complement strand
GATTTATTGAGCTTATTTCCTAGTGCTACAAGATAAACTTATAAATTAATGCACTAGTCACAAACATTTACAAACTTGGATTTACAAACATATTAAACTTAGACTTAATTTTATTTATAATATAATAATTTAAATTGGGTTTTATATGACATTACTTTCCTATTATATACTAAAATTTATTAGACCATTGTGTTAATATATAATTTATTAATTAATATTGTATTTCCTATCTATTTCCCTATCTTCTCCCCTTTTTTCCGTAACTTTCCCTAACATTTTCCTAACTTTTCGTTACAAGTGTGAGTCAATTAAAGAGCGTGATTTTGAAGGTGTGTTTTTAGATTTTTGTAAAATTGCTTTGCGCCGCTTGTACCTTTTAGAGCGTTGGGTAATTCATTTCAAATGCGAACAGCATGAATGCCAAATTGTCTTTCAGAGATTAGCAGCTTATGTCTTAAGGATATTAGGTTATTTGTTCGTCTAGATGTTGAAAACCGAAGCTTGTCAAAAAGGTAATATGGTTCTTTATTGTATATAATTTTGTGTAGTAATAATAAAACCTTAAAGTTTGTCCAAGATTTCAGAGGGAGGTTAAATAATTTGATTGAAAACTGGATATATGGTATCTGCGTCTTAATCCATAAACATATCTAGCAATATTATTTAGGCAACATTTAGTTTGCCAAAATGTTTGGCGTCACTGTTAGCAAACACCTCTATACCATAGAAAAGTGCTGGCAACAGATATGCATTAGCTATAAGTGAGCGGATATTTGTAGGAAGATATTGTTGACAGATGTTGAGATTTCTTAATAGCCCATATGTTCTTCCAACAGTTTTTATGATATGGGTATTCCAGTTTAGGTTCCTATTAAAATAGAAGCCCAAGTTTTTAGCTTGTTAAACATATTCTATAGGAGAATTATCTATTAATAGGGGACGGATATGGCTTATACTAACTTTTTTATATATAACTAGACATTTAGATTTAGTTGGATTTAGACAGAGACCATTATGTTTTGCCCAGCTTGTGATTTTTTGTAGCTCATTGTTACATTGTTACACACACTCATCTAGTTGGCTCAATGGACGGCTTACATATAATTGGACATCATCAGCGTACATATGACAATCACAATTACACAAAATATTGGGTAAGTCATTAACATAGATGGTAAACAGTAAAGGACCAAGGACGGATCCTTGAGGGACACCACGTTTAACATGTAGTAAAGAGGACTGGGATGACGATACAACAACGAATTGACACCTATTTAACAGATAGGACTTCAATAAGTTTAATGCCGAGTTTGAAAAATTGTACATTTTATTAAGTTTTGTGCATAGTATGTCATGGTTCTCTGTGCCGAAGGCTTTACTGTAATCCAACAAAGTGAGAAAAGTCACTTTATCGTTATCCATCTCCTTTCGGATATCCCCAACGATTTTAGAATAGCTGTGGTGCAGCTTCTATTCTTCCTGAAACCAGATTGCTTATCGTTATATAATAAGTTCTTGGTCATAAAATGCCGGATTTGGTGCTCAAGGATCTTTGACAGATAAGGTAGTATTGCAATCGGTCGAAATTTGTTGTCAGGTTTTAGAATAGGGACTATTTTAGCGGATTTCCACATTACGGGGAAGACTGAAGTTGTAATAGCGGTATTAAAAATGTGAGTTAAGTGTGGAAAAATTTGTGGAAGAAGAATTTTTACGAATTTAAGGTTAAGTTCATCTAATCCAACAGCATTTGATTTAATTTTAAGGATACATTCAAGAACATCACATTGACTAACACATTTAATATTAAAGCTAATATCACAGGCGTTGTAAGGTATACTGTTCAGGTACATATTATGGGTAACATCTGGAATTTCGTTTAAATTGACAAATTCGTTGTTAAGTTCATTGGCATCAACCTCAGAGATTATTTCTTTATGATGTTTCCCGACACCCAGTTTTTTGAATTTCATTCCATGTTTGTTTATTAGCTATTGCACTGCTAAGCTTATCCGAATAATATTTTTTCTTAGAAGCATTGATCATATTTACTACATTTTTTCTCAAAGCCTCAAATAAATTATAATGTGACTCCGTCTTATATCTTTTCCATTTACAGTAGGCTTTGTCACGTTCTGATATGGCTGCTTTGATATTATGGTTAAACCAAGGCTTTAGAGAAGCCTTGATGATTTTCTGTCTTAACGGTACGAATTTCCAATTGGGGATCAACAGTCGGTATTTTATATATAGTGTCCCAGTCATAGTTGTGAAAATCACTATATAACAGTGAGTAGTCAATATTCCTAAAGTCTCTATATTTAATGAAAGTGACACTTTTATTTACATAAAAGTCATATGTCAAGAATATCAAGTCATGTTTTGAGAACACTGGTACTGATAACTGGTCATACAATAGGGACTTATTCTTTTTGCTAACGAAGAAAAGGTCAAGTAAAGTATTATTATTGTGAGAAAAATGGGTGGCATGTGTATCATTTACCAGTACCAAACCTAGCGACTCCATATTTTCCGTTAGGTGATTTTCCGATAGCACATTAGAGTTAAGATCTCCAGTCAAGATGATGTCACTATAATCTAAGGAAATGTCTGAAATAAGGTTTGTCAGATCAGTATCGTCAGTATCACGGTGTGGCCGATAAATGCAACCTATTAGTAATTTTAAATCGTCAAGATGTCTATTTGTTATGGATAAAAATAAATATTCAATCGGACTTTCTGTCGGTTGTTTATATATAATTTTAGTCTTCAGTCTTTGGTTTACATATATTGCAACTCCTCCCGCATGACCTACACGATCTGAACGAAACACATTATATCCGTCACAGTCAATAGACAAATCACACAAGCTAGACGTAAACCAAGTTTCGGACACACATATAACATCAACATTTGAGTTTACAAACAAATATCTAAATTCCTCTATTTTTTTGGACAAACTTTGTGCATTGATATGGCAGACATGTAGTACACTATATTGATTACTCAAAACTTTTACCATAGCATGACTGTTCGCATTGTTATTGCTTATGTTATCCAACATTAAAGACATTTTTGAGTTTGGTTACTAGAGACGCACGCATATTTGCAGACAATAAATAGAAATAGAAAACAAACACAATCCTATGCAAATAGTTTATAAGCCTAAGAGTAGATTTGACATAAACTAAATTTAAAAATGCAATAAGAGACTTTAAAATTAAGAGTGAAAGGAGTTCTGAAGAGTGCCCTCCGAATCAGTGTTCTCCGCGTCTGCACCCAAGTCATGAGAGCGAGCGGCAGCAGCTTCCAGTTCAGCTTCCAGTTGAGAAAGCTTTTGCTTGCTCTCAACGCATATCACCTTATCAGCAGCTTTTACATGCACTACCGCTCGCCTGGTAAACACTGATGTTAAAAGCTTCTTTCTCTTAAGTTGTATTGCCTCTTTGAAGACCTCATAGTTGGGCCTGGTCAGCTGTTCATTCAAATATATGGGACTTGGTGATTCATACCCAAGCATGGTTAGGTTTAGTTGCTGCTCTTTTTCACGCCGGTGAGCACCTACTGCACGCAGCAGCATAGCCTTATCCTGCACGTGTTCCGTTTTTATTATTATTATTGGATCTATGATGTTGTTGTTGTGCGCCACCCTGCCTCGATTCATGCGGAAAATTTGTTTGATCCTGGGAGCTGGAGTGAGTTTAAGCTCCTGGCATAGTGTTTGGAACATCAGTGCCAAGTTCTCCCCCTCCAGGAATGGAATACCATAAAGCCGCAAGTCATTGGCTATGCTTGCATTAGCTTCAGTCGCACTTAGGGCTATCAATCTCGCCTCCAACTCACCAACCTTGGTTTCCAGGGAGCGTACAAGGCTTGCCTCACTCTCCAGCTTCTCCACGCGCTGGACCAGCCGCTGCATGTCAGCAGAGATGGGAAGCATATTCTTATTAAACTCAGACAGAATTCGCTCCTCCATCTCTTGCATATTGCCTTTGATGAGAGTCGTCTGCTCCTCGAGAAGCCGGTTGATCAGCTGCAACAGCTTGGGGGATGGAGTATCTGATGCCCGTCCCGATCTAAGGTCAGTGCCGGTGTTCTCACGGATACGTTTTGGTGCATTGGGCATGTTGATTGAGGTGTTTGGCGGCTTATCTGGGTTGGTGTAGGTTTGGGTAAAATAGTTTATTTTGTGTTGGTTTTTTGTGTTTGTGTGTGTGTGTGTGTGACACCGAATGGCACCGCGCTATTGCTTGACAATAAACTGCACCACTGTTTAATAATGTTTGTGGTTTGCGTGTTTTATTGATGTGAGTGGCTTATTTTACAGGCAGATCCAACCTCTCAAAATTGTAAACAATATTTAAAGTTTTAATTTACTGAGCGGTTGTGAAATTTTGGCGACAGATTGCTTTCGATGACGATAACTTAGGGTCACCAGGTTAAACTCTCGCATACGGGTTGGGAAATGATAGTAAAATGATTCATGTGTCGTTCAGTTTGTAGCAGTGAAAGTATCATTTACGATAGTCTCAAGCAATACGGTTAGCGAGCGTTTAGCGGTATCTTTTGCGAGACTTTTTGATATTACTAGCGAGTCATTTAAAATATTTGCTGTGATACGATTTTGATTTAAAATTAAAAAAAATTATATGCTTGTGAGCCCGTAGTAAGTCGCCACCCGGCCCGCTGACTCTCACCTTGTCTGGGACTCGATCTCAGGACCGCGCGTCACTCTACACGAATGGCTAACATCTTAACGCTCAACGATACTATCGGGTGGCGCGTGACACTGGCAAAATTACAGTGAACAATGAAATCAACACGCCCGGGTGGTCGAATGGCAAGACATTTGCCTTGAAACGGCGAGGTCATGGGTTCGAATCCCACTCAAGGCATTAAATTAAAACCTTATTTTCTTGTTTTTGTTTTGTTTTGTTTTTTAATTTTTGAGTTCTTTAACATTGTCTATATTTTTTCAATATTAACTTGTAGTTTTTACAGGCTCGAGGTCTTGCTATGTTATTGACATAGCTTTAAACAGAGGCACACAACACAACAAAGGAGGCTTCAGGTTGATCGGACGACGTTTCATGAGGGACCAACCTCACTCATCAGCGATTTTGAGCCTGAAATGTCTGTCCAAACAGCAGTCTCTCCATGCCTGCGACGGCAAAACCGTTTGGGAATTCCAAAGGGCAGCTTTGCGCGCAAAAACACCAAAAAGACAGCTTAAGCCAGCCATTCCCCTTTGTAAGTGTGTGGCCTCTGTTTTGGACTTTGGACTCAGGTGCAACCAACGGCCGCCGCTCTGGAACAAAAGACCAAAATCTATATATATAAAACTGTTTAACCTGACTGACTGGTGACCGTCGCACAGCCTAAACGGTAAGAGCTAGAGGGCTGAAATTTGGACAGGAGTTTCCTTATGTGGTGAAAGTGCGTACTAAGACTGGGTTTTGGAAAATTCCACCCGGAAAGCCGGAAAAGCGTCGGAAAACTTTGTATGGGGAAAATTTTATTTTTTTTACCGATTGACTTGAAATTCGGTTTGTAAGCATAGTATGCAAAATAATTGAACACGTGTTTTCCCGATTTCGGAAAATCCGCCCACAAGGAAAATTCTCGGAAAATTCGATATTCAAAAATCTATTTTTCATCCGATTGACTTGAAATTCGGTTTGTAAGGACAGTAAGTAAAATAAATTGAAATGTGATTCGTAGGGGGGGAATACACCCGGAAAAATCGTAAATTTTGGGTGGGAAATTTTTATTTTCACCGATTGACTGAAAGGTTTGAGAGAAAAATGGGAAAATTTCATTTTTCATCCGATTGATGGTTTGTTCAAAAAATTGAACACGTGTTTTCCCGATTTCGGAAAATCCGCCCACAAGGAAAATTCGAAAATCGATATTCAAAATCTATTTTTCACCGATTGACTTGAATTCGGTTCGAAATAAGAATGTGATTTTCCGATGCTGGAAAATTTGCCCGTAGGGTCGGGAAATTCCCGGAAAAGCGTCGGAAAAGTTTGTATGGGGAAAATTTCATTTGTCATCTGATTGACTTGAAATTCGTTTTGTAAGCACAGTATGCAAAATTATTGGACACGTGTTTTCCTGATTTCGGAAAATCCGCCCACAAGGAAAATTCTCGGAAAATTCGATATGCAAAAATCTATTTTTCATCGTATTGACTTGGAATTTGGTTTGTAAGGACAGTTAGTGAATTAAATTTAAATGTGAGTTTCCGATGCTGGAAAATTCGACCGTAGGGTCGGAAAAGTCCCGAAAAACGTCGGAAAAGTGTATATGAGTAACATTTTATCATTCATCCGATTGACTTGAAATTCGGTTTGTAAGCATAGTATGCAAAATAAATGGACACGTGTTTTCCCGATTTCGGAAAATCCGCCCACAAGGAAAATTCTCGGAAAATTCGATGTGCACAAATCTATTTTTCATCCGATGGACTTGAAATTCGGTTTGTAAGGACAGTAAATGAAATAAATTGATAAGTGATTTTCTAATGCTGAAAAATTCAACCGTAGGGTCGGGAAATTCCCAGAAAAGCGTCGGAAAAGTTTGTATGGGTACATTTTTATTTTTCATCCGATTGACTTGAAATTCGGTTTGTAAGGACAGTAAGTGAATAGAATTGAAAAGATATTTTCCGATGCTGGAAAATTTGACCGTAGGGTCGGGAAAGTCCCGGAAAAGTGTCGGAAAGGGTTGTATGGGGAAAACTTCATTTTTCATCCGATTGACTTGAAATTTGGTTTGTAAGCTTAGTATGCGAAATAATTGGACACGTATTTTTTTAATTTCGGAAAATCCGCCCACAAGGGAAATTCTGGGGAAATTCGATATGCAAAAATCTATTTTTCATCGTATTGACTTGAAATTCGATTTGTGAGGACTGTAAGTGAAATAAACTGAAATGCGATTCTCCGAAGTTGGAAAATTCTACAGCAGTGTCGGAAAATGCGCGGAAAAGCGTCGGAAAAGTTTGTATGGGGAAAATTTCGTTTTCATCAGATTGACTTGAAATTCTGTTTGTAAGCACAGTATGCAAAATTATTGGACACGTGTTTTCCTGATTTCGGAAAATCCGCCCACAAGGAAAATTCTCGGAAAATTCGATATGCAAAAATCTATTTTTCATCGTATTGACTTGGAATTTGGTTTGTAAGGACAGTTAGTGAATTAAATTTAAATGTGAGTTTCCGATGCTGGAAAATTCGACCGTAGGGTCGGAAAAGTCCCGAAAAACGTCGGAAAAGTGTATATGAGTAACATTTTATTTTTCATCCGATTGACTTGAAATTCGGTTTGTAAGCATGGTATGCGAAATAATTGGACACGTATTTTTCCCAAATTCGGTAAATCCGCCCACAAGGAAAATTCTCGGGAAATTCGATATGCAAAAATCTATTTATCATCCGATTGACTTGAAATGCGGTTTGTAAGGACAGTAAATGAAATAAATTGATAAGTGATTTTCTAATGCTGAAAAATTCACCCGTAGGGTCGGAAATTCCCGGAAAAGCGTCGGAAAAGTTTGTATGGGTACATTTTTATTTTTCATCCGATTGACTTGAAATTCGGTTTGTAAGGACAGTAAGTGAATAAAATTGAAAAGATATTTTCCGATGCTGGAAAATTTGACCGTAGGGTCGGGAAAGTCCCGGAAAAGTGTCGGAAAGGGTTGTATGGGGAAAATTTCATTTTTCATCCGATTGACTTGAAATTTGGTTTGTAAGCTTAGTATGCGAAATAATTGGACACGTATTTTTTTAATTTCGGAAAATCCGCCCACAAGGGAAATTCTGGGGAAATTCGATATGCAAAAATCTATTTTTCATCCAATTGACTTGAAATTCGATTTGTGAGGACTGTAAGTGAAATAAACTGAAATGCGATTCTCCGAAGTTGGAAAATTCTACAGCAGTGTCGGAAAATGCGCGGAAAAGCGTCGGAAAAGTTTGTATGGGGAAAATTTCGTTTTTCATCCGATTGACTTGAAATTCGGTTTGTAAGCATAGTATGAAAAATAAATGGACACGTGTTTTCCCGATTTCGGAAAATCCGTCCACAAGGAAAATTCTCGGGAAATTCGATATGCAAAAATCTTCGGAAAAGTTAGCATTGGTTACATTTTTTTTTCATCCTATTGACTTGAAACTGGGTTTGTAAGCGAAGTATGCGAAATAATTGGGCACGTTTTTTTCCCGATTTCGGAAAATCTGCCCGCAAGGAAATACCCGGGAAATTCGATACGCCAAAATCTATTATACATCGGATTGATTTGAAATTCTGTTAAATTGAAATGTGATTTTCCGATGCTGAAAAATTCGACTGTAGGGTCGAAAAATTCCAGGAAAGGCGTCGGAAAAGTTTGCATTGGGAAAATTTTTTTTCATCCTATTGACTTGAAACTGGGTTTGTAAGCGAGAAGTATACGAAATAATTGGACACGTTTTTTCCCGATTTCGGAAAATCTGCCCGCGAGGAAAATACCTGGGAAATTCGATATGCCAAAATCTATTATACATCGGATTGATTTGAAATTCTGTTTGTAAGGATAGTAAGTGAAATGAATTGAAATGAGATTTTTCGATGATGGGGAATTGAAAAATTCCCCGGAAAAGCGTCGGAAATGTCTGTATGGTGAGAATTTTATTTTTCGTCCGATTGACTTGAATTTCGGTTTATAAGCAAAGTATGATAAATAATTGGACACGTATTTTCCCGATTTCGAAAAATCTGTGTGCAAAATCTTTTTTTTCATCTGATTGACTTGAAATTCGGTTTGTAAGGATAGTAAGTGAAATGAATTGAAATGTAATTTTCTGAAGCTGGAAAATTTGTCCTTAGGGTCGGAAAACTCAGCAGCCAAAAACCTATTTTCATACGATTGGCTTTAAACTTGGTTTCGTATAAGAAATAACGAAATAAAAGTAGCTCGGGCTGCCGTTTTTCATTGTACTAGCTGTGTGCGGGACCTGGACCTCGACTTGGAGATGGCACTGGACCTGGACGTGGAAGTGGACATGGACCTGAAAGTAGCCATTGAGGTGGCCATGGAGGTGGCCATGGAGGTGGACGTGGAGGTGGCCATGGTGGTGGCTATGGAGGTGGCCATGAAGGTGGACCTGTAGGTGGCCATGGAGGTGGAAAATGGTCCAAAAACCGCAATATTTGCAAAATTCTTAATCTCGGTGAAACTTTGGGGATTGGCTATACGCTTGCCCGGAAGGTTTTTAAGCAGAAGAAATGGGCGGAAAATGGTGCGCAATCTGCAAAATTTGAAAAATTATAGCGTTCATCCGGATGCAAAGCAACTTTGAGGAATGGTTGGAGAATTGGTGGAAAATGTTATTTGTTGGCCGATCTTTATCAAATTGTGTTTGTAAGCTTTAAATTTGAAAAGTTCCCCACCAAGATCGGAAATGTCAGGAGAGACTTTATTTTTAACCGCGTAAGGGGCACAAGAGTTAATCCCTGCTTTCAGCCGATGTATGTAAGATACGGTCAAATATTTTCCGATTTGTGAAATCCACCCCCAAGTCGGAAAAGAAAAACTGATACTCTTATCGGTTAAAATAGCTTAACTGACGGCGGCGCAGTGAAGCAAGCCGGGATATTTGCTAGTGTTTGTATATACAAACAGGAGTTTTCAGGCTCAAGATCGCTGATGAGTGAGGTTGGTCCCTCATGAAACGTCGTCCGATCAACCTGAAGCCTCCTTTGTTGTGTTGTGTGCCTCTGTTTAAAGCTATGTCAATAACATAGCAAGACCTCGAGCCTGTAAAAACTACAAGTTAAGAGTATAAAGGTCGTTTAAACAGTCATAAAGTTTTTTCAATATTTTTACAATGCGCTTTGGTCCCAAACTCCCCCCAAATTAAATATTTCGTTTTAATGTTGTTGTTGCGGTTGTTGTTGTAGCGCCCTTCAAAGTAGGACAAAAATAAAAAGTTGGTCCCATGGTTCCGGATTTTTTTTCCAAACGGCTTATATGAAATGGATAATATTAAATACGATCTGCTCAGAATAGTTGTGGTTTTCGCAACTGTCTCCACGTTTGTGGTATGTTCAAAAACACCAGAGATTTGGGGCTCCAAAAACAAAATTTCGAAAATCGACAATTTTTTTTCGTAAAATCGGTCCAACTTAGCTATTTTTAAACCCACCCGCTTCTCCGAGGCAAATACGAAAATGGTGTGTTTTATAAGTAAATCAAAAAAACAAGTAAGGGAGCTGTAGTCGAGTGACTACAAAATACCCTGTTCCCTAAAATAGATTTATAACTTTTTTCAAATACTTATTTTTATTTATTTGGGTGTTAGCTATGACAAAAAAATTTGAGCCAAATCGGTTCATTGGTTTCCGAGAAATTACGGGGTTAAGTGCGTCAAGACGTGGTGGAACAAAATTTTCCTATACCTTCCATAAAAGTTTTTTTTTGTAAACCTTACATTTTTTTAATTTACCGAGCATTTTACGAGAGGTTATAATAAATTCTTTTCAAGTTTTTTTTATTTACAAAACAAGGTATGGAATGATTAGAAAGACGAGGGTCGATGAAAAAAAATTTTCATACGAATGTCGACCAAAAAATAGATTTTTTGTTATTGTTGCAAAAGTACGTGTCGGATCTGCTCAAAATTTTTACAGTATGTTTTAAGATCCTAATAGTATTTTCAAGCGAAAGAAAAAAACATAAAAAGAAAATTTTTCCAGGGGTAGAAACTACCCTTAAATCGCATGTATAACTAAAGTAGAATATGTGGTTTTTTGATGTCGCTAGAAAATTATAGCGCTGAGAAGAAATGCGTTTGAACGCCCGGCAGAGTGTACTTGTTCTTTGAAACGCGTTTTTCTCGAAACCACTTTTTTCAACTGGTCGGCATGCTATCTCAAAAACGACTTGACCGATCGCCTTGCAATTTTGAGATGAACTACGATAATTAAGACAAGTAAGGGAGCTGTAGTCGAGTGCCCCGTCTACAAAATACCCTATTCCCTTGACTTCTTGTGTTTGCATACACATACACACACACTCTCACATGCAAATTAAAAAAAGTAAAGACTTTTAATTAAAAAAATTTATTTCGTGGCTGGTAGGCCTTTATTGCTATTATGTGTCTCGGTGAATATCCAAATTAGAACTAAAGTACAGAGTGATCTTATGCTGCTTCAAAAGCTATGTTAATGCTAAAGCTTCTCAACATAAGCTTCAAAGCTCCCACTTGGAGAACAAAGGAAATGCTTACTCAACATAAAACAAAAGAGCTTTGGAGTTTGGCCTTTGGACCGATGCAAAAGAACAAAGGGATTGCAGAGTCTGCAAAATAAAATGTTTACGTTAACTGGGAGGCTGGAGCCCGCGACTGGATTGTTTATATGAGCTGGCGGAAGCGCTCCAATCGAAGTGACAACAAGTAAGGGAGCTGCAGTCGAGTGCCCCGACTACAAAATACCCTGTTCCCTTGATTTCGTGTGTTTTTTCTTTACATACACACACACTCACACATACACACATTCCAACATACACACAAACGCATGGCATGCTGCCGCGCGCGATAACTGACATTGCAAGACCCCCCCTCTCTCCCACAAGCAAAATTGATTCGTATATAACTTCGGTGTTTATTGTCCGATCTTAGTGATCTTTTCAGAATAGATAGATATTGGGCCTTACTTGATATATGTAAAGTTTGGATGGTCTACCTAAAAAATTGTGGCTCTGACAGTTTTTTGCGCTTAAAGGGGGGAGGGGGAGGAATTTTCCTAATCTGAAAGAAACTCGTTTTGAATCGGGTATACACCTATCTACATGCAAAAATTTGTGGCTCTTGCTCTTATAGTCTCTGAGAAACACGCGTTCATACGGACAGACGGACAGGGCTAAATCGACTCGGCTGTTGATGCTGATCAAGAATATATATACTTTATAGGGTCGCAAATGTTTCCTTCTACCTGTAACATACTTTTGCACAACTTCATGATCCCCCTTTTCCCATTTTCAATGAGAACAGGGTATAAAAAATGGAAATGTTTATATTAGCAATATGAATGCCATAGGCATGAGGGTGTTAACTCCCCCCTTTCTTAAGAAGAATCGTCCCGATTCTTAGGAACTTTGGAAATCATTTCGATTTTATCATTTAAAATTTTAAAAAAGTCCATTTGAACTTCGGAAGTTTTTATCTGTTTTAGTTTTGACTGTTTTTTAGGACAAATATTAATATTTTTCAAAAAACAAAATGTCAGAAGCTTGAACATTAAGAAAATAATGATAA
This sequence comes from Lordiphosa collinella, assembly GCA_018904265.1. Taxonomy (NCBI): domain Eukaryota; kingdom Metazoa; phylum Arthropoda; class Insecta; order Diptera; family Drosophilidae; genus Lordiphosa; species Lordiphosa collinella. The sequence goes on along the minus strand of JAEIFV010001315.1, from coordinate 53,646 downwards.
TTAGAAACAAAATAAATGTAATATTTAAATGATTTTTCTCAAGCTTAATAGCTATAGTGCTTAATATGTCAGTATTTAAAATTTGTAATTCAGAATCGTTGGATTTTACATAGTCTGTTATGATGTAATTTGTGAATTTCGAATTTTTGACATAGTTTAAAATTTTTTCTTTTTCATTTACAAAAGTTGTATTGTTAATTGTGACAATATTTTTAAAAGTGCAATTTGTTCCTGAAACCAAAATAGCTCCATCGGCTATTATCTCTATTGGTTTATTTTTTTTTCTTTTATTTTTGTACAATTTGTACTAATTTTATTGAGTAAATTTATAAAACATTTTTTATTCAAATCTAATTTACATTAACTGTTATAGATTTCTCTTTTAAAGTTTTTGATTTGGAAAAAGGTGTCATTACATTTTGTGACTTTATCGCTTACGATTAATTTTCCGTCTTTTTGGCCAATGGCTTTGGAATGAAAAAAGTTTGCATTTGGTAGTGATTTGAGGATATTTGATAAAAACTATGATTAATTCATTGTAGGAGATAATTGAAAAGTAGAAACGTCCAATAAGTCGGATAAACTAATATTCAACTTTTCATGTCTAAATATTTCGTTCATTTCTTGATTATTTAAAATTTTTTGGATTTAATATTTTTGCCTTTGAAAAGGTTATGGTGTCTTGTAAGTCCGTAGTAATTAATTTAAGTCTGTATTTTTTTAATAATTTTTCCTTTGAAAATTTGATGTCTTCCAAAAAATTTTGTAAGTTTAATAACTTCTTTATAAATGGCGGAGTTGATTTGATTCTGATTATTATTATTTTGATCGTTAGATCGTTAATTTTAGTTTGAACTGTCAACATATCGTCATGGTCTGGTGTACCTGTGATCCACTTAAAAATAGTACCTAATTCGTTAATACCTCGTTTAACCCTATGTGGAGTTAATTGTGAAAATAGGACATCAATAAGATTAAGCTCCATTGTAATTTCCCAATCAATGGTATCATTTTTGTTACGGAAGTAGGCTAGTTCTTTTTCGAAAATTTCTTTATAAAAGGTTATATTTGTGATATGAAATATTACGCCATGAGTTTCATATAAAAGTAGGTTGTCGGTGTCTTCGAGAAGGACAAAGTCCTCATTGGTGTAGTTAATAATGTCAGACAGACAAAACGTTAACAAACAAAGTACGGAAAATATGGTTATCATTTTAAAAAATAGAAAGAAAATTAAAACTTAATGTTGTCTTTATGAATAATACGGTTTCTGTTATTTATTTTGACCTTATTTCCTAGATCTTCCTTAACTACCTGTTTTTTATATCTAGCTTGTAGTTTATTACGCTCACCATGTTTTTTCTCATACAGGCCTGTTCCGGTTTTCACATAGTAGTAGTAGTAGTAGTATTTATTTCAAAAATTATTTGGCTTGGCAATGCCGTTAGCCATTCTTGTGGGTGTTTTACATGTATACATTTATAATGTTTTATTTATAATAGCTTCAGTTTAAATTTAAAAATCTTCTGTTATTATTTGACGCCTGTACTTAAAAATTTCGCTTATGTAAGAACCAAGCAGCGACCAATTTGGGCCATTCAGCAGATTGACAGCTGATTCAGCTGTCAGGGTGTATGTACCAAAGTAGCGGAACCTCATCTCTTTTAGTATCGGGCATACAGCAATAAAGTGCAGCACGTCTTCTCGTTCGCCTAAATTGCAGAGGGTACAGGGATCATCACTAATGTGGGGCTTATAGCCCAGTTGCAGCATCTCGCATCTAGCCTTAAATATGATGCTTATTGTGTTGGTCTCGAAGTTGTCACTGAAATAATTATTTTCACCCAGATTGTAGTCCAAATTTTTGTATATGAGCCTAACATCACTGCTCCGGGCCATATTCTCGCATCGGACTCTATGTTCTGCATCCATATTGGACAAAACAGTCTCATGTGATATTCGCCAGTTTTCGATTTCGTCGATGCTGTTTCCCTCTCCGTATTCAACAAAAAGCGATTGCCATACTGCAAAACATTGTGACTTCTCCGCAAGGATGTGCTTTGCCATAATCTTTGGAAGTCTTTGATCTGGGAGCTGCATTAGTTTTGCCATATATTTAAAATGCCTGCTGAGTGTAGAGTGATGAAGAGTGGGTAGGCCGGTTTCTAAGTGCAGGGCGTAATTGGGAGTGTTCTGCGGGAGTTTGAATATTTTTTTTTAAAAACATGCGACTTAGTTTTTCAACTTCTTCATACTCTTTTAGTCCCCATACCTCTGACGCATAAAACATAATAGCACCCGATGTTGCCTCAAAAAGTTTATATTTGGCGCTTGCTTTTATTTGCTGTTTCCCGTGAAAAGATTTCCATGTACTATTTATTGCCCTTGTGGCTTCTTTGCGTTTGTTGGTGAGGTGCCTTTCCATATCCATATTTTGAGTGAGAGTCACGCCTAGATATTTATATTCCTGTACAACCTCGAGTTGTTCGTCCTTAAGGAACCAGTTTTCATGTTTTGATTTTCGACCCCTGCCATCTCGCACAACGAGAATTTTTGACTTTTCGCAGTTTATTCGGAGTCTCCATTTGTCGCAGAAGTCTGCAGTCTTGTCTATCATGAGCTGTAGTTCTCCCGGGGTTTCCGCCATCAGCACCATATCATCCGCATACATAAGGATTTTACATGTTGTGTCACCTATGACCGCGCCGCCTGGTAGCTCTGTATGTAGGTCATCAATATATAGTGCGAACAATAGCGGGCTCAAAATACATCCCTGTTTGACTCCAGTGTTTGTTTGAAACCACTCCGAGCATTTACTGCCATCCCAAACTGACGTGGTATTATTGTCGTATAAGCTTTTAATCGACATTATAAATTTAGTTGACAGTCCCAAGTTGCCTAGCTTAAACAGGAGCGCTTCTCTATTCACAGTGTCAAAAGCTGCACTAAAGTCCACAAAAAACAAGTTTCACATATTTCTTCGATTTCAAATGAAAACAAAATCGAACGATTTGGTTTTAGCTGTTCTGGTATTCGAACGATTTGCAATTCGAGTGTTTCATTTCCAAATTGTTTCCGTTGACTACACTTTCACCTTAATCAACTGGTGAATCAAAACAACCCAATAAATAATCACTCAAAATAGTTGATAGTAGTTGAATATAGGTGTTTAAAATGTCGTTTCAATTTTTAAGGGCATTTAATTAACATTTTCCCAGCGTTTCATGAACAAGTGAAAACCAGAACAGCTTGAACAAAATATGTGAATTCGATGTCGATGGCACATTGCAAAATTGAAGTTATTCATAAAAGCTATTAGTTTTTTTATTAAAAATAATTTTTAAGGGATTGTAAGATTGCAACAAGTATCTAATACACTAAACAATGTTACAAAATTAATTTTAAGCCATTATTTTGACGCCTTTATGTACAAAACCGCATTTACTTTTGAATTCATCGGCTCCAAGCAATGTGAACTCAAATCGAGTAAATCTATCAAATTGTGAAGACCGGAACAGGTAGCCAAATCGAATTCGAGCAAATTTAGTGAAAGTGAAAACCGGAACAGGCCTGATAGATAACTTCGCCTACAAGATATGGTTTATCAACACGTTTTTTGTTGTGAAACGCTAACATTTTTTTCTGAGCTTTTTTCAACCTTTCCGGGAGTTTTGTAAGCTCTTTTCTGTTAAATAATATTTCACTGGGTTTTTCTTTTATTGTCGATTGTATAGTATTATTATATTCCTTAGCTGCCCTAAGGAGGATTTCTGAATAGTCAAGTAAACTGTATTCCTCTCGAATACAACGAGAAATTTCTATCAATGTAGAGTGTACCCTTTTTACCTGCCCATTTGTTAAACTGTGTCTGGGATCTGCATAATAAATCGTAAGACCTGCTCGGTTCATTGACGATCTAAAATGAGCTGATGTAAAACTTGGTTCGTTGTCCATCATTATTGATTTGGCAAAGGGGAATGCTTGAATAAGTTCCAATACTTTCGATTCCATATTTGACTTGTCCTTTATTTCTTTTATTACAACATATTCTGTGTAAGAGTCGATACAAGTTAAAAATATCAAGTTTTGAGCGTAGAATATATCAATATGAAGTTGCTGACCCCTTTTTTGTGGAATAGGTGCCTCCGAATGGGAATTTGCACGGGGTTTCTGTTATATTTGTTTTTATTACAGATTTCGCAATTTCTTATGAATTGCTTAAGTTTTTTATACAAGTTAGGCCAATAATAAGAAGAGGTTATTTGTTTTAGATTTTCGTCAAATCCTCTATGAGCTCGAATATGAGTTTCTTCAATAATTACTGCTTGATCATCAATATTGGGTATGTCGAGTAAGAATTTTCTCGTATAGAGAAATTTATTAAGAAATGTTTCCTTTAGAAGGGAGTGCAATGAATTGCTGTGGTTAATTTTGGATTAAGAAATTCTTTTAAAATATTAATCAAATTCTGAGGTGTGTCGTATTCAACAATATGTCTGGTTCTGTTAAACATTTGGACTTGTTCATGAATAGTGAACCTATTTTTGGTAATAAGCAGTTGCTGCTATTTTTGATGGATCGGTTTTTATTGTTTTGTGGGAGACAATATATCCCAGAAATTCCGTTTCTTTCCTGAAAAACTTGGATTTCTCCAAGGAAATTTTCATATGTGCTTCAAACAATATATCAATGATTTCTTTCAAATCAATAAGATGTTGTTCGGGTGATTCGGAAAAAACTATAATATCGTCCATATAAATATGGCAAGTTTTTCCCACTTTGGGTCTTAGGATATTGTCCATAGCCCTTTGCAATATTCTCGGAGCGTTTGACAATCCGAAAGGTAAACGCAGGAATTCGTATTTTCCATTGTGGATTGAAAAAGCTGTTTTTTCAATATCTTCTTCTCTCATTAAAATCTGGTGAAATCCTGATTCTTAAATCAATTGTGGAAAAGCAAGAGGCCTTTCCAAGATTTGATAGGATAACTGATGGATCTGGCATTGGATATCTGTCAGGGATAGTGTTTTCGTTCACTTTTTTAAAATCCATGACAAAAAAGTTTCTTAGGACTATCGTCTGGGTTAAATCCGTTTTTACTGACCACCCATACAGGCGAATTGTAAGGGCTTTTACTAGGTCGTATAATGTTATCTTTGAGCAAGCGATCAATTTCTTCATTAATGAAGTCACTTGCCGAATGTGGATATGGATACTGTTTGCTATGAATGGAAATGTCATTCATAGTTCTTATTTCTCCTTTAATATCAGTTCTAAAGGAAAGGTTTGTCTATATCCGTGAATGTTTGTCTTCGATTTTTTGAACAATTTGCTGTTTAAGTTCGTCCTCTTTCTTAGCGGACTGGTTGGTTGAGCAAGCTGAAGAATATTTGTCAGAGTCTTTCGAACTCCTTAGCATCTTCTTCTTTTTGCTAATTGGATGACTAAGGGAAGAACTCGTTTAGGAACTCCCTGAGTCTTTGCGTTTCTTAACTTTTTTAATTTTTTCTTTTTGTTTTTATTGCCGATTGGTTTTTCGGGAATAATATTTGGAAGGTCTGAATCGCTGTCATGTGCTGACAAATTGCCAGTATCTGACATAAGGAATCGAGAGAGATCTTCTCTAGGATCCTTTTGATATTCAGATTGTGTTTCTTCGGATGTAGTATCCTCTGCTGTTTGAATGTTACCAATTTGATGTTGGCTTGGGTTTACCTCAAACAATTTTTCTTTCTTATCGTTATAAATCAGGAGCAAGTTTTTTATGTCTATTTTTGCCCCAATCTTCTTAAGAAGACTGTAGCCGATCAATAAGTCGGCATCTAAGTTACTTATCTCGTAAAACATATAGTTAATATTAAAGATATTAATATTATGATAATGGGTAATGATTGTGTAACCATTGACCGTCTTTAATCTTTTATATATTGAAAGTTTCTGAGCATTTTGGTAAATGCCTTTATCAATAAAACACGCGGTCGCACCTGTGTCAATCAAAACTTTGAGGTTTTTATTTAACTCTCTGTCGAACTTGGAGATGAATACGAGGTCTCCCTCAGATCCTCTAAAAAATGGTTCTCATTTAAATTGTTTACCCTCATTGTCTTATGAGGCGAACGAGTTTGATCGCTATGATCACGTTTCTTAGGTATTGCTCCACCTGAGAAATTGAATAATTTTGGGAATTGGGGCCTGAGGAGGCTTATTCTGAATTTGTAAGGAAGGGTCAACTTCCATAGGTTCTGGAGACGGTTGGGGATTTGAGTTCTTTGGAACAAAGTTGTTTTGATTTTGTTGCGGTTTTTGGGTAAAACGCAAGTTGTTATTATTTTTCTTTGCATTATCAAATTTTGGTTTTGACTCATTTCTTGAATGAGAAGTTTGCTGATTCATATAATAACTGTGAGCGAAGGTAGCTCTTTGGTTATTTGCTTCCAATTCCTGGGCTTAAGCCAAGGCGCTGGGAAGGTTATCTGGTTTGAGCGAAAACAAGATTTCCGACAAATTACCGTTTAGACCGGTAAAAAATATTCTTAGGGCATTTTCCCTATTTTCCTTATTCATTTCATTAACAACAGCTGAAGCTGAACCATATGTCATTATGGTTTTATTAGTCAACAATGTCAATTTTTTGTTTACTAGATTATAATAATCTACCACGGACATATTTCCCTGTCTAAGGACACTGAGCTCTTGCTCAATAATATAAATCGGACACCTATCGCTATAAGCGAAATCCAAACGAGCCAAAATTGCATCTAGGTTTAATACCGTGCCATGGTTGGTTAGGGTATAATTGGCACGACCTACAAATTTGTTACGGAGAATGGTTAGTGCTCCTACATATCTGCGACTGCCTACTTTATATAGATTCATGGCACTAACAGCGGCTTCGCGTCAGCTGACATACGCGTTGTAACTTCCCGAAAATTCCGGGACAGGCTTGATAACATCAAATGATTCATCACATCTGATAGTATCGTTTATTTGTGTGGGCTGGTACTCTTCGACAGAAGTTGCTGTCGAGGCAAGTTGAGTCTGTAATTGGGTTATTTGTTGTTGTAAACTAACTGTCTGGTGCGCTATAAGCTGAGCGACCAGATCGGCTGTCAAATTACTATTATTTGCCATTTTAAGTTTTGAAAATTCCTCAATTAAATCTTCCAGTCTTGATCAAATATCATCAAAACTTATTTCAATTAAATTTTTTTATCAATTCTATTTGCCTTGCAACTTAATATTAACTTAAACCGCTCACGTAATTTGCTGGAGGGGTCTTCCTTCTAAATGGTTGGTCTCTTTTTCCTGGAGGGGTCTTCCTTCGAGGTTGCTGGGTTTGTGTTTGCTTTTTTTTTCTTAGTCAGTTTGCGTTTTGTGTTGGAAAATTTTGTGTTTCACATTTGTTGTTTTTGTTTGGTTTTTGTTTAGGATTTGAGTTCTAAATTCACCTTTTTTTACACAAGCAATATATTAATGACACTACCGAGCACACGGGTTTCATTGGACATGGTCGCAATTATAAGTTCGAGTACACGTTTTCACTTCGGAGTTTTTTTATTATTTGGCGAAAACTCGATCCAAATTTTATTCACGTTACTTTTCCGTGATATTTCCGATATCATCGTTTTTTAAAACGCGTGCCCCACGTTGGGAGCCAATTAAAAAAAGTAAAGACTTTTAATTAAAAAAATTTATTTCGTGGCTGGTAGGCCTTTATTGCTATTATGTGTCTCGGTGAATATCCAAATTAGAACTAAAGTACAGAGTGATCTTATGCTGCTTCAAAAGCTATGTTAATGCTAAAGCTTCTCAACATAAGCTTCAAAGCTTCAAAGCTCCCACTTGGAGAACAAAGGAAATGCTTATTCAACATAAAACAAAAGAGCTTTGGAGTTTGGCCTTTGGACCGATGCAAAAGAACAAAGGGATTGCAGATTCTGCAAAATAAAATGTTTACGTTAACTGGGAGGCTGGAGCCCGCGACTGGATTGTTTATATGAGCTGGCGGAAGCGCTCCAATCGAAGTGACAAAAAATGGATATGTTTATATTAGCAATATGAAATGCCAAACCATGAGGGTGTTAACTTGCACACACACACACTCTACATACCCACAGACGACAAGACCCCCCTCTCTCTAACAAGCCAAATTGATTCGTATATAACTTTAGCGTTTTTTGTCCGATCTTATTGTAATTTTCAGAATAGGTAGATATTGGGCCTTACTTGATATATATAAAGTTTAACTTAAAAATTGTGGCTCTGATAGTTTTTTGCGCTTAAAGGGGGGAGAGGGAGGAATTTTCCAAATCTGGAACAAACTCGATCTGGATCTGGATACACCTACCTACATGCAAAAATTTGTGGGTCTATCTCTTATAGTATTATAGATGAACGCGTTCCTACGGACAGACGGACATGGCTAAATTGACTCGGCTATTGATGCTAATCAAGAATATATATATTTTAAAGATTCCTTCCTTTTAACTGTTACATACTGTTGCACAACTTTATAATCCCCCTTTTCTCATTTTTAATGGGAACAGGGTATAAAAAGTTACATCGTTTTTTTTGCAACAAAACAGTAAAAAATTGTTTATTTAGAAAAAAAGTCTTGTAAAATTTTGGTTTTTCAATATTTTCCCATAATCCTACACAGAAAAAAAATTGTATTATCTGGGGTGAATGTTCTATTTTGTTTTATCTTGAAAAAGTCGATATGATGAAGTTAAAAACGACCTTGTCGAAAATATCAAGTTGATATTTCAAGCATATTAAATTAATTTTTTAAGTTCACATTGATATTTTAAAATATCATTTTGACCCAATAACAAAAATTTCGGAAATGTCGGATAATTCCTATACACTACCCCCACTTCACACTTTATTCTTTCGCCAAGTATTATTTATTATACATCTATACATCTATATAAAAGTAAAAGTATGTTTGTATGTTTGTCCATTATGGGCGTCTAAACCGCTGAACCGATCTTCACGAATTTTTCACAGTATGTTCATGTCGATCAGGAAAGTGTCATTGGCTATGTCTCATGACTGTGAAATGGTCCAAAAACCGCAATATTTTGCAAAACTATACCGTTCATCCGATTGCAATGAAAATTTAAGAATGGTTGAACACTTGCTCGCGAAGAAAATTGTCCAAAAACCGCAAAAAATGTACGGTTTCGGTAAATCTTTGGATAGTGGTTCGACGCTTGCCCTGAAAGGTTTCCAAGTAGAAGATATGGGCGGAAAATGGTCCAAGAGCCGCAAAATTTGCAAAATGTTCGATTGTGATGAAGCTTTGCGGAATGATTGTACGCTTGCCCGCGAAGGTATCTAAATTGAAAAAATGGGCCGGAAATGGTCATGAAACTGCGAAATTTCAAAAACTTTACCGTTCATCCGATTGCCATAAATGTTTGGGCAACGCTTGCCCGCGAACGTTTCTTGGGCCCAGAAATTGCGAAATTTGCAAAATAACCTTATGAGTATTTATGAATGCGCTTAGTGCTTATATTACAATGCCGGCGTTGGTAAACGGAAGCTGTAGAATACACGGTACACGGTTTACAATTTTTGATTTTAGCCTGGATTATTGTGAAGATTTGATAGACGGCAATTGTAGAAATAGAAAGTATTAACCAAACGGTCAAAAAAGTCACGAAATTTGCAAAATATTCATGATTTAGATTATCATGAAAACGTGCATAAGAAAAAGATCGAGCGGTCCAAAATGTTTATACCGGACATGCAGCCTGCACTAGATTGAATATAATCGCTCTCTTAAGAATCATAAGAACCCAGGCGACGCCGGGTATTCAGCTAGTAATTTAATATAAACAGAAAAAAAACTAACTAATCATTTTTATTGTATTTGTTTACCTTAACCGCCTTGTATGGGGATCGAACTCAGGACCTTTGCATATAACACGAATTGCATGACGTCTTATCGTACACCACCATCTGGCACGAGTGTTCTCAAGCGCCGCAGAGCCTACTTAAATATTTCGTTAAGTTGCTTGAAGTTTCGGAATGTTACAATATATGCCTCTTTTCTTCTTTACAATTTGTGTGAGGCCTTTTCTATTTATGGTCAAAATGACATGTTATAGTTTAGTAATTGATTGAAAATAATATTGTTTGACAAAATATCAATTTGACCAGTCCATATCAAATTGATATTGACATTATCTTTTTTCTGTGCAGTTAATCTCGTAGCTACAGTCATTCAGATTAAAATGCCTTTTTCCTTGGAAAAATGCCTTGGAAAATTTTGAAGTGAAAAGCGCGATTTTTAGTGAAAAAATCGGCCAATTTGTTATTGTAAAATAAAAATTATTAACAACTTTGAAAAACTAGCACTACCTCGTAAATATTGTACAGAAAAAGTGTTCATAATTTAAAAAAAAATGATTAGTAGTTTTAGTAGATTAGTAGAGAACAAACAGATCTCAGAGATGGTAAGAGGTTGTGGTTTGACATGTATGGGCCAAGTGTTTCTTATAATTGCAGGCAGATCAAGTTTATTTTCAATTTTGGCCACGCCCCCTCCCGCCACCGCAAAAGGTACACAGAGTAGAATAAGTTTGTGCAAAAGTATGTAACAGCCAGAAGGACGCATCTCCGACCCTATGAAGTATGTATATTCTTGATCAGACTCAACCGCCGAGTCGATATAGCCATGTCCGTCTGTCTGTGTGTCTGTCTGTCCGTCTGTCCATATGAACAAACAGATCTCAGAGATGGTAAGAGGTACACTCATAAAAAAAAGTCCCAAATTGACCCTTAAAATTAGAAATTCGCCTTTGAAATCCGTCCTAAGGCGACTCACCCTAAAATTTAGAAAAATAATTCCTAAATATTATGGAAAGCTTTTCTTAACCAAAGGGCTACTTTTCTTAGAACTAGAATCTCTTTCTGAATCATAGAAACTATTTTCTTAAAATAAGAAATTTTTTTCTAATATAGATACAAGTTTTTCTTAATAATAGAAAGGTATTTTCTTAAAAGCAGAACAAATTGTTTAAGACCACCGGTTAAGGTCCACCACCTGGTGGTCCAGGTCCACCCCAATGGCCTCCTCCTGGTCCACGTCCACCACCGGTTCAGGTCAAAATCCACCACCGGTATACCTCCAATTCCACCACCGGTTCAGGTCCACCACCGGGTGGTGACCAGGTGGTCCAGATCCACAACCGGTTCCAGATCCTTCACCGGGTGGTCCAGATCCTCCACCGGTTGGTGTGGTCCAGATCCACCACCGGGAGGTTCAGATCCACTACCGGGTGGGTCCAGATCCACCACCGGTTCGGTGGGTCCAGATCCACCACCGGTTCACATCCACCTACCATGTCCAGAGATCCACCACCGGATGGGTGGTCCAGATCCACCACCAGGTGAGGTGGTCCAGATCCACCACCGGGGTCCAGATCCAGTTCGCCACCACCGGGTCCTGGTCCAAGTCCACCAACGGTCGGGTCCAGCTCCAGGTCCGCTTCGTTCGAACAACACCCCAGCTGCTTTGTTTAATTTTTTTTAAATAAATAAAAATTTTCATGGACTGACTGGGATTAAAGCCCAAGACCTTTGTCGCGCGCAACGACGGCGGCCGCTTAGACGGTTAGGCTATTTCACAGCGTTGAAGTGGCACGTCTGAATTGGCTACTTATATTTTTGCACTGGAGCAAAAATTTCTGAAATCTAACGCCTTTTTTTCTAAAAGCAATGGCTACTATCGCCATATTTTTAAGAAAATTAGTTCCAGAAAATTTTTCTGTTTTTAAGAAATTGCAGTAGTCTCTTTAAGGGCTACTATTTTCTTAAAATTCTTAAAAAAAAGGTTAATTTTGCCCTATTTTTAAGAAAAAGACTTTAGAAAAATGCGCCCTTATTATCAGAAAAATCTGGGCTTTTCTTGTTTTTAGAAAAGTTTTTTCTAAAAAAATTTTTTTATGGCATATTTTTCTTATTTTCAGAAAACTTTTTCTGTTTATTAGAAAATTTTTCTAAATACCAGGGCAAATTTTAAAATAGGGCGATTTTCTAAAATTCAGGGCGAATTTTTTTCTGAGTGTAGTGGTTTGACAGGTATGGGACAAGTGTTTCTTATAATTGCAGGCAGATCAAGTTTATTTTCAATTTTGAACACGCCCCCTCCCGCCCCTGCAAATTGGAAAAAAGGCCTTTCTCCCACAGTTTTACAGATAGTTGGTTCGTTCCTTTTATACATATTTAGTAATCAGCCTAATCTATCGATTCACCCAAGGATTGGTTTAGATCGAATGAACGATTCAAAAGTTATGATCAAAAGAAAATTCTATATTACTACAGTGTTTATTTGTGAAGGGTGATTGTCAGTGCCATTGTCATGGCTCTACCCAGCCAACCAGCATGCGAGCATTTTGCGAGACTATCGCAGAATGCTCACAAACGAGCTCGCATGTAAGCAAGGAATGAGAGTTCATTTTTATTAACGCAGAGCACTCGCAAGCGAGCTCATAAGCGAGCCAGCATGTGAGCATTTTGCGTAATTACGAAAAATATCGAGTTTGGGACCAAAGCGCATTGTAAAAATATTGAAAAAATATAGAAAATATTAAAAACTCAAAAATAAAAAACAAAATAAAAAAAACAACAGAAAAGTAGGTTGTAATTTAATGCCTTGAGTTTAATTCGAACCCATGACCTCGCCGTCGCAAGGCAAATGTCTTGCCATTCGACCACCCGGACGTGTTGATTTCATTCTTCACTGTCATTTCGCCAGCGTCACGCGCGACCCGATAGTATCGGTGAGTGTTAAGATGTGAGTCATTCGTGTAGAGTGCCGCGGTCCTGAGTTCGAGTCCCAGACAAGGTGAGTCGGCGGGTCGGGTGGGGCGACACTACGGGCTCACAAATAATTTTTTTTTTTATTTTAAATAAAAAACAAATATTTTAAATGACTCGCAAGTACTATAAAAAAGTCTCGCAAAAGATACCGCTTTAAGCTACGCAAACCGTATTGCTTGCGATTATCGTAAATGATACTTTCACTGCCTCAAACTGAACGACACATGAATCATTTTACTATCATTTCCCGACCCGTATGCGAGAGTTTTGCCGGGGTAACTCACGCAATTCACTCGCTTGGGATATCGTTTGCGAGCGTTTGGTTGGCTGGGTAATAGCGCAGCAAACCAAACGCTCGCAAACGATATCGCAAGCGAGTGAATTGCGTGAGGTCACCAGGTTAAACTCTCGCATACGGGTTGGGAAATAATAGTAAAATGATTCATGTGTCGTTCAGTTTGTGGCAGTGAAAGTATCATTTGCGATAGTCGCAAGCAATACGGTTAGCGAGCGTTTAGCGGTATCTTTTGCGAGACTTTTTTGATATTACTTGCGAGTCATATAAAATATTTGCTGTGAAACGTTTTTGATTTTAAAATTAAAAAATTCTATGTTTGTGAGCCCGTAGTAAGTCGCCACCCGGCCCGCCGCCTCACCTTGTCGACTGACTGACATCTTAACGCTCACCGATACAATCGGGTCGCGTGTGACACTAGCGAAATGATAGTGCACAATGAAATCAACACGCCCGGGTGGTCGAATGGCAAGACATTTGCTTGAAACGGCGAGGTCATGGGTTCGAATCCCAAGGCATTAAATTAAATCCTTATTTTCTTGTTTTTTTTTTATTTTGTTTTTTTTTTTTGGAGTTTTTTAACATTGTTAATATTTTTTCAATATTTTTACAATGCACTTTGGTCCCAAACTCGATATTTTTTCGTAATTACGCAAAATGCTCACATGCTGGCTCGCTTGTGAGCTCGCTTGCGAATGCTCTGCGATAGTAAAAATGACCTCTCATTCCTTGCTTACATGCGAGATCGTTTGTGAGCATTCTGCGATAGTCTCGCCAAAATGCTCGCATGCTGGTTTGCTGGGAGGTCAGTGGGTAGAGTGATGGATCGCGGCTGCACGCTTCAGTCATCATACCTGTGGGGTGGTGGCTCAAATCACATCAGCAGCGTAATTTTTTTGTCTCTTGAATTATTTTTAAACTCTGTTCTAAAGGTACATGGCTGGCGAATGGCTTGTTATGACTCTTGCAGAAGCGGGCAGCCGGCTTGATTGCAAAGTTCGGCAAAAGCATAAACGAAACTATTTTTAATCGTGCAAAGCAAACAGCTTACACGTTCTGACTTAATGTGCTTTCGATCATTTCCAGCAATCCCAGCAAGACATGTAAATGCACGAGTGTGATCGACCATTAGAGGCTTGTTGCAGGTCTCTGCTGTGTACCTTTGGTACAGGATATAAAAATATCTCAAGAGACAAAAGAAATTTACGCCGCTGATGTGATTTGAACCACCACCCCACAGTATACTGACTGAAGCGTGCAGCCGCGATCCAACACCCTACTCACTGAGCTATTAGAGCCATGACAATGGCAATGACAATGACCCTTCACAAATAAACACAGCAGTAATATAGAATTTTCTTTTGATCATAACTTTTGAATCGTTCATCCGATCTTAACAAGGCTGATTACTAACTACACCCAGAAAAAAGTATGGACTAGAATGGTCCAAAATTACCTTATATATTAGGCCATTTTGCCTAAATTAGGGTCTTAGAAATATTGGACTCGAATTTAGGACATCCATTATCTAAAAAAAATTGAAAAAAAGACAATTTGGGTGGGGGTGGTGGGGGGTGGGGGTGTGGATTCGAGAACACACACACCCCACACACAACAACACCACCACTCCTAATTTTACTGTGTGCGATGTATTTTTGATTTTAAATACCATATATAAAAATTTCTTGTAAAACTTGGGCTAGAAACGTCACCATTAAAATGCAGGCAGCATATAGGATCCAATTTGTTGAAGAGTCCCAGAGAAGCTCCATTACGATCTGGGTGAGAATAACTATTTCTTTGATGAGGTTTCCATTGAAGGAATACGAAACATTTTTATGGCCAGAGGTGAAATATTGAAATTGAATTTCATACCAAATGTTACATGGAGTGAAACAAACCGCCCTCTGTGCAACTTGAGTGAGCTTGAAAATGTCATTCATTTCATGAGAACTTGCCCCATTCTACGAGAACTCCGGCTTTCAATTTTTGGAAAATGTACCTTACGACAGCACGAAATAGTTGACATCCTCAACGGCGCGGACTGGAATAAGCTACAGAGTTATGTAATTAGAGCCTTAGCTTATAGAAATAGAATCTTGAATGGATTATGTTAAAAATGAAATTATTTTTATACTGTAAATTCTTTATATCTATGAAATTCATGTTAGCACTCAACTCTAACCCAAAACGCATGGCTGAACGATCTTGTATCTTGGGACGACCCTGGCAGCCAGGTGTATTAGGCTTCGTGTGGAGGGTGCGAGGAGGTGCGCGACAGACGGTTTTTTAAACCAAGTCGCCATAACTTATTGCATTTAGTTCTTATTTTTGTTTTGTACATCCTACCATTGTTCATATAAATTTTAATTCATTTTCGTCACAAAATTAATAACTACTACTACTATACTATAAAAATTTTTCACTTACCCTTACGGGGACTCGAACTCAGGACCTCAAGAAGACTGCAACCGCTGACACCGCCGTCTCAGCCATCATCACCACGGCACGTAAGCCTCTAAAATTTAGAGTCTAAATCTTATTTTAAATTGCATCCCAAACCCGCTTGGCATTTTGAAACGAATTTGGAATGCAGTCATTTAGCTCAGAAAAGGGCTGTTATTTCTCTGGAACGTGAGGTCGAGGGTTCAAATCCCAGTAGGACCATCGTTTTTTTAAAATTTTTTTTTAAATTTTATTAATTTTTTTAAGGTGTTTTTAGCATTGTCTATATTTTTACTTTTCATTTATTGATTTTTTACGAACATAACGTCCAAATATACAAAATATATAGGCAAAAATATTTTTAGCCCATTGGACTATTTGTAAGCACTCAAATTCCTTAAAATTTTTTACCTAAAATGGAAAGATTTAGGATATATTTTGGCTATACTTAACATTTTTAAGACAATTATTGCCTAAATCACTTTTTTCTCAGTGTACTAGGCTGATTACTAAATCTGTATAACAGAACGAACCAACTATCTGTAAAACTGTGGGAGATATGACGTTTTTACCAATTTGCGGTGGCGCGAGGGGGCGGGGCCAAAATTGAAAATAAACTGCATCTGCCTGCAATTATAAGAAACACTTGTCCCATACATGTCAAGCCTCTATATCTTACCATCTCTGCGATCTGTTTGTTCATACGGACAGACGGACATTCAGACGGACGGACAGACGGACATGGCTATATCGACTTGGCTGTTGATGCTGATCAAGAATATATATACTTTATAGGGGCGGAGATGCTTCCTTCTGACTTCTGACATACATTTGCACAAACTTATTATACTCTGTGTACCTTTGATACAGAGTATAAAAATAATTCAAGAGACAAAAAAAATTTGCGCCACTGATGTGATTTGAACCACCAACCCACTATGACTGAAGCGTGCCGCCGCCAGTGTTGCCAGTTTCGCTTTTTTCCCGTCATATTTGGCTTTTTTCAAAACTGGATTGCGGATCAGCTTTTTTTAGCTCTATTTTAGATTTTCAGTCTTTTGAGTTAAAACTTATAAGTAAATCGAGTTTGTCAACTGTCTCAGTCGTTCAAGGACTCCAATTGATATAAGATTTTGAGAAATTTGTTGCAAAAATTTATATCAAACTAGAAGAAGAAAATCGCGAAGACGGACAGACAAAGCTCAATCTACTCAGGTCGTCATGCTGATCAAGAATGGTCGGAGATGATTCCTTCTATGCGTTCCAAGCTTCTGGGCAAAACTTTGATACACTTTTCAAGTGTATAAAAAGGTACTGCATTGGTCAACACTATTCCGGCCGACTGTGTGATCCGATTTCAAAAAGGAAAAATAGGGGAAAGTTAACTTCGGCTCGGCCGAAGTTTTGTATACCCTTGCAGCTTCCATTGAAAACAAAAAAGTTTTTCTAACTAAGACTACTTTTTGAACCTTACTTTTCTATGCGATCTATACTATATAGATGTCTGATTTCGACCAAACTTGGGGAAATCTTGGAAAAGCTTAATATATTGTTAATAACGAAATTTGGAGGCGATCCCATTTAGAACTAAAAAGTTTTTCTCACTAGAACGTCTTTTTCGACCGATCATTCATACTGCAGCTATATACTATAGTTATCCGATTTTGATAAGACTTTGTAGAAATATGTCAAAGTATATAAAATAAGAATATGCCAATAAAAAGGACGTTTTCATTAAAAACAAAAAAGTTTTTCTCACTAGAACTTGTTTTTCGACCGATAGTTCCTATGGGAGTTATATGTTATAGTCATCCGATTTCGAGCCATTTTTGTAGAATTGTGTAAAAGTATATAAAATGAGTGTATGCCAATGAAACGTTTTCATTAAAAACAAAAAAGTTTTTTTTTACTAAAACTAGTTTTTCGACCGATCGTTCCTATGGGAGCTATATGTTATAGCCATCCGATTTCGACCAAACTTTGCAGAATTATGTAAAAGTATATAAAGTATATGAAAAGGTCGAGCGTATATAAAGTGTATGCCAATGATAAGGACGTATTCATTAAAAACAGAAAAAGTTTTTCTCACTAGAACTAGTTCTTCGACCGATCGTTCATATGGCAGCTATATGCTATAGTCATCCGATCTCGACCAAACTTAGTGAAATCATGGGAAAGGATAGTAAACTAAGAAATACGGACTTTGGAGGCGTTTCCATTAAAAACAAAAAGTTTTTTTTACTAAAACTAGTTTTTTGACCGATCGTTCCTATGGCAGCTATACGCTATAGTCATCCGATCCGGCCGGTTCCGACAAATGAGCAGCGTATGTACCAGAAGACTTCGTGCAAAGTTTGGTGAGGATAGCTTTAAAACTGACGGAGGAGATAGCATAGAAACAGACAGACGGACAAGGCTAAATCAACTCAGCTCGTCATGCTGATCAAGAATATATATATACTTTATGTGGTCGGAGATGCTTCCTTCAATGCGCTACAAACATCCGCACAATTTTATAATACCCTCTGCAAGGGTATAAAAAGGCATTTTAATCTGTATGACTGTAGCTACGAGATGAACTACACAGAAAAAAAGATAATGTCAATATCAATTTACATGGGCTGGTCAATTTGATATTTTGTCAAACAATATTATTTTCAATCAATTACTAAACTATAACATGTCACATGTGACTATAAATAGAAAAGGACTTATAGAAATTGTAAACAAGAAAAGAGGCAAATATTGTAACATTTCGAAAGATCAAGCAACCTAACGAAATATTTAAGTAGGCTCTGCGGCGCGTGAGAACACTCGTGCCAGATGGTGGCAATTCGTGTTATATGCAAAAGGTCCTGAGTTCGATCCCCATACAAGGCGGTTTAGGTAAACAAATATAATAGAAATTATTAGTTAGTTTTTTTTCTGTTTATATTAAATTACTAGCTGAATACCCGGCGTCGCCCGGGTTCTTATGATTCTTAAGAGAGCGATTATATTCAATCTAGTGCAGGCTGCATGTCGGTATAAACATTTTGGACCGCTCGATCTTTTTCTTTATATGCACGTTTTCATGATAATCTAAAATCATGAATATTTTGCAAATTTCGTGACTTTTTTGACCGTTTGGTTAATACTTACTATTTCTACAATTGCCGTCTATCAAATCTTCACAATAATCCAGGCTAAAATCAAAAATTGTCAAATTTCGCAATATTTTGGACCGTGTATTCCATAGCTTCCGTTTACCAACGCCGGCATTGTCATATAAAGGGTGATTTTTTAGCTATTATCTTTTTGGCAACACTGGTTGAAACAGCTCACGCACGTTTCGTGTTTTGTTTCACTGTCAAACATCTTCAGTTTGGTCTATAATTTAACCATGAATCGTCTTACAAACGAACAACGCTTGCAAATTATTGAATTTTATTATCAAAATGCGTGCTCTGTTAAGAAAGTTCATCGCGCACTTCTTCCATTTTATGGTCAGTTTAATCGACCCACTGAAGCGGCTATTCGGGCTATTGTGACTAAATTTCGCACCAAATTTACATTGTTGAACATTAAACCCCCAACACGCTTACGTAGAGTGCGAACTGAAGAAAATATCGCAGCTGTATCGGCCAGTGTTAATGATGACTATCAATTATCGATTCGTCGCCGTTCGCAGCAATTGGGCCTCTGTTACTCAACAACGTGGAAAATTTTGCGGAAGGATTTAGGTGTGAAGCCTTTCAAAATACAGCTGGTGCAAGAATTGAAGCCGAGCGACCTACCGAAACGTAGAATTTTTGGTGAATGGGCTTTTGGAAAGTTGGCCGAAGATCCACTTTTTTACCGAAAAATTCTGTTCAGCGACGATGCTCATTTTTGGCTCAATGGGTACGTAAATAAGCAGAATTGTCGATTTAGGAGTGAATATCTGCCAGAAGCATTGCAAGAGCTACCAACGCATCCAGAAAAAGTCACAATTTGGTGCGGTTTAATGGCTGGTGGCATCATTGGACCGTACTTCTTCAAAGATGATGCGAATCGTAACGTAACTGTGAATGGTGAGCGCTACCGTGAGATGATATAAAACTTTTTTTTGCCCAAAATGCAAGAACTTGACTTGCATGACATGTGGTGCCACAACAAGACGGTGACACATGCCACACAGCACGCGCAACAATGGACTTATTGAGAGGCGAGTTCGGTGAAGATTTTATTTCACGTTCGGGACCGGTCAATTGGCCGCCTAGATCGTGCGATTTAACTGTAGACTATTTTTTGTGGGGCTATGTTAAAGCTCATGTCTATACAGACAAGCCCGCTTCAATTGACGCATTGGAAGACAACATTGAAGCATTTATTCGTGTGTTACCGGCCGAAATGTTGGAAAGAGTATGCCAAAATTGGACTAAGCGGATGGACCATTTGAAGCGCAGTCACGGTCAACATTTGCATGAGATAATCTTCAAACATTAAAATATATGGACCGTACTATCGATTCAAATAAAGATTTCATGCATTTTTCTGAATTTTATGTGTTTATTTTTTTTTTAACTTTCCTATCGCTCTTTAAAAATCACCCTTTATAAGCACTAAGCGCTTTCATAAATACTCATAAGGTTATTTTGCAAACTTCGCGATTTCTGGGCCTTAGAAATCTTCGCGGACAAGCGTTGCCCAAAGTTTAATGGCAATCGGATGAACGATATTGTTTTGCGAATTTGCGATTTTTGGACCTTAAAAACCTTCGCGGCCAAGCGTCTAACCATTGACCAAAATTCCATCGCAATCGGATGAACGGTATAGTTTTTGAATTATCGCGAATTTTTAACTATTTCCCGCCCATTTCTTCAAATCATAATCCTTCACGCGCAAGCGTTCAAACATTCTTCAAAGTTTTATAACAAACGAAAATTTTGCAACTTTCGCCGTTTCTTCTACTTGGAAACCTTCCCGGGATAGCATCGATCAATTTCTCAAAGTTTAAGCGAAAACGTAAATTTTGCAATTGTCGCGGTTTTTGGAAAGTTTTCCGCACATTTTTTCAACTAAGAAACCTTCCCGTGCAAGCGTTCAACCATTCCCAAAGTTTCATTGCATTCGGATGAGCGGTATAATTTTGCAAATATCGCGGTTCTTGGACCATTGCACAGACATGAGACATAGCCTATGATACTTTCCTGATCGACATGAACATAGTGTGAAAAATTCGTGAAGATCGGTTCAGCGGTTTAGAAGTCCATAAGGGACAAACAAACAAACATGCTTTCACTTTAATATAGACTAGCTAAATTCCCGGCGTCGCCAGGATTCTTACGATTCTTAAGATAGCGATTATATTCAATCTAGTGCAGGCTGCATATCGGTATAAACATTTTGGACCGTGCAATCTTTTTCTCTATATACACGTCTTCATGATAATCTAAAATCTTGACTTTTTTTAAAATTGTGGCTTTTTTGACCATTTGATTAATACTTCCTATTTACCCTTCTACAATTGCCGTCTATCAAATCTTCACAATAATACATGCTCAAATCGAAAAATTGCAAATTTCGCAATATTTTGGACCGTCCATTTACCAACGCCGGCATTGTAACATTTCTTTAATCTCGACACCTTCGCGGGCAAGCGTACAACCATTCCTCAAAGCTTCACATTTTGAAAATATCGCGGTACTTGGACCATTTTTCGCCCATTTCTTCTACTTGGAAACCTTTCCGGGCAATCGTCGAACCACTGTCCAAAGATTTACCGAAACCGCAAATTTATTAATTTTCGCGGTTTTTGGACAATATTCTGCAAATTTCTTCAACTTAGAAACCCTCCCGAGCAAGCGTTCAATTCATTCCCCAAAGTTTGATTGCAATCGGATGAACGGTATAATTTTGCGAATATCGCGATTTTTGGACCTTAGAAACCTTCGCGGTCATGCGTTGCCCAAAGTTTTATGGCAATCGGATGAACGATATAGTTTTGCGAACTTGCGATTTTTGTACCTTAGAAACCTTCGCAGCCAAGCGTCTAACTATTGACCAAAATTTCATTGCAATCGGATGAACGGTATAGTTTTTGAATTATCACGGTTTTTGAACTATTTCCCGCCCATTCCTTCAAATCAGAATCCTTCACGCGCAAGCGATCAAGCATTCTCCAAAGTTTTATAACAAACGAAAATTGCAACTTTCGCCGTTTTTTCTACTTGGAAACCTTCCCGGGATAGCGTCGATCAATTTCTTAAAGCTTTAGCGAAAACGTAAATTTTGCAATTTTCGAGGTTTTTGGAAGTTTTCCGGAAATTTAGAATTTAGACGCCCATAAGGGACAAACATACAAACATACTTTCACTTTTATATAGATGTATAGATGTATTATAAATAATACTTGGCGAAAGAATAAAGTGTGTAGTGGGGGTAGTGTATAGGAATTATCCGACATTTCCTAAATTTTTTTTATTGGGTCAAAATGATATTTTAAAATATCAATGTGAACTTAAAATATTAATTTAATATGCTCGAAATATCAACTTGATATTTTCGACAAGGTCATTTTTAACTTTATCATATCGACTTTTTAATGATATAAAAACATATAACATTGACCCCAGATAATACAATTTTTTTCTGTGATAATGGGAAAGTATTGAAAAACAAAAATTTTACGAGACTTTTTTTTTCTAAGAAAACACTTTTTTTACTGTTTTGTTGCCAAAAAAAAACGATGTAACTTTTTATACCCTGTTCCCATTAAAAATGAGAAAAGGGGGATCATAAAGTGTGCAACAGTATGTAACAGTTAAAAGGAAGGAATCTTTAAAATATATATATTCTTGATCAGCATCACAGCCGAGTCGACTTAGCCATGTCCGTCTGTCCGTAGGAACGCGTCGATACCAGAGACTATAAGAGATAGAGCCACAAATTCTTGCATGTAGGTAGGTGTATACCAGATCCAGATCGTGTTTGTTCCAGATTTGGAAAATTCCTCCCCCTCCCCCCTTTAAGCGCAAAAAACTATCAGAGCCACTATATTTTAGTTAGACCCTCGAGACTTTACATATATCAAGTAAGGCCCAATATCTATCTATTCTGAAAATTACAATAAGATCGGACAAAAAACACTGAAGCTAT
The DNA here is from genome assembly GCA_018904265.1 of Lordiphosa collinella. Lineage (NCBI taxonomy): Eukaryota > Metazoa > Arthropoda > Insecta > Diptera > Drosophilidae > Lordiphosa > Lordiphosa collinella. The sequence goes on along the minus strand of JAEIFV010001315.1, from coordinate 30,956 downwards.
ATACGAACAGGGTATTTCGATGACGTGGGACTCGACTGTGTGTGTGTATGTTTTTTTTATTTTTTTTTATATTCCATGTTTATTATTAAAACTAAAACTACCTATCACATAAGAAGGACCATTATTGGTATTTTATAAATTAGTTGTGCGCCCCTGCGGGACGACCGCAAGGCAATGCTTCGCAGGGACCCCCAACCGCCTTATAACTACTCATGTCCTTCTCAATCGCTCCAGTCTGCGAAGTTCCATTAGGACACTGGCTGCAAAAGTGCTGGTCGCGTCCCAGAATCGTTCGCTGGCTACCATTAGGTCACAGAAGTTACTAATGGTAACTTCCTCGCCAGCGGACTCCCTGAGTGCCAGCCTCTGCTGCTCGAAACGTCCACACTCGAAAAGGACGTGATGTGCATCCTCTAGAGTACCTCCCCTACACCATGTGCACTCGGGGCTGCTGTCGTGCCCGAAGCGGTGAAGATAGCTTCTAAAGCACCCATGTCCGCTCAGTAATTGGGTGAGATAGAAGTTTACTTCTCCATGAGGTCTCTCAAGCCACGGTTTGATTTTGGGTACTAGCCTGTGCGTCCAGCGGCCCTTGGAGGATGAGTCCCATGCGTTCTGCCATTTCCTAAGGCTTTCTTCTCTAGCTGCCGCTCTCTCCTCAGGGTATGCTATCCTTGGCGAACGCTCACGCGAAGCACTGTAGGCAGTTGCCGATTCCCCTGCCAGGTATTCAAGGGGCACCATTCCCGCTATGACTAGCGCAGCTTCATTCGAAATAGTTCGAAAAGCACTGCACACCCGAATTGCACTCAGGCGGTAGACAGCCTCAACTCCGCGGCTGTAGCTCGGGACCGCAAGTGCGTGGGCCCACACCGGGGCAGCATAAAGCATTATGGACTTGCAAACTCCCATAAGGAGTCGTCGGCGCTCGTGCTTTAGGCCTCGGGTATTGGGCATTATGCGCTCTGCATGCCTCTGCAGACCTCTTCTCAACGTACTCTAAGTGCTCGCGAAAGCAGAGCCTGGTGTCTATCATGACTCCAAGGTAACGTATGGCACGCTTTGAAAACACTTCTGTCCTGCCCACGTTGATCTTGGCAGTTTCTACTCTTTTGCGGCTGCTGACCAGTACCGCCTCGGTTTTTTGCGCTGCCAGCTCCAGTCCCACTGACGATAACCAATGGTAAACCATGGCTATACCTGCGCCGCATGCAGACTCGGCCATCTGAAGCTCTTTGGCCACCACAACCAGTGCCACATCATCCGCGAAACCAACGATGTGGGTGCCAGTTGGGAAGGGTAGTCGTAGAATGCCGTCGTACATGATGTTCCATAGAAGAGGCCCTAGAACTGAGCCCTGAGGTACTCCCGCTGAAACATCATGTCTTTTTATGCCATCCTCAGTTTCGTATAGCAACTGCCTGCCCGTGAAGTAGCTGCGTATCATGGCGTACAGGTATGCCGGGATACGGAACGACGCTAGTGCGCTCAGGATGCTCATCCAGTCCGCTGTGTTGAACGCGTTCTTCACATCTAGGGTCACAATCAGACAATACTCCTTTTTGCCCCCTCGCCACCGCGCTCCAGATATGGCTTCCTTTGCAATTTCAACCACTTTGCCGATGGCGTCAATGGTTGATTTTGCCTTTCTGAACCCGTACTGGCTTGGTGAAAGACCGCCTGCCACCTCTACAGCTGCGTTAAGCTATTGATAGCAACTTCTCCAGAACTTTGCCATGGGTCAACAGAAAAAATCCTCTGGGGGTGTTCGCAGCAGAACGCTATCTAATTTGCCATAATTAATTTCATACTCAATCATATTGTCATAGCGTAAAATCACATTGAATTTTGTTAACTTGAAGTAAATATTGGCATTGTTAATCACGAGTAACGATCATCACTAATCTCTGTTAACTAGCGATATATTGTAACGATCAAGGTGTCATCACTGACACCCACACACTCTGCAACTTGATCCGCCAATTAAAGCACACATAATTTTGATCGGCCTCTTTTATTTAAAAACTATTAATTAAATAGGCAAAGGGGATATAAAATAATATCTCCTCGAAACATTGGTGACCCCGACGTGATATTGGATCAAGTTGCAAATCGGTTTCGTTTAATTGTTGCAAAATAAACAACAATATTCGCTGTCTTGGCGCTGCAGCCAGACACACACACACACACAAGCGTGCTAAGTGCGGTTTTCGGTGTTGCAGAATTAACACAAATCGATGTGTATTCTCGCCTAGCGTTATTATATTTCGGACAATATATATAACCAAGCTGTTTTAGCACAATTCGGTGCCAAAAACACATATCTCGGTACATCGAAGTCCCATTAGCATACGCGCATACACACACATACATTCAAACATTCGAAGTGCAGTTCAGTGCAGTGTACAAGTAAACATACATACGTGCATTGGCGGTGCAACGGTAATCCGTGTCTCGCGATTGCCCAGTTGTTCTAACTTTGACTTTGTGCGATTTCAAGGGCATTTCGTTCGCTGACCTACCGCTATAGTCAAATTCGTCGCGCCAAATTTTCTGTCGTACAGTGAGCACTCATCATAATGCCTGATCCACCCACCACGGCCAAAGGCGAGCTACCCCCCAGTGAGATCGACTTTTTTCGAGCTAAAGCTGCATCGGTCAAACGCCAGATGTCAGCCACCACCAGATTCATTAAAACCGAATTGGAAAGCTTTGATGAGTCTGATCTGCTGGTTCGCCTTAAAGTGATCGAAAAAATGAATTGCGAATTTGACGAATTTCAGTCTAGCCTTGAGAAACTCGATTTAGTGGAACTGGATGGCGACGCAAGATCAGACTTTTCTCAGCTCTATTGTGAGGCATGCTCAACCCTCTCTCGAAAATTGGATGCGCTTGGAAAATCTCGCGGTTCTTGTGTCAATTCAACAGTGATCTGTAATGATAATGGCCAATCTCATCACTTCAGTCACAACGCATCGCAGTCTCATGCCCGTAGATCGCGTTTGCCAGAGCTTCAATTGCCCAAGTTTAGCGGCTCTTACGAAGATTGGCCTGACTTCTACGCTATGTTCCGCACTGTGATCGACAATGAGGAGGATCTGAGTAAGCTTGAAAAATTCCAACATTTGCGCGCTTGCTTGGATGGTGCTGCGTTGGGCACAATCAAGGCACTGGAGCCTTCAGATGCCAACTACGAAAAGGCGTTAGAGTTACTTATCAATCGATTCGATAATAAATTGCTCCATTTCCAGGCACACGTGCGGGCTATATTTGCATTACCAGGTGTAGAGAAAGGATCAGCATATGGGTTACGCGAGTTGAGTGACGAAATCAATTCGCATCTGCGAGCGCTAAGCTCCATGTCAACACCAGAGGAGCTGTCTGACGGTCTACTCATTCACATCATCAGCCGCAAACTGGACCAAAATACTCAGGAGAGATGGGAAGAAGCCTTGCCTGCAAGCAAATTACCCAAGTGGAGGGATATGGCGTCTTTCCTAGACAAAAGATGTCGCATGCTGGAAAATTTGGAATGCGCTATGGTAAAGGCACCTAGCCAGCAGGTGGGAAAAGCTTTTTCAAAACCTAAAACTAACACCCTCATTGCATCTTCATCAAATCATAACACTCCATCATGCCCATTTTGCGATTCGAAGGAGCATTTTCTATCCAAATGTTCCCGGTTTTTGAATTTATCGCCTCACTCGCGCCACAAGGAAGCGAAACGCATGCACCTTTGCCTGAACTGCCTCCGCAAAGGTCATGGCCTACAGCAGTGCAGATCGGGGCATTGTAAACATTGCCAGTACAAGCATCACTCGTTGCTTCACATGGACTCAGGCAACACTACTCATGCTTCTCCGCCTGCACAACTTGCACCTGCCCCTCAGGTGCCTAGCTCATCAACTCTGATTTCGACCTCATTAAATGCTTCTCCTGACTCTCTGAACACTAAGCCCTCAGAATACGTGTTGCTCCCAACGGCCATAATATATGTCAAAGGACGCTCTGGTGGTTTTATTCCATGCCGCGCTTTATTGGACTCAGCCTCTCAGCTGAATTTTATCACTACACGCCTAGCTAACCAGTTGCAGCTAAAAATGCATAGGTCCAATATATGTATTTCGGGCATCGGTGAATCATCTCTATCATCTGACAAATCGGTTGAAATTTCTGCTCATTCGCATGACAACGGATGCAGCGCTTCATTTTCGGCTGTTGTGACGCACACCATAACAGACTATCAGCCTCATTACGACCTAAATGTTCAAGGATGGAGCATTCCGAAAAACGTTACTCTGGCTGATCCACTATTTTTCAAGTCTCAACGGATTGACATTCTGCTCGGTGCTGGTCTATTCTTTGACCTAATGTGTGTTGGTCAAATACGCATGGGCGACAACTTGCCATCTTTACAAAAGACCAGACTCGGCTGGATTGTATCTGGTGGCCTTTCTCATGGTTCACCTAAGCATTCTTCTCTAGCCGCACTTCTTAAAGAATCTCAGCTGCTCACGGTTGAGGAACCACTCGCAGATATCGTAAGGCGTTTTTGGGAAATCGACAATTGCTGTGGCTCTGAACCGTACACTTCCGATGAGGACGCTCTTTGTGAGCAGCTATTCCTTCAAAATTATACGCGTCTCGATTCTGGTCAGTACTCTGTTCGTCTTCCTGCCAAAACCAATTTTGATGCATTGGGGGATTCATATCAGAGAGCTTTACGGCGTTTTAGGTCTCTGGAAGCCAAACTATCAAAAAATCCTCAATTGAAGAAGCAGTACTCAGACTTTTTGAAGGAATATTTGGACTTAGGGCACATGTCCCTAGCATCCAAGCAGCAAGTCAAGCCGCAATTCTTTTTGCCACACCATTGTGTACAGAAGCCGGACAGCACCTCAACTAGGCTGCGTGTTGTTTATGACGGCTCAGCGGCATCTACTTCTGGCGTCTCTTTGAATGACTTATTGTTGGCTGGCCCATCTATCCAGCCGAAGATTTTTATCACGCTCATTCGATTTCGATTTTTAAGGTTGCCATATGTGGAGACATCTGCAAAATGTATCGGTGCGTGCGTGTGACGCATCCAGACGAGTACCTGCAGTGCATTCTATGGCGCGAAAATCCAGAAGATGACATCGACATTTATACATTGGATACTGTCACTTATGGAACCAAGCCAGCTGCATTTTTGGCCATTCGCGCGATGCATCAGCTAGCTAATGACGAGGAGCATGCATTCCCATTGGCTGCCAAGGTTGTCCGCAGAGACTTTTACGTGGATGATCTTATTTCTGGAGGGGATAGTACCGAAGAGGCTGCTGAAATTCGGAAACAGGTCAAAGATATGCTGCTCAGAGGACATTTTCCTATTCGGAAGTGGTGCTCAAACGAACCTGCAGCTCTTGAGGGTGAATCTGAGTCTGATCGAGAGAAGTTGATTAAATTTCATGATGGATCGGATATCACTAAAGCTCTTGGTTTAGCTTGGGACCCTAAATCTGACCACTTGCTCTTCAACTTTTCGCAAATCGTATCAGAGAGCCGAGGAACCAAAAGAATCATTCTAGCAACTATCGCTAGATTTTACGACCCCCTAGGATTGATAGCGCCCCTCATCACAAGGCTGAAAATATTTCTTCAAACGCTATGGAAGGAGAAGCTGAACTGGGACGAGAGCCTACCACAGTCGTTGCAGTTCTCATGGGATGAACTCACTTCTCAGCTATCATTCGTTTGCAGCCTTAAATTCCCGAGATTCGTCATGATCCCAATGGCTACTTATGAGATCCACGCATTTTGCGACGCATCCATGAACGCGTATGGCGCTTGCGTGTATGTTCGCTCTGAAGTTCACGGGACAGTCACATCTCACTTACTTTGTGCAAAGTCCAGGGTAGCACCATTGAAAACGCTTACGATCCCAAAACTTGAACTTTCCGCTGCTCTTTTACTATCGGAGCTCATATCCAGCATTGCCAAGAACGTGCAATTCAGCTGCACATACCACTGTTGGTCCGACTCAACTATTGCACTTGCATGGATACGCCAAGCTCCATCTGATTTCAACGTTTTTGTCTCCAACAGGGTTTCCCAGATACAAGAGCGCACTAAGGAAATGACTTGGCATCACGTACCCTCCCAGATGAATCCAGCTGACATTTTATCACGCGGATGTACTCCTCTGGAGCTTCTGGATTCTCATCTCTGGCGTGAGGGACCCGATTTTCTAAAATCTGATCAATCAAAATGGCCGGAACCCGTCAACCATTCAGATGAGCTTCCTGAACGTCGGCACAAATCTTTGGTCGCCTGCTCTCATGAAGACCTATCATCCGGATGTAAATTTCTGAATTCCTTTGGAAAGCTTCAGCGCACATTCGCCTACGTTCATCGTTTCGTTATGCTGAAGGATAAGGAGTTGCCTCGTCAGAAGGGTCCTCTCACCGTGGAGGACATTAAAAACGGAACACTTCTCCTTATCAAAAACATCCAAATGGTGCATTTCTCTGCAGATTACAGGACACTAAGCTCAAGCAAGACACTCTCCAATAAGAGCGAGCTCCGATCGCTGCTTCCCATTCTGGATCCAAAGGGATTGATGCGTGTTGGTGGACGACTCCAAAACGCCGATCTGGATTTCGAGGCCAAGCATCCACTTTTGCTACCTAAACGCCATCCCGTCGCATTCGCAATCATCCTATTCTACCATGAAAGGTTTCTGCATGCTGGGTCGCAGAGTCTTCTTGCTGCGCTGCGCCAGAGATTTTGGCCCATCGGGGGACTCAAAGCTATTTCTAGCGTCATCAGCAAATGCATTCGCTGTTTTCGCCTGCGTCCAAAACTTCAAGAGCATGTCATGGCTCCTCTTCCTGCGGAACGAGTGCAGCCAAGCCCCACTTTTTATGTTACTGGAGTTGACTTTTGTGGGCCTTTCTATTTCAAGTCCGAGGTTCGAAATAGGCCACCTGCAAAATGCTACATTTCGATCTTCATTTGTTTTGCTACAAAGGCCACGCATCTTGAACTGGTTGAAGATTTGTCTACGCTGGCATTTATCGCTGCGCTCAAACGTTTCGTCAGCTTAAGGGGAAAGCCTCACACCATATGGTCGGACAATGCTACAAACTTCGTTGGAGCAAAAAATGAGCTTTCCGAACTAAGGCGTCTTTTCTTGAGCGACCCGCAACAAAGCCAGCTAACGGACGAGTGCATTGCACTTGGCATCAACTGGCGTCACATCCCGCCTCGTTCTCCACATTTTGGAGGATTGTGGGAAGCAGCTGTTAAGGCTGCAAAATACCATTTTTATAGAGTCGTAGGAAATTCCACATTCACCTTTCATGAATTACGCACTCTTGTCTGCCAAATCTCTGCCATGTTAAACTCACGGCCGCTTTGTCCCATTACAGAGAACCCAGATGACCTGCAAGTACTCACGCCTGGCCACTTTCTTTGGGGAAAATCTAACGCCACCATCGACGAGCCTGATGTGACACACCTCAGCATAGGCCGCCTCAGCCGCTGGCAGCGCATTTGCCACTTACAGCAAGCCTTCTGGAAGAGCTGGTCCACGAGCTATCTTTCGTCACTGCAGGAGCGTGTAAAATGGCGTTCATCTCACCCCAATCTTCAGCAAGGCGACATGGTGCTTTTGAAGGATGACAACCTGGCTCCCCTTAAATGGTCGCTCGGACGAATCGACACAACAATTGCTGGAGAAGACGGTGTCGTGCGAGTTGTCATCGTTCGAACGCAGAGCGGCTTGGTGAAACGGGCTGTTTCAAAAATAGCTGTTCTGCCTGTCAAGACCACATCGGTTGAAAGCCTGCGACTTCCAACGGGGGGAGCATGTTCGCAGCAGAACGCTATCTAATTTGCCATAATTAATTTCATACTCAATCATATTGTCATAACGTAAAATCACATTGAATTTTGTTAACTTGAAGTAAATATTTGCATTGTTAATCACGAGTAACGATCATCACTAATCTCTGTTAACTAGCGATATATTGTAACGATCAAGGTGTCATCACTGACACCCACACACTCTGCAACTTGATCCGCCAATTAAAGCACACATAATTTTGATCGGCCTCTTTTATTTAAAAACTATTAATTAAATAGGCAAAGGGGATATAAAATAATATCTCCTCGAAACAGGGGGCTTGCCAGGCTTCGGGAGTAACACCAGCCTCTGCAGTTTCCATCTTTCTGGAAATGTCGATTCCCTCAGGCATTTATTATACAACGTGGCAATTACCTCTGGACGAAGCGTCATAGCCATCTTCAGCAAGCTGTTTGGAACAGCATCTGGTCCGGGTGCCTTGTTGGGCTTGAGACTGTTTGCTGCCGCACACACTTCGTCAGCCGTGACCTCGACTATGAAGTGGCCTGAAGCTGGACCTCGGCCCAGGTCAAGCGTATTGCTTAAGGCGTCAGGCCTGAATGGGAACAGGGTCTCCACTATGCTTTTGAGTGCTTCCGGATCCGTAGGACCTGGTAGTCTGCCTGCATATAGGCGCTTGACTACGGTTTTGTAGGCTCTGCCCCATGGGTCTTTCTCCGCAGTGTCGCAAAGGTCCAGGAAGCACACCCGTTTGCTCTGCTTAATAAGAGTCTTGAGCTCCCTTCTTCTCTCCCGATACAGCAAATGGAGTTGCTGGAAGGACTCGCTGCCACACGATCGCTGACTTAGTCTCCTTGCCCGAAGACATAAACGACGAGCATCAGCGATGCTGTCGTTCCACCAATAATTCGGCATGTGGTGACGCTTGTAGGGTTTTCGCTGAGTCATACTAGCATTGCAAGCCGTCTCCAGATGTTTTGCCAACTGGTCCGCCATATTCTGTGCACTTCCAGAAACCCGAATTTTTCTCAGCTCCGTGACCGCATTTTCTCTGCAGAGAGTCCTCGCACAGAAGGCTTTGTGCGGAGGCGTGCTAGTTGGTCCGGTGTTCCTTTCGCCGACGGTGCACATGATAGCCTCATGGTCGCTCGCTGTGTACACCTGGCTTATTTTCCATGTGGCTGATGAGAGGAGCGAGCTACTGACAAAAGTCAGGTCGATCACTGAACCAGTACCGCCTCTAGAAAAAGTGTTCTGTGATTAGTCCTGCATTAGTCCTGCAGCTCCTCCATTCCTCGGACCAAGCATTGAAGTCGCCGGCAATAACGACACTGCTGCGGTCTCGAGCATCGCGTACCAAGTCGTCCAAGATGGTTACAAATTCGGTAAGCCCCAGACAAGGAGCAAGATAGCAGCTATACACTCACAGGTCTCCTACTTTTGCTCTGACGAAGCCATCTGCAGCCAATACCTGTTGTAGATGCAGAGAATTATTTCCGCATATCCAGATCGCCGCCTTGCCGGAATGGTCATTTGCCCACTCGCCAACGGAGTATGGTCTGTACGGTTCGCTAAGAATGGCCAAGTCTATGCCGTGCTCGTGCACAGTCTGCGCAAGAAGGTCATGCGCGGCCACACAATGGTTCAGGTTAAGCTGAATTAGTTGCATCGTGATGGTTTTTTAGAGCCATCGGGCATCATTAGCGGGCATCTGTTAGAGCCTGCTTGATGATTCAGCGCTTTCATGCCTCTGTCTCGACACAAGAACCATGTTGGGGTGTTTCTGCAAGTGGCGGCTTTGTGACCAGACGCGCCACGTCTAAAGCAGCAGCCACTTCGGTCTATGGCACTTTTGCAGTTTGTTGAAATGTGCCCCACCCAGACAGCGATACACTTGAGGACCGCCAGAGTCTTTCTCCAACCGCATAGTCCATCCCACCTTGAGCTTCTACCCGTAGAAGGATCCTTTAACTTACGGGAACCCGCACAAGAGCAGTCTGGGTCCCAGCATAGGAAGCTCGGAGGGTTTTTATGGAGCACGACTCTTTCGCCACACCAGTTTGGGCAGTGAGCGCGTCCAACACGTCTTCCGATGTGACCAGCTCGTCCAAATCTCTTATCTCTAAGAGCGTCTCCGGTATAAGGGCTCGTGCTTCCGCATTTTCTCCGAGAACCTGTTGGACCTCCTCCCTTAGAGTTTTCGTGTTCTCCAGACCTGAACCGCTTAGCTCCAGCAGCAGACAGTCATTTGTCGTACGTCGTATTTTGTTTACACAGACGCCTACTCCACTCAGCTTGTCGTCCTGGCGGCGAGTGACCATTTTCAGGATCTCGCTGTAAGTAACTTCTCCCTTTGGGCGAATTATGAGAGCATCCGGTTTTGTCACCTGTGGCTTGCGCCTTGGTTTAGACTTCTGCTTGGGCTTCGGCTTAGGTTTCGGATTGGGTCCGACCTTTTGCCACCCATAACTTATCTTTCCATCCTGCTTAGCGCTTGGTCCTGTTGCGTCACTCTCTTTCTCCTTCCTTGCAGCCGATTGCGAAGCTCTCTGGCCATCCACAGTACTGCCACTCTCGGAATCGGCGATCTGAGGCTGTGACTGGGTCTGCACCACGACTTCCGGCTTATTTGCTCTGCTTTGGGTAATGGCTGGCGACGTTTGCGACGCTCTTTCAGTACCTATACCGTGACCGTTCTCTGCTGTGGGTGACGTTTGCACAGCTGTCTCCACTTGCAGGCCTCCTCTGGATGCAACACTGCCTTGCATTTGAAGCACACCTTCGGAGAAGAAATATCATGGGAAACCTCTTGGAAGTGTGCATAAACTTCCTGCTGGATTCCCTTCATCCGCTTAAGCATTTTCTTAAAATCCAGGTTGATGTGGCGGACCGCCGGCTTCTTGTCCTCAACCATGAATAATATTTCGCTCAGAATGCCGTCTAGCTCAGTCAGGAGCTGACTAGGATTTGGCCTTGGCTTCTTCGGGGGAGTTTTCCGCTGAGGGCTTGAAGGGCTTGCCAGTTCCCTGCCTCGTTTTGGTGTCTCTGCCTCTGCGACGACTGCTTTGAAAGTAAATACGCTTTCAGAGACTGTCGGAGGCGCCGATAAGGGCGCATGTTCATCCCTGGGTGGCGTTCTTGGCATCTTCCTGGATTTGGCAAACGCTAGAAGATGCGCCTTATCGCCATTTGCTCCTACCAGTGTACCCGGAAAAGCTTCAGCTAGGGCCGCCCCATGAGGCTCAGCCATGGCTGCGTGCGTTTGGTCCTTCCGCCTATTTGAATTCAAACTCTATAAGGGGTCCTGCGGTGGCCAAAGGTTTCCCTCTGACGTTTAACCGATGGGAGCTATACCGCTCCGAACCGGTCGCCAGAGCCCTGTTTAGTTGTGCGCCGCCGCAGCGGTAGGGTTGGCAGTTAGTCAGTTCCGTGACCTTTGCACTTTTTCCTCCTTACAAAGTAAATTTCAAATGCAATATAATTTCAACTTGGATTTCAAAATTTGAATTTCAAAATTTGGGCCGTTAAATAAAGTTTAACCGCCTTCTGCGCACTAACAGCTCGCTGTTAAGCCGCTGTTAGATCGAAGCTTCTGTAGTCCGCTAACCAACACTGCCAGCAGCTGATCATGTGTTTGGAAAATCAACACAGTGACAGTAAGCTGGAGCCAATTTTTGTTGTGCCACACACACCCACAAAAATGGGGCGGGAAACACAGGACAGGCAGCCCCCAACCCCCCTCTGTGTGTCGGGAAAGCAAGTCTCACCAATAGGATCCGAAAAGATCAGCGCAGCGCCGTTGGTGCCAACACACCAGGTATGTGCCCACACTTGTTGGAGTCCCAAACAGTAAACTCTTTACCATTTACACAGGGATAAAACTGGAGAAAACCGAGGATTTGTTTTCAACTCAGGAGCGACTGCAAAAACGCGACCGCACTCGGAAAACTCACATATCTAGAGTGTCACATATCTAGAGTGTGTGTGTGTGTGTGTATGTATGTGTATGTGTGCGTGTGTGTGTATGTGTATGAAAACACAACCCAGCCAACCAAACGCTCGCAAACGATATCCCAAGCGAGTGAATTGCGTGAGTTAACCCGGCAAAACTCTCGCATACGGGTCGGGAAATGATAGTAAAATGATTCATGTGTCGTTCAGTTTGTGGCAGTGAAAGTATCATTTACGATAGTGGCAAGCAATACGGTTAGCGAGCGTTTAGCGGTATCTTTTGCGAGACTTTTTTGATATTACTTGCGAGTCATTTAAAATATTTGCTGTGATACGATTTTGATTTAAAATTAAAAAAAATTATATGCTTTTGAGCCCGTAGTAAGTCGCCACCCGGCCCGCTGACTCACATTGTCTGGGACTCGATCTCAGGACCGCGCGTCACTCTACACGAATGGCTAACATCTTAACGCTCAACGATACAATCGGGTGGCGCGTGACACTGGCGAAATGACAGTGAACAACGAAATCAGCACGTCTGGGTGGTCGAATGGCAAGACATTTGCCTTGAAACGGCGAAGTCATGGGTTCGAATCCCACTCAAGGCATTAAATTAAAACCTATTATTCTTGTTTTTTTTATTTTGTTTTTTTTTTTTTGAGTTTTTTAACATTGTTAATATTTTTTCAATATTTTTACAATGTGTTTTGGTGCCAAACTCGATATTTTTCGTAATTACGCAAAATGCTCACATGTTGGCTCGCTTATGAGCTCGCTTGCGAGTGCTCTGCGACAATAAAAATGAACTCTCATTCCTTGCTTTCATGCGAGCTCGTTTGTGAGCATTCTGCGATAGTCTCGCAAAATGCTCGCATGCTGATTGGCTGGGAAGAAGTCAAGGGAACAGGGTATTTTGTAGACTGGGGACTCGACTACAGCTCTCTTACTTGTTTTAATTATCGTAGTTCATCTCGTAGACCCATATCTGCTGAGCATACCCTAAAAATTTCAAGGCGATCGGTCAAGTCGTTTTTGAGATAGCGTGGCGACCAGCTGAAAAAAGTGGATTCGAGAAAAACGCGTTTCAAAGATCAATGACATCGAAAAACCACATATTCTACTTTAGTTATACATGCGATTTAAGGGTAGTTTCTACCCCTGGAAAAATTTTCTTTTTTAGGTTTTTTTTTCTTTCGCTTGAAAATACTTTTAGGATCTTAAAACATACTGTAAAAATTTTGAGTAGATCCGACACGTACTTTTGCAACAATAACAAAAAATCTATTTTTTGGTCGACCTTCGTATGAAAATTTTTTTTCATCGACCCTCGTCCTTCTAATCATTCCATTTTACCTTGTTTTGTAAATAAAAAAAAACTCGAAAAAGAAGTTATTATAACCTCTCGTAAAATGCTCGTAAAATTTAAAAAAAGTAAGGTTTGCAAAAAAAAAATCTTTTATAGAAGGTATAGGAAAATTATGTTCCACCACGTCTTGAAGCACTTAACCCCTAATTTCTCGGAAACCAATCATAGCCTGTCATAGCTAACACCCAAATAAATAAAAATAAGTATTTGAAAAAAGTTATAAATTTATTTTAGTATGTGGAAAACAAAAACCAAACTTTAAGCGCGTTTATCTCAAAACCACTTTTTTGAACTGGTTCCGGAAAAAACATGTAAATATTGACCGATTTCACTTTTGTCGATTCTCAAAATTTTGTCTTTGGAGCCCTAAATCTCCGGTGTTTTTGAACATACCACAAACGTGGAGGCTGTTGCGAAAACCACAACAATTCTGAGCAGATCGTATTTAATATTATCCATTTCATATAAGCCGTTTGGAAAAAAAATCCGGAACCATGGAACCAACTTTTTATTTTTGCCCTACTTTTAATGGCGCTACAACAACAACAACAACAACATCAAAACGAAATATTCAATTTAGTTTTATCTATTATCTATCAAGAAACAGTAGGGCTGCGTCGGTGCCCCGCTAAATCCCTGTTCACTTGATTTCTTTTTGTTTTCCATTACATATACACACACTCACACATACACACCTCCAACACACAACGCTGGCGGGCCGCGCTTACTGACAATGCGACCCCCTCTCTCCCACAAGCAAATTGATCGTATATCGGTTATTGTGTCTTATGATCTTTTCAGAATAGATAGAATGCCACAACAACATCAAAATCGAAAAAAAGTTTTTGCGCTTAAAGGGGGAGGGGAGGGAATTCAAAATATTCTAGTTTTAGCTCTTATTCTCTACCCTTCCAATGAAAAAAAACCGTTTGCCAATATCTCTTATAGTTATTCAGTTTTTAGCGAGGCCTTAAAAAATGAGGCTCAGGTTTAGAAATTACCCCGCAGTACTAGAGGTGGCTATAGCTACCTACCCTATCGCTTTGCCAGTAAGTACTGCATTTAGTACCTACACCCAAAAAAAAGTATGGACTAGAATGGTCAAAAATTACCTTATATATTAGGCCATTTTGCCTAAACTAGGGCGTTAAGAATATTGGACACGAATTTAGGACATCCATTACCTAAAAAAATTAAAAAAAAAAGGGGGGGTGGGGGGGTGTGGTTGGTGCTAGCGAACACACGCACACCACACAACAACATCGCCACTCCTATTTTACTGAGTGCGATTGATTTTTATTTTTAAATACCATATACAATTTTTTACTTATCCTTAAACTTACTTAAACATCTTAAAAAAATTAATAAATTAAAAAAAACACCACGCTCCTACGGGGGGATTCGAACTAGGGGCACAAAGACTACAACAACCGCTGACACCGCCATCTCAGCCATCACCACCAAACCCACGTTGCTCTGCATGCCTCTAAGTCTTATTATAAACTAGGCTCGCCCTGTGGTCGAAATTCGACCATCGAATAAATTAACACTTAACATTGAACGATATGCACTTTAAATTCTAAAATAATATGTCAAAAAGTCTTAAGTTTGCATAGTTTTTGGTCCAAAAATAATTGAAGCTGAATCGGTTTGAAATCCAGGAAAACCTGATTAACATATATTCCAATTTTAAACAGTCAGCCCACATTTGGTTAACAAACTTGGCATTGTTAGGTCTTATTTGCTAAAAAGGGGGCCTTACATTCGTATGAAAAAAATCTTATCGTATTAATATATAGATTGTATCCAAAACCCACTTGGCATTTTGAAACGAATTTGAAATGCAGACATTTAGCTCACAAAACGGCTGTTATTTCTCTAGAACGTTGAGGTCGAGGGCTTAAATCCTCGTAAGAGCATCGTGTTTTTTTAAATTTTTATTTTGATTTATTAATTTTTTTAAGGTGTTTTTAGCAATTTAGCAAAATATACAAAATTTATGGGCAAACATATATTTAGCCTCTTGAACGTTGAGGTCGTGGGTTCAAATCCCCATAGGAGCATCGTTTTTTTTTTTAGTTTTTGTATTTATTTCTTTATGACTGTTTAAACGACCTTTATACTCTTTAACTTGTAGTTTTTACAGGCTCGAGGTCTTGCTATGTTATTGACATAGCTTTAAACAGAGGCACACAACACAACAAAGGAGGCTTCAGGTTGATCGGACGACGTTTCATGAGGGACCAACCTCACTCATCAGCGATCTTGAGCCTGGAAAAATTGGGTCTGTCCAAAACACCAAAGACAGTTTAAGACAGATCTCTCTTTGTGAGTGGGCCTGTTTGACTTTGGACGCGGTCAAAAAAGACGTTTGCAGGTTTTGTTTTAAAATTCACAACAACGGGGCCAAGCTTTTTAGTACTTTATGATTTTAAATTTAATCGTGTTTTACAGGCTCATGTTGATAGCTAAAGAGGCACAACACAACAAAGGAGGCTTAGGTTGATCGGACGACGTTGAAACTCTATGTCTTGAGCCTGAAATGTCGTCAAACACAGTCTCACCGGAAAACGGGGAACAAAGTTTAGACAGCCATTCCTCTTTGTGAGTGTGTGGCCTCTGTTTTGGACTTTGGACTAAGGTGCAACCAACGGCCGCCGCTCTGGTACAAAAGACCAAAATGTTTGTATATACAAACAGGAGTTTTTTGTTGTTTTAAATGAAACTATTTTTATTAAGTTTCGAACAACAACGCCGGGCCAAGCGTTTTTAGTACTTTATGACTGTTTAAACGACCTTTATACTCTTTAACTTGTAGTTTTTACAGGCTCGAGGTCTTGCTATGTTATTGACATGGCTTTAAACAGAGGCACACAACACAACAAAGGAGGCTTCAGGTTGATCGGACGACGTTTCATGAGGGACCAACCTCACTCATCAGCGATCTTGAGCCTGAAATGTCTGTCCAAACAGCAGTCTCTCCATGCCTGCGACGGCAAAACCGTTTGGGAATTCCAAAGGGCAGCTTTGCGCGCAAAACACCAAAAAAGACAGCTTAAGACAGCCATTCCCCTTTGTGAGTGTGTGGCCTCTGTTTTGGACTTTGGACTCAGGTGCAACCAACGGCCGCCGCTCTGGTACAAAGACCAAAATGTTTGTATATACAAACAGGAGTTTTTTGTTGTTTTAAATGAAACTATTTTTATTAAGTTTCGAACAACAACGCAGTGCCGAGCGTTTTTAGTACTTAATGACTGTTTTAACGACCTTTATACTCTTTAACTTGTAGTTTTTACAGGCTCGAGGTCTTACTATGTTATTGACATAGCTTTAAACAGAGGCACACAACACAACAAAGGAGGCTTCAGGTTGATCGGACGACGTTTCATGAGGGACCAACCTCACTCATCAGCGATCTTGAGCCTTAAATGTCTGTCCAAACAGCAGTCTCTCCATGCCTGCGACGGCAAAACCGTTTGGGAATTCCAAAGGCAGCTTTTGCGCGCAAAACACCAAAAAGACAGCTTAAGACAGCCATTCCCCTTTGTGAGTGTATGGCCTCTGTTTTGTTTTGTGTGGCCTCTGTCTGTTACCAGAGCGGCGGCCGTTGGTTGCACCTGAGTCCAAAGTCCAAAACAGAGGCCACACACTCACAAAGGGAATGGCTGTCTTAAGCTGTCTTTTGGTGTTTTGCGCGCAAAGCTGCCCTTTGGAATTCCCAAACGGTTTTGCCGTCGCAGGCATGGAGAGACTGCTGTTTGGACAGACATTTCAGGCTCAAGATCGCTGATGAGTGAGGTTGGTCCCTCATGAAACGTCGTCCGATCAACCTGAAGCCTCCTTTGTTGTGTTGTGTGCCTCTTATTAAAGCTATGTCAATAACATAGCAAGACCTCGAGCCTGTAAAAACTACAAGTTTTGTATTTATTTACTTTTATTAATTTTTTTAAGGTGTTTTTAGCATTGTCTATATTTTTTACTTTTCATTTATCGATTTTTTACGTACATACCGCTAAAATATTCAATCTATATAGGCAAAAATATTTTTAGCCCATTGGACTATTTTTAAGCACTTAAACTTAAACATTTTTACCTAAAATTGAAACATTTAGGCTATATTTAACATTGTTAAGGCAATTATTGTCTAAAAATAAAATTTTAGGTCATAAAAGCCAGATTACTAAAATTTTAGGAATCTCTTTTTCTGAGTGTACGGTGGGGCACCGAAAGGAGTAGCCCAAAAAGCTGCGTCCGTTACAAAGTAATCGGAGTTTTCAGCTTTACAGTTACAGTCTTCGGTACTTACTCCACTACTTACATGTAAAGCGAAGAGGTGACGATTGGTTACCACCTAGGACATGCCCAGCAAAAAGTAAGCACTGAAATGCATTGCTGGTGGGTTGAGCTGCGACTACTTCTGGTTACTAGTAAGTACCGAACTCAGCACCCATGTACTAGTGCAGAGAACTGCAGGGTACCCTTCAAGAAAAAACAAGAAGGAAAGTCGGTCAAGCCCGCCTATAACATACTCCGTACCTGTGAAGTGCTGCCCACAACCGTTGCGACTGGTGCTGCCCATAATTGTTTGTTTTCCTTATAACTCGACAACCGTTCATCCGATCTTTACCATTCCTTTGGCGGATCGATAAGTAATCTTGATTTTAAAATATGTCCAGAAAGTTCGAACCTTTTATCTATAAAACTGTCGGAGATATGCCGTTTTTTCTAAATTGCTGGGGCGGGAGGGTGCTTGGCAAAAATTGAAAATAAACTTGAACTGCCTGCAAGTATAAAAGCACATGTCCCATACACGTCGTTTTTGTCAGGGCCTCTACCAAAAGTGATATGTTTTCCCTTCTGTAGCGTAAAAGTGTATTAGTACGTTTAATGTCGAATACTGGCCACGTAAGTCTCGCTACCGCACAGGAGGAAAGGTTTTTTCACCGGTCCGTAGCGAGGCGCAGTGTTTCAGCTTTTTTGTGACGCTTGTAGGTAGCCATAGGCATTCCCATCGTGCTCCTCTCTGAAAGGAGCTCGGTGGTTGTGCCTAGTCTGGCCAGTGTGTCCGCAGACTCGTTTTCGTATATGTTCCGGTGTCCAGGTACCCATATTAGGTGAATACTGAAGTGACGGCCAATCTCATTCAGGGATAGGCGGCATTCAGTTAGCGTTTTAGCATTATTTGAGTAAGAGTCAAGTGCTTTATAAATACGTTTCCTTCTTTTACCGTGAGTGTGCTAAGGTAAGTGGCAGCTTCCTGGATGGCTACCACCTCCGCTTGGTACACACTACACTGATCAGGGAGACGGAAAGATAGATTAAGGTCTAGGTTGGGTGAGAAAATACCAACACCTACTTTTTCATCGAGCTTAGAACCATCCGTGTAGATATTGATGGCGTTGGCTCTACTGTGGGGAAGGTTGTCCCACTCGTTGCGGCTTGGGATATAGACGTCGTATAATTTGTCGAGCATCTTTTGACGTACACAATAGTCTGTATTTAATGGTATACCCGCTTGGTTATTGAGTATAGTAGAGTGCCCAAATCCAGGTATCGGATTCTCGAAGTCTTAAGGCTGTTATGGCAGCCATCTGTCTCGCTAATAGGTCTAGTGGTACGAGATGGAATATAGTGTTTAGCCCTTCCGTGGGTGTTGTTCGGAGTGCGCCGCTCATGCATATTTCTCTGCACTTTTTCATATTGTTCAGGACAAATTGTTTCGCGAGTGCTGGCCACCAAACTAGTGATCCATACAGTAGTATAGGGCGTACTACAGCTGTGTAAAGCCAATGTACTATAGTCGGGGAGAAACCCCATTTTCGGCCTATAGCCTTTTTACATGAGAAAAGAGCAATGGTTGCCTTACTTAATGTGTCATTTATGTTGTCATTCCAAAGCAGTTTCCTGTCCAGAATAACTCCCAAGTATTTGGCATTGTCACCAAACCTGAGGCTGACTCCATTGATCCTGGGAGGGACAAGGTTTGGAATTTTGTACTTTCTGGTGAAGAGTACAAGTTCAGTTTTGGCTGGGTTCACGCCCAGTCCGCAAGATGTCGTCCACTGAGCTAGTGTTGCCAGTGCTGTCTGCATAGGATCACACAGTTGGTTAACTGTCACGATCCATAGAAGCGGAGAGAGAACACCTCCTTGCGAAGTGCCCCTGCTTACAAATCTGTGAGCCGTAAAGCCTCCAAGTTGTGAGTACACCGACCTGCTGGTTAACAGTTGGTCAATGAATCTAATTAGAGGCATATCCGCTCCCACATTTGCCAAGGCAGAAGTGATGGCATTTGGTTGGACGTTATTGAAGGCACCCTCTATGTCGGAAAATGCTACTAGAGAGAATTCACCCACTTCAAGAGATTTTTCAGTCTTTGAGACCAGGGAATGCATGGCGGTTTCAGTAGACCGTCCCTTGCTGTACGCATGTTGCGAGTGTACTAAGTAAGAGGGGCTTAAAGTTTGCCTAAGGTAAGCGTCTATAAGTCTCTCAAGGGTTTTAAGGAGAAACGAAGATTGACTGATTGGCCTATAGTCGTTTGGTTTAACATGTGAGGGATTGCCAGCCTTCGGTATGAAGACCACATTGGTTTCTCTCCATCTAGTGGAAATGTAATTGAACTTTAGACAGCTTACAAAGATTATGTGGAGCCAGTTCATTGTATGCACAATGGTATGTTGTAATTGGGCCGGAAATACGCTATCAGGACCTAGCGACTTAAATGGTTCAAACGAGTCGATTGCCCATTTAATTCTGGTCGCTGTAACAATATTAGTATTGTATTGTAAAGGCAAGTCGGTTGACCTAGCTCTTGATGCTGAGTTTACGGAGCAATCAGGAAAATGAGTGCTCAAAAGAAGGTCTAGAGACTCCTCGCTGGAGTTGGTCCAGGTCCCATCTTCTTTTTGTTTTAACCCTGGCGAGCTTGGTGAGCTAGCCAGAATCTTTCTAAGACGAGAAGCGTCAGAGATTGCTTCTATATTACTACAGAAATGGGCCGCCTAATAGCTTTTTTGTAAATGCTAAGTTGTTGTTTATATAACTCCCAAGCGGTTGTTTGGTCGTTATGTTTGGCTATGTTAAAAGAATGTCTACTTTCTTTTCTGAGTTTTTCCAGCTCAGCAGACCACCATGGTGGTTTAAAGTTGTATTTATTTTTTCGAGGGGGCAGGCCCTTTCGAACGAGTCTTTGTACGCCGTGGTAAGCGTTTCTACAAGCTTGTCTATCTGATTCTCAGTATTTGGTGTGAATGGTGGAGACGTTTTAAGCTTTTGGACCAACAGTTTATCATGTACTTCCCAGTTGGTCTTCTTTGGGTTCTGAACCCTTTTGGGTAAAGGACATTTGTTTGCTAGTACGAACTCTATGTAACGATGGTCAGAGAAGGAGTGCTCTGCAAGCACCTTCCATGAAACCAGTTGGTCATAGAGGTCATCAGAGAGAAGTGTGATGTCTAACACCTCCCTCCTGTAACGAATGTTGGGTCAACACCCGTATGAGGCTTGTGTTGGCTTTGCTGCTTCCGACCAGGTCTCGGAATAAATTTGATGGTGGAGGGCTCTCACTGTCATGAGCCAGATAGTAAGATGCCAGCCTGATGGTTGAACTTCTGAGTTCCAGGCTGACCGTTGTGATGTCTCCATCACTAAACTGAGGAAGTAAAAGTGCATTAAGATGTATTAAAACCGATATAGTTTTTCTTTTCCGACCGGCTTTGGGTAATATTACCGTTATCGCTATTGTTATCGCTATCGTTATCGTTATCGCTATTTTTTATACTATCTTTACCATCCAAGTTTAAAGCCAATCGGATGAAAGTCGGTTTTTGGCTGCTGAGTTTTCCATGAGTTTTCCTACCCTAAGGTCAAATTTTCCAACATCAGAAAACTACATTTCAATTCATTTCACTTACTATTCTTACAAACCGAAATTCAAGTCAATCGGATGAAAAATAGATTTTTGCTTATCAAATTTCCCGAGAATTTTCCTTGCGGGCAGATTTTCCGAAATCGGGGAAAAACGTGTCCAATTATTTCGTACACTTCGCTTACCAACCCAGTTTCATGTCAATCGGATAAAAAAAAATATTACCCATACAAACTTCTCCGACGCTTTTCCGGGAATTTTCCGACCCTTCTGTCGAATTTTCCAACTTCGGGAATCGCATTTCAATTTATTTCACTTACTGTCCTCACAAACCAAATTTCAACTCTATCGGAAGAAAAATAAAAAACTACCCCCTCACAAACTTTTTTGACGCTTTTCCGGGACCCTACGGTTGAATTTTATAGCATCGGAAAATCACATTTCAATTTTTACCTTACAAACCGAATTTCAAGTGAATCGGATGAAAAATAGATTTTTGCATATGGAATTTTCCGAGAATTTTCCTTGTGGGCGGATTTTCCGAAATCAAGAAAAACGTGTCCAACTATTTTGCATACTATGTTAAAATTTAAATTTCATTAAGTCAATCGGAGAAAAATAAAAAAATCGAAAAAGCTTTTGGCTGTTAGTTTTCCAAAAGTTTTCCGACCCAAAGGTCAAATTTTCTATTACATCAAAAAACTAGCATTTCAATTCATTTCACTTACTATCCTTTTAAACCGAATTTCAAGTCAATCGGATGAAAAATAGATTTTTGCTTATCGAATTTCCCGAGATTTTTCCTTGCGGACAGATTTTCCGAAATCGGGAAAATACATGTAGGTTCTAGGCCAAAAGCCAGTATACACAGCATGGGGTTAAGATCGAGAGAGCAAGAGAGAGTAAGCGGAGAGCAAAGTGAGAGCGAGAAATAAAAGAAGGAGAACAAAAGACAATTTGGGTCTCCCAGTGACAGGCCAGAGTCAGTCGTTGCTCGTCGTTAAAAGATGCCAGTTGTGTTGCGTAAATATCGATGTTGCTACGTTTAAAGAAGAAATCTAAGACGCATTTGTTCATTTGACCATTACAATTTAAACATTATATTAATCAACCTTATGACTATTCAATAAATATATTACTTAATCAAACCACAAACTACAACTTGGGGGCTCGTCCAGCCGTAATGTGTCGAGTGAATAATGTGCAAGAGGTGTGTGAAGAACAAAAATTTTTGAAGAAAAAGCAGAGTGACTCAAGAAATTTGAAAGTGACAACCAATTAAATATCAATTAACCGTCTAAAAGCAAAGAAAAGTTAGAAACATTTTGAAGCTGAAAAAAAAAAACAACGAGCAATAAACGAAAGACAGAAGCAAAACATTTTGTGGTAACTGTACAAAGCTGCGGTGTTGTGCGTGACAGAAAACGAGTGAATACACATGAACACATAAACACACAAACAAAACGTTGTTGTCGTGAGCGCTAAAGGAGAAGAGCGCAAAAGAGTCAACAACGAGTAAAAACACACACAAATAAACCGTCGTTGTCGTGAGCGGTAAAGGAGAAATCTGCAAAAGAGGCAACAACAAGAACGTGCAAAGGTGTGCACATTCTCTGTGGAGATTGTGTTGATTGTACGTGCAAAGGTGTGCACAAAAGCCGAGGTTGTGGTAACGGAGAAACGTGCAAAGGTGAGCACACGAAGAAGAGTAACCTGTCTTGCAATTGGCGTGTAAGGGAAATACACGGCAAAAGTGGCAACAAGAATCAACAGCGTGAAGTCGTCGGCAGTTGCGCTTAAAATTTTCGTCGTTTGCGTTCGGTGGAGGCGCGCATTCAAAGAGCGCGAGAGAATTGTCTCGGCAGTGGCGAGTAGCAGTGACAACAGAAAGAAGCTGGCAATCAAATTTTCGCGCCCAAAAGAGAAGGAAGCGAGTAAGCGGTCAGCTGATGAGTTTTGAGCAGTAACTTCAGGGGTGGAGCCAGCAATCCAAGGGTGTTTTGAACGAAAGGAAATAATAATTATTGCAACCTATGTTAAATAGAAATAAGTCTAAGTTAAATTGATTTAATTTTACGAGTTTTGTAAAAGCGTGACAGCAATCGATATGGATGCAAAAACAATCAAAGGACTCACGGTCGCAGGCCTAAAACAACTGTTACAAGACCTAAATTTGCCAATATCAGGAAAAAAAGATGAATTACAAAAGCGATTATTAGAGTATAAGGGGATAGCTTTAGAAGAAGACTGCTTTTATAGTGATGGGGAAGATGACGAGGAAGAGGGGAAAGCAGAGGGCATTGTAATCCAACCTGAAAAAGAAAAGATGATCGTTTCAAAGAGCAGTAATGAAAATCGTGAAACCCAAATCGATGAGTTGATACAAGCGCTAAACACACAAAAGATGTCACAATTTACGTTACGGGATATTCAAGACAGTATTTCTCCCTTTAATGGGAAAGCCTCTGATAACATCACAAACTGGATTATAGAGTTTGAAGAAATGGCAGATACAGTGGGGTGGAATTGTTTGCAGAAATTTGTTTATGCCAAACAGCTATTAGACGGAGCAGCTAAGCTTTTCATAAGAGGGCTAAAAGGTATCACTACTTGGAAAGCACTAAGAGATGCTTTAGTTGAGGAATTTGGAAAAGAATTAAGTGCTGCAGCAGTACATAAAGCTCTAAGAAACAGGCGCAAAGGGGAAAATGAGTCGTTAATAGAATATTTGTACAATGTCGTTGAGATGGGTAAGCCGATCAGTCTTGATGACGAGAGTATAATTGAATATTTTATCGATGGAATACCAGATTCAAAAACCAATAAAGCAAATCTCTATCAGGCATCGACAATAAGGCAGCTAAAGGATCAGATCAAAATCTACGAGAAAATTAAAAATTCAGAATGGAATCAACAGGACAGACAAGAAAGATCACCGAAAAAGAACAGAGTACCAAGGAATAGTGAAGGGGATCAAAGCCCACAGAAAAAATGTTTCAAATGTGGTAGTCAAGCTCACCTAATTAGGGATTGCAAAGCATCAACCAAATGCTATCATTGCCAAGGCGAAGGTCATATTGCTGCTCAATGCCCAATAGAAACACAGGATCAGAATGTAAAAGTGGAAACCGCCTATGTTGGAAATGAGGTGATGATAAAAAGAAAGGTATCGGGCATGATTTTCAAATCTATAAAGATGGATAAGATTAAGACATCTGCTTTGGTGGATACTGGGTGCGATATCAGTCTTATTCGCGAAGACGTAGTTGCAGGTATGGGTAATGTTGTCCTTAAACCAGATATAAGGCATTTGAAGGGCATTGGCCTGGGCTGTGTTTCAACATTAGGCTCATTTGTCACAACGGTTTTTACGGATGATTTTGGCTTTGAAATTACATTTCACGTCGTAAGAGTGAATGGATTTGAGTATAAGGCGATACTAGGTAATGACATTCTGGACAAAATCAATATACTACTTAAAGAGAAAAGTGCTATATTTTACAATAAAAATGAAGATTGTAAAAAGTTTGTATCCCCATTAAGAGTTCTATGTTCAAGAGAAATGATTGAATTGCCCTTTGATAAAGTTCAGCCCGATCTAGACCTCTTTGAAACAGAAAATAAAGCTGTCGAAGAGCTGTTAAATTCATATGAGCAGCAGCAGGCGGTCAATCGTAAATTTAAAAAGCAAATCGTTTTTGAGGATGAAGTGATAAACAATAGAAAGCCCAGAAGAGAGTCATATAGCAAAAGGCCGAACGTGGACCAACCAGAGCATGAATGGCTAGAGGATGGAAGAATTGGAAATGGGATCATTGTAGATGTCAAGGTCGATTGTAAGGAAGAATTGTTAACTCCGTGTTATGCAGGAGAGAATGCTGTTTGCCAATTGCATGTTGACCCTGAGGGACCTTGGACGGGATTCAAAAACAATCCGAATTTTGGCGAAGAGGGAGGAAAAGGAAAACAGGTAGTCACAGGTGTCCCGCGAGGCAGTAGGCAGGTTGATTGTAATACCGAAATTAAACAACGTCTGTACGAAACGAACTCAGAATTTGTATTCCCAAGCACCAGGGTCGCGCCTATGACAGTTCTGATAGATTTAGGAAAAATAAGAAATCAGGATATACAGGGTCTCGAAGAAGAGAGAGAAGCAACTATGAAGGAGGCTAAAAAGAACATCGAATTGATACAAGCTGACAATAAAAAAGCCTATAACAAAGCCAGAAAATTAGAGTGCGTGTATGATGTGGGTGATCTTGTAGCAGTGAAAAGGACCCAGTATGGAACGTCGATGAAACTAAAACAGAAATTCTTCGGACCATATGAGATCACTCAGGTGTTAAACCATGTCCGTTATGAAGTTCAAAAAGTTAGGGATGGCGAAGGGCCCTACAGAACGACTACAGTAGCTGAGTACATGAAAAGTTGGGAAAGTTCATTCGAGGCGAATGAAAAGTCAGGACGGCCGATTGTAGGTTCTAGGCCAAAAGCCAGTATACACAGCATGGGGTTAAGATCGAGAGAGCAAGAGAGAGTAAGCGGAGAGCAAAGTGAGAGCGAGAAATAAAAGAAGGAGAACAAAAGACAAT
This sequence comes from Lordiphosa collinella, assembly GCA_018904265.1. Classification (NCBI taxonomy): domain Eukaryota; kingdom Metazoa; phylum Arthropoda; class Insecta; order Diptera; family Drosophilidae; genus Lordiphosa; species Lordiphosa collinella. The sequence continues at coordinate 5,328 of JAEIFV010001315.1, read as the reverse complement.
TTGGGTCTCCCAGTGACAGGCCAGAGTCAGTCGTTGCTCGTCGTTAAAAGATGCCAGTTGTGTTGCGTAAATATCAATTTTTGGTCGTTTAAAGAAGAAATTTAAAACGCATTTGTTCATTTGACCATTACAATTTAAACATTATATTAATCAACCTTATGACTATTCAATAAATATATTACTTAATCAAACCACAAACTACATACATGTCCAGTTATTTCGTACACTTCGTTTACCAACCCAGTTTCAAGTCAATCGGATGAAAAACAAATTACCTATACAAACTTTTCCGACGCTTTTCCGGGAATTTTCCGACCCTACTGTCGAATTTTCTAGCTTCGGAGAATCGCATTTCAATTTATTTCACTTACTGTCCTCACAAATTGCAGGCAGATCAAGTTTATTTTCAATTTTGGCCACGCCCCCTCCCGCCACCGCAAAAGGTACACAGAGTATAATAAGTTTTTGAAAAAGTATGTAACAGCCGACCCTATAAAATATATAAATTCTTGATCAGCCTCAACAGCCGAGTCGATATAGCCATGTCCGTCTGTCAGTCTGTCCGTCTGTCCGTGTGAACAAACAGATCTCAGAGATGGTAAGAGGTAGTGGTTTGACATGTATGGGACAAGTGTTTCTTATAACTGCAGGCGGATCAAGTTTATTTCAAATTTTCCCGCCCCCACAAATTGGAAAAAAAGGCCTTTCTTCCACAGTTTTACAGATAGTTGGTTCGTTCCTGTTATACATATTTAGTAATCAACCTAATCTATCGAGTCACCAAAGGATTGGTCAAGATCGGATGAACGATTCAAAGAAAATTCTTTATTACTGCAGTGTTTATTTGTGAAGGGTGATTGTCAGTGCCATTGTCATGGCTCTAATAGCGCAGCAAACCAAACGCTCGCACACGATATCGCAAGCGAGTGAATTGCGTGAGGTCACCAGGTTAAACTCTCGCATACGGGTTGGGAAATGATAGTAAAATGATTCATGTATCGTTCAGTTTGTGGCAGTGAAAGTATCATTTACGATAGTCGCAAGCAATACGGTTAGCGAGCGTTTAGCGGTATCTTTTGCGAGACTTTTTTGATATTACTTGCGAGTCATTTAAAATATTTGCTGTGATACGATTTTGATTTAAAATGAAAAAAAAAATTATATGCTTGTGAGCCCGTAGTAAGTCGCCACCCGGCCCGCTGACTCACATTGTCTGGGACTCGATCTCAGGACCGCGCGTCACTCTACTCGAATGGCTAACATCTTAACGCTCAACGATACAATAGGGTGGCGCGTGACACTGGCGAAATGACAGTGAACAATGAAATCAACACCCCCGGGTGGTCGAATGGCAAGACATTTGCCTTGAAAGGTCATGGGCTCGAATCCCACTCAAGGCATTAAATTAAAACCTTATTTTCTTGTTTTTGTTTTGTTTTGTTTTTTGTTTTTGAGTTTTTTAACATTGTCTATTTTTTTTCAATATTTTTACAATGCGCTTTGGTCCCAAACTCCCCCCAAATTAAATATTTCGTTTTGATGTTGTTGCGGTTGTTGTTGTAGCGCCCTTCAAAGTAGGGCAAAAATAAAAAGTTGGTCCCATGGTTCCGGATTTTTTTTCCAAACGGCTTATCTGAAATGGATAAAATGAAATGCAATCTGCTCAGAATTATTGTGGTTTTCGCAACTGCCTCCACGTTTGTGGTATGTTCAAAAACACCGGCGATTTAGGGCTCCAAAGACAAAATTTCGAAAATCGACAATTTTTTTTCGTAAAATCGGTTCAACTTAGCTATTGTTGAACCTACCCGGTTCTCCTAGGCAAAACCGAAAATGGTGTGTATTATAAGTAGTTATAAGAAATAGTGAAATCGGTCAATATTTACATGTTTTTTCCGGAACCAGTACAAAAAAGTGGTTTTTAGATAATCGCGTTTAAAGTTTGGTTTTTGTTTTCGACATACTAAAATAAATTTATAACTTTTTTCAAATACTTATTTTTATTTATTTGGGTGTTAGCTATGACAGAAATTGAGCCAAATCGGTTCATTGTTTTCCGAGAAATCAGGGGTTAAGTGCGTCAAGACGTGGTGGAACAAAGTTTTCCTATACCTTCTATAAAAGATTTTTTTGTATACCTTACTTTTTTTTGAATTTTACGAGCATTTTACGAGAGGTGCTAATAAATTCTTTTCAAGCTTTTTTTATTTACAAAACAAGGTAAAATGGAATGATTAGAAAGACGAGGGTCGATTAAAAAAATTGTTCATACGAAGGTCGACCAAAAAATAGATTTTTTGTTATTGTTGCAAAAGTACGTGTCGGATCTGCTCAAAATTTTTACAGAATGTTTTAAGATCCTAATAGTATTTTCAAGCGAAAGAAAAACCTAAAAGAAAATTTTTCCAGGGATAGAAACTACCCTTAAATCGCATGTATAACTAAAGTAGAATATGTGGTTTTTCGATGTCGCTAGAAAATTGTAGCACATACACACACACTCTACATACACACAGACGACAAGACCCCCCCTCTCCTTAACAAGCCAAATTGATTCGTATATAACTTTAGTGTTTTTTTGTCCGATCTTATTGTAACTTTCAGAATTGATAGATATTGGGCCTTACTTGATATATATAAAGTCTCGAGGGTTTAACTTAAAAATTGTGGCTCTGATAGTTTTTTGCGCTTAAAGGGGGGAGGGGGAGGAATTTTCCAAATCTGGAACAAACACGATCTGGATCTGGTATACACCTACCTACACGCAAAAATTTGTGGGTCTATCTCTTATAGTCTTATAGATCGGCGCGTTCCTACGGACAGACGGACATGGCTAAATCGACTCGGCTGTTGATGCTGATCAAGAATATATATATTTTAAAGATTCCTTCCTTTTAACTGTTACATACTGTTGCACAACTTTACAGTCCCCCTTTTCTCATTTTTAATGGGAACAGGGTATAAAAAGTTACATCGTTTTTTTTTTAGCAACAAAACAGTAAAAAAATTGTTGTTTTAGAAAAAAAGTCTTGTAAAATTTTTGTTTTTCAATATTTTCCCATTATCCTACACAGAAAAAATTGTATTATCTGGGGTGATTTATTTTTTTTATCTTAAAAATATCAAGTTGATATTTCGAGCATCTATATTAATACGCTAAAATTAATACGCTAAAATTAATACGCTAAAAAGCTTTCATCCCTTTTTCGGGCCCCTTTTTTGGCATAGTAAAACAAATTCAATTAATCCAAAATTTATTACATATATGAGAATTTAAGCCCAGCCAGTGCAAAAAAAAAATTAATTGCAATTATTTATTGTTTTATAACGAATTAAAAGTTGTACTAATACATACACACACTTCACACATAAAGTTGACCAGACCAACGCATTGTTGTTGTTTCAACAGGCCAACATTTTCTGTCAGCTTTGCTCAGTTGTAATTTGACATTTGTAAACAGAGAGAGTGGTTCTCAGTACGCTCTCCCTGTGAAGAGACGATCAACGGGAAAAAAGCTTCCACGCATTATTTGTTTTGGTTATAAGCAGATTTAAAGTTTCTGGTCTAACGGAAATCGAATTGACAAGAAATTTTTTGCGAGGCAAGTGCTGATAATAAAATTAATTTTGGAGCGTAAACAATACAATAATTAATATTGTTAAAAAATTTGTTATATTGCTAATCATTGATATGATCGTCTTCCTTTCTAGCATAGTAATGTTGAAAGGAGTATTAAGGGCGAAAAAAAATTGTATTGCTATTATTTATTGTTTTATATCGAATTAAAGATACGGTGACATGCAGATGGCATAGAATTCCATTTAACCAAAAAAATTAGTGCAAAAATAGTCAGTATTCTTCGGGAAAATCGATCAGATACAGGAAAGGTACAATGTAAGAAACATACAATTCAATGGGAAATTCACTAATCAAATTTAAATACACCGAGCACAATTGGAGACTGTGCTGTGATCTTGAGATTGAATCGGTATTACATCGAATCGGAAATACATCGAATATATGGATTTATTGCCTGTGTAGGGTAAGGCACTATCACTGCGCTACAAAATCCAGTCAAAAAATAAATGTATATATTTTGTCTCTTCACACTTTCTTTGGAGCCATCCCCAAGCAACATTTTCCAGAAATGCATTGAAAATTGTTTTAAGACTTACACTTTACCAAAACTTTATCAAAAGATCAAGGAAAGGAAAAAACGGTGTTTATAGCTGGGTAGTATAAAAAAGACCTAACTATGCCAAGTTAGTTATATGTTATATGTGAATCAGATTTTCCAGGGTTTAACAAAGATTCAGATACAATTATTTTTGGACCAAAAACTATGCCAGTTTAAGACTTTTTTGACATATTACTTTAGACTTAAAAGTGTACATCCTTTTATGTTAAGTGTTAATTTGTTCGATGGTCGAACTTCGACCACAGGGCGAGCCTAGTATAAAATTAATATTTTAAGTTCACATTGATATTTTAAAATATCATTTTGACACAAAAAAAAAAAAAAAAATTTATTAAATGTCGGATAACTCCTATACACTACCCCCACTTCACACTTTATTCTTTCGCCAAGTATTATTTATTATACATCTATACATCTATATAAAAGTGAAAGTATGTTTGTCCCTTATGGGCGTCTAAACGGCTGAACCGATCTTCATGAATTTTTCACAGTATTTCATGTCGATCAGGAAAGTTTCATAGGCTATGTCTCATGTCTGTGAAATGGTCCAAAAACCGCAATATTTTGCAAAATTATACCGCTCATCCGATTGCAGTGAAAATTTAGGAATGGTTGAACGCTTGCTCGGGAAGGTTTCTAAATTGAAAAAATTTGCGGAAAACTTTCCAAAAATTGCAAAATTTACGTTTTCGCTAAAACTTTGAGAAATTGATCGTACTATCCCGGGAAGGTTTCCAAGTAAAAGAAACCGCGAAATTTGCTAAATGTTCGTTTGTTATAAAACTTTGGAGAATGTTTGACCGCTTGCGCGTGAAGGATTCCGATTTGAAGAAATGGGCGGGAAATAGTTCAAAAACCGTGATAATTCAAAAACTATACCGTCTCATCCGATTGCGATGAAATTTTGGTCAATAGTTAGACGCTTGGCTGCGAAGGTTTCTAAGGTCCAAAAATAGCGATATTCGCCAAATTATACCGTTCATCCGATTGCAATCAAACTTTGGGGAATGAATTGAACGCTTGCTCGGGAGGGTTTCTAAGTTGAAGAAATTTGCAGAATAAATCTTTGGATAGTGGTGCGACGCTTGCCCTGAAAGGTTTCCAAGTAGAAGATATGGGCGGAAAATGG
>JAEIFV010001314.1:0-51640 GCA_018904265.1 Lordiphosa collinella | reverse complement strand
GCTCTATGAACCATTGGTCTTGTAACTGACTCAACTAAATGCTGAACTGAGTTGCTCAGCTGAGTTTTTGAGACACTCAGGTCTGAAAAACTTAGCTGAGCGATCAGGTCGCGTAAATTGAGCTTCAGTAGCGCAATGAATGCCTTTTAAGCCCTTTTTTTCGTTGGTTTTCCCGCACAGTTACAATAGCTTTTGATTTAGACCAGCGGTGGGCAAGCCCTTGCTCCCATTGCTCCCGAGAGAGGTTTTTGACGGCAACTGGCGCCACGAAGTTGCATTAAAAATAGTCTCGCTTCCTGGCGCCGCTGCACACAACCACACAGAATGACAAGCGTAATTTAAAGGCAATTGCAGGCAGCACTTGGGGAAAGGAAAAGGAGACCATCACAACCACCTACAGGGCGATCGGTAGATCCATGATCAACTATGCAGCCCCAATCTGGTCCCCGTCTATTAGTGACACCCAATGGCGGAATCTCCAGCTGGCTCAGAACGCGTCGCTGAGAGTTGCCACTGATGTCCTCCCAGTACGCCTCCACAACAAGCACCTCACGCAGCAATTTTTGATTGGATGCCACACCGAGTCCCATCCTAATCATGCCTGCACCCAGCAAAACATGACCAGACGGCCTCAAGCAGTACGCTTTGACCTCAGGACGGAGATATCCCCTGTCAGGCGACTCTTAGGAGATGACCACTGCACTCTGTCATCTTGCGCGGAAGCAAAGAAACGGGCCCACACCAACATCGTCACCTCAGCATTAGACTCCTATCGGACCAACGAACCTTTGCAGCTGGGAGGAAGACCACCGCCCATAGACCAAACGGAGAAGTCATTACCGCGACCCAACAGGGTTTCGCTGGCGCAGCTAAGATCCGGGAAATGCAAGCTGCTCAACAGCTACCTCACCCGCATCAACCCGGAAGTTGTGGACGAATGCCCTAAATGTGACCAGACACCTCTTTGAGTGCCCTCTTAAGGGGGGAAAACACTTTGCGGAAAAAAATTTTTTTTTTTTGCATATTTTTGTAGTTTGGATATTCAAAAATATCCCCCTAAAAGGATTTTCAAAAATTCGAAATAGTTTAGAAGATATAGCCCTTTTAATGACCCAAAGTGACGCGATTTGCCTAGCAACTGCAAACTTTAAACTCATTTATCTCGAAACCACGTTTTTCAAACTGGTGGCCACGATTCAGAGGAAGCCTGTGGACCGATTTTGCTCCGGAAGGGCTTATACGACGCAGAATTGTCGTCGCTATCGTTCGGCCCTCCAACTTTTGGATACCTATATTTTAGGTGTACTTTTTTTACACTACACTACAAAAAAAAAAGGCAAACAAAAATTTTTTGTTTTCAAATGTCCGCCATTTTGTCAAAAAAATTTTCAATTTTTTTTCGGAGGGCCGAACTATAGCCACATTAGTTCTAAACATAACCGCATTTTTCTTTTTTTTTCAGATCATCCCAAGTGCTGCAACCATGGTTACCATGTGGGCACCTTTTTTTTATTCATCATTTTTCGGAGGCCGATAACTTTCTGAACGGCCCTCATATTGACAAAAAAAAAGTTTTGTATTTTCCTTTCATTCATTAACTATTTAATAAAAAAAAAACAAAAATAAAAAATCTCTTATACTTATTTTTCTGGAATTTTTTTTAAAACCATCTACTTTTGCTCATCGCAAAGTGTGTTCCCCCTTAACCCCACTGTTCTCACACCCCTTAGACCTTTGGACCCAACCAGTAGAGGCAGCTACCTTCCTCGACCTGGTACCCCACTAGCTTCTACTTCACTCTAATTATTTAACCTCTTCTTTTCTTTTTCTTTCTTTCTTCTTCCTATACGTACAATCTTCCCAGCCGCTACAAACAACAACAACAAGCGTAATTGTCTCGCTTCTAAGCGAAAACAACAAAATCTATTGCGTATCGGGGCACGGCGCCAGTCGTGTGCGTGGCTGAGACGTCTGCAAAAACAAATATTTGGAGTGTGAGTCTGGCATGTGGACTCGATCATCGGCTGGACCCACCGCTATTTTGAGCCTACTTCTTTATCTTCAGAACCCCTTAACAATTTCGTTGCCCGCTCTAAGAGCACGCCAGTCGTTTAAGTTTCGTGCAAGCTGGCTTCAGTGGTTCACTTCAAGCCATCTGCCTGGTCCTCCCATGTCAAAAGCAAGTGTGATGGCAGCAGATACCAAGGACATACCTTCATGTCCTAGAGCTAAAGTCTGTTTACCCGCTCACCCAGCGGAACCAGAGAAAATTCTGCAAAACGATAAGGATGCTCAGACCTAGTGCACCAACTGGTTGGCGCTCAATCAGTGCAACCACCACTTTCCAGATAGACAATGATGCGGTGGATAGCCTTACCAAGTGTGAAGGCCTACTACATGACTGTCTTCAATTCAGACACAACGGAAAGCGTACCACACCACATTTTTAGTGGTTTAGACCAGTGCTCTCCAGCTATAGCCCCTGGGGGCTAAACACATTCAGCAAACGCTTGGCGAAGTCATGCATCACTGAGTGTCAGAGAAGAAAAGCCGCATATTCCACCTCTCTTCTTGGGGAACACTGGTTCAGACTACTGATCTTCATTAGGGCGTCTTAATGCCTAGCAAGAACTTCTTTAACATAGCAGAGAGCTACCAATAATGGTATGGGTCAGAGACCTGCAACAAGCCTCTAATGCTCGATCACACTCGTGCATTTACTTGTCTTGCTTGGGTTTGCTACCTTGGTTCGACACACTCGAAGTGATCGAAAACACGTTAAGTCAGAACGAGTAAGCTGTTTGCTTTGCACCATGATACAATAACATAAGGTAGTCTCGTCGGCGGCAGAGGCTCGTCGTTTTTGTAGCTTATCGACAGTGCATTCTGGCTTGTCGAAAGGAAAGGTTGTGCGCGGTCGATTTTTGTTTGATTTTTTACGGTTAAATTAACCCTAACTATTCGAACTATTCCTATTAATGCCGCAAGCATGTACCGGGTGTAAAAATTATTCATGCACCGAAATGTGATGTAAAAAGAAAGATATGGGAGGAAAGCCTGAGGTGCGTCCTTGGTGTCAACTCCCAAATCTGCGACACACATTTTAATGTTTCCCAGTGGAAGACTGCTCCCAACAGTGGGCAGACTTATAAAACTTTTATTTTAAAATTAGAATATTTTTTAGAATTAAGAATCAAAAACGGCGATTGCTTTCGCATTCAAAATTATTAAAAATAAAACTTAAAAAAAAGTTTTACTTTGTATTATAAAATTATATTTTAAGCCACACGGGCCTTCTGAGGGTTAATCAACACGCTATACTGCCGTTCCATTCAAACTCATGATACAAAGAGCCTTTTCACTCGCACTTATAGCATTCATACGTTAAGCTACCCTCTGCCGCCGACGAGACTACCTTATGTTATTGTATCATGCTTTGCACGAGTCAAAATATGAACAAGTTCGTCTGCACTCTGACATACTCGCACTCCCATCAAAATTTACTCTTACTCTCTCTTACTCGCCTTGTTGACAGAGAGCTTAAGGCAAGCAACATTCTTACACACTCGTGTTCATGATGCAAAAAAGTATGAGGTGGTCTCGTCGGCTGCCAAGTCGATCGTTTATGGGTCCGCTAACGTTCAGTGCATGCTTGATTGTTGATGTGGAAGGTTGTGTGCGAGTTTGATGCAATTTTTACATAATTAAAAGTAATTTTTGTTGTATAATAAAATCGATAAAACAAAAATCTTCCGACTTTTACTCAAAGGAATGCAAAATGTAGGCTATCATGCTATCTCTTTTGCTCTCACAAGTTGTTGTTTCTGGCGTGAAATGATGTGTTTACAAGCTTTGACCATAACAACACGCGGCAGATCTTTGACTTCGGCAACAAGTAATCTCGGTTACTCGCGTCCGAAGCTAAGAGTATTTCGCGAGTATTTGTACCGAACGAACTTTTACTCTTTACGACTCGCGTCCGAAGCTCTGAGTCAAATGGAGTGTATGTACGGAAAACACTCGAGTTTGAAAATGCAATGATTCGCCTATACTCGAACTTTTTTGAGAGTTTTGTTTTGTGTATGCCGTTTGAACAAGTTCAACAAGCCTTGAGCGCCTAGTTTACTTGCATCGCATTTGAAGCACGGGTGAGCGAGTGTATTCGTGATGGCTCGTTGCAGTTCTCTGGTATGGGTATTCCAAGTCAGCTAACACCACTCTAAAGCGGCCACCGCTGCTCTTCTACTTCGCCAGTCTTTAGGCGAAATCGTTACTGTATGCATATTCCTCTTCCCCCCTCTGAAACAGTCCCCAGTTAAACAGTTCAATTCACAATATGCACAATATTATCAAAACCTGAAAAGGACAGAAACTGATTGTCAATTGAGCAGCCTGTCAAGATCAGCCTGTGACATAATGCAGGCTAAAGTGTTTAATAAAGTTATCAATAACCAACAGATGGATGCGTAGATAGCACAGCAACAGCGACAGGGAATGCAGGTCATAAAACAAGGTAAGGACAGGCCACCCCACACACCCCATAAACAATAAAGACAAAATGCAGTTGACAACTTTTCCGCAGTTGAAGACCATTTTTATTTCGTTTGGCGCAATTTGTGATTCAAAATGGCAACCGGAAATGGCAGACAAAAACAAATGGCCCAAGCGAGAAGCGAGGCCATTACATCCAAACATGAGTAAGTGTTTTTATGGGCACCTAGCAAATCTTTCACTCTACATGAAGCATTTGCACACTTGAAACAAACACAAATTAGTTTATTGTGCTATGCGTTGAAGTATGTCGGCATTAATTATGAAATTGCATACAATTGAATATACATATTTTATTCTCATTAGCCCAAGTAATTGAACCGTGGCATTTGAATACCATTATCGCCTTATTATTGCTTCGCCATTAAAACATTTGCAGAAATTCAAAACAAATTCCAATTCATTCGGGAAAAGCTTTCACAATATGCGAGTTAATGTATCGTGACAAGGCTTGGAGTGTTATTAGGTGGGTTAGATAGGTTGATTCATTGGCGTTAGACAAATGTGAATTGGAATGGCGTATGCAAAATTTTCATTGGAAGGGGGAAGTTTGACATTGACAAGTATTAACTCAGCAGCTTCTTCCATCAAGATCATTAACTAATTAGCCATAAAACTCAGCCTAATGGATGTTGATTGGTCAGTTGGTAAAACGAAAGTATGGCTCAACCATTACCGCAACATGAGCACCCCAAAGGGCAACACATGGCTGTCAGTTATCCAGAAAAGGATAAATCACAGCCATCCAGCTAGTGAAAGTAGCAGCAGAGGCGCGGCGACGCGACGACGCACATTTATGAGTTCGATGTGTGCTAATTTGATTACTTTCACTAATGACTCGATTGTGTCATTAGGCGAAAGCCTAAAAGTAGGCAATGCATTTTGTTTCGCACGTAAGCTCCTTCTCCTGGGTGCAATCAATTATTTGACAACTCCAGTGGGAGCAACCATAAATTGTCGCCCCCGAAATCCGTCAAATGCAAAATTAAGCCGCTAATGTAATTTGCACCAAAGCCTCCATCAATACTTTTAAAACAAAACGAAAAAAGTGGAGTAGCGCTTTAGGTTGCAATTTACAAAACGATGGCATAAAAGTAGGCACTGATGCGTCGACTCTTTGGGTCTGTACATAAATCTGGCAGCGGTTTTGAAGCATTTTAATTGAAAGGTAAAAAGTGGCGAACGGAAGGAAGCCAGAGCAAAGACACAAATAGCTGCTGCACACAGTAAAGCTCCGGTGTAAATATCCTCATTACTGAATAATGAGCAACTGATGTGGTGGATGCAGAGATAATCGATTTGCCCAGGCAGCGGCAGGATAACGGGCGGGGAAGGGACTGGCCCGGCCCACTTAATCGGATGACGATCAGCGGCTTGGCAAAACTGGTTTGGGGCCCCCATTAAAGAACAATGTGGGAAGCCAGGCGGAAAGCAGGGGATTTTTATACCCTGGTAGCCATTAATAAGGTGTAAAATGGGTATTTCAGTCCCCTCTGGACTATTTTCCACTCGTAAGGACAACCAAAGATACAATTTTGGCGCCCAACGTGGGTACACTTTTCTTAGCAAACGGAATAGCCTCATAGCAGCTAAGAAGGATATTCAGTTATAGATGCTATAAAAACCGAATGTATGAGCATTACCAACATTTTAAACAATGGCGCCCAATGTGGGTGCACTATAGCGCACATTTGGTGTATGGGAAATTGTAAGGCAATACTAAATTCTTCCTCCTTTTTTTTTAAATTCCTTTATTTAACATTTAAAACAACTATAAAGCAGTACTATCAGCCATGCTCCCATTTTCGCTATCGCAAAAGTTTTGCGATTTCGAGAGAAAATTTGGTCGAAAATCCGGTTTAAAATCGCCAAACTTTTGCGAATGCGAAAATGGGAGCATGGCTGGATATAGCACTTTGTGACAATCTGAGACCACGGAAAGTTTGACAGCACATCATAAACCTGAGGTACGGCCGCAAGGCATTGCTTCGCAGATTTGATGACCCGCCTACTCCCTGTTTCTACGCTGCTTGTCCAGTCTCCGCTAAGTTGCCATAATGTTAACTGCGAAGTCACACGCTGCCTCTCAGTTTCCTTCCGACACTAGCATGTAGTGGACTAAATTATCTTTGGCGATATCTCTGCACATCACCCAGGAAAGTTCCGCCATCTCAGTGTGAAGCCTTACACACTCGAATAAGACGTGCCTGGCGTCATCCACAGGGCCTTCTTGGCAGCATGTAAACTCCTCGCTATCATAATGGCCGACTCTTTTAAGGTAACTAGCTCCTAAAACAGCCATGTCCATTAAGAAGCTGAGTTAGGTACAAGTTCACCTAACCATGTTTCCTAGACAGCCACGGTTGTAATCTCGTGATTAGGTTATGGGTCCAGCGACCCTTCCTGGATTGTTCTCAATGCTGCTGCCACTTCTCGATGCGCCACTGTCTCGCTTCCTGCTGCTGTGTACCACTGTTTGGTTGACTTGAGCCACTCAACCATGTATACCTCACATTTGCTTTTGTGGCCAGCTCGTTAAGTGGAATCTTCTCGGCAATGAACAAAGCAGCATCTTCCGACAACGTACGATACGCAGAAGTAACCCTGAGCGCACTTTGACGGTACGCCCCACAGACGCCATTTATGTAGCTAGAGCCATGGACCTACGCCAGACTGGCGCCGCGTACACTCAGAGATTAAATAGAGAGTTTCATACTTGGATCAAGAATGTTTGGTATCAAGAGTTCGATAAGAGTGAAAATTCTCTATTCAAGTGCGAAATTCATGATCCAAGTATGAATTTTTGATCCCGTTTTTTTTGATCCGAAAGCTTCCATACTTGATCCAAGTACAAAACATTCTCAAATCAAGTAGAAAAATTCTTGTGAAAAAGGAAAGTGTGGGGGAGGGGGGAGAAATGTAGTGTAATGAGGGGGATTTCGGGAAAAGGGGGTTTTGGGGGTGGCGGGTTTAGGTTTTGCTACCACAACACCACTCACCCCACCCAATTTTTTTAATTTTATTTTTCACTTTACCTTACTGGGACTCGAACTCGGAACTCCAAAGAATGCCCTCATTCACACCACCGCTTAGCCAACGGCACCACACCTCGGATAGCTTGACCAGCGTCAAGTTCATATTGTAATCTGACGGGGAGCGGTCTTCGCTCGATAGTTTCCCCACACACCTCTCTCTCAAAAAAATGCTCTCTATTATATCAAATTAGCTTGCTTTCTTCTCTCAGTTTCTTTACCTCACTCCTCTCGCCTAAAAACACCAAACTGAAAACAAATTAGCTTCGATTTCAAGAGCGAAAATCTGGAAAATTCAAGAAGAAAAACCATTTTTTTTTTAAGAACGTTCGTACTCATATTATTCGTTCTGCTTTTTCCTGGGTATATTAACCCCTGTTTAGCATAATCTTAGCTAAGGCACTGCTTGACTTTGCTGCCTTCTCTCCGACGTAAGCCAAATGCTCCCGGAGGCATAGCCTGGTGTCCAGCATTACTCTTTTGGATTTTATTGCGTTTCCATTGACTCTGACCCAGGCTGACTCCGCCTTCAAACGACTGCTAATTAGACCCGCCTCTGTCCTTTACGCCGCAAGCTCGAGACCTGACACGCTAAGCCACTGGTGGATGCGCTTAATGCCAGAATTATACGCCTTTTCGGTCCTTCGAAGCACTTTGCGTACAGCAACAAGTGCCTTATCGTCCGCAAAGCCCACTAAGTGCACTTCTGGAGGGAGAGGGAGTCATACATGGCGTTCCATAAAGCGGATCCAAGCACGGAAACTTGTAATACCCCTGCAGAAACCACATGGGGTTTGTTACCCTCTGACGTGGGGTACGTAAGGACTCTACCACTGAAGTACGACCTGATGATTGCCTGGATGTACAGCGGAACATCAATTTCACCAAGAGCGCTTGAGGTTTTGTTCCAGTCAGCGCTTTTAAACGCATTTTTCACGTGACCAGAAGACAATACTCCTTTGATTCTCGTTTCCCGCTAGAGCCCTTAATAGCAATTGTAACCACCTTGTCAATCGCATTCACTGTTGACTTGGCCTGTCTATAACCAAACTGATTTGGCAAAAGCCGAAATCATCCAACTTATACGTTTTAGTGTAAAGAAGGCATAAAAAAAGAGTTTCTTAAGAAACCATGGATGACCGCCGAGACTTTTCTACATGAAAATTCTTCATAGTTCGCGGTTCATCGAATTTTTTATAATTTTTTGAGAGTGGGCCGCTATACTAGACAATTCCCCTAAGTGTACCCACAAAAAATACATTTGATACCTGCTCTTTATTTATTTGTTGATCGAATAAATTCCAACTTTGACAACTTTTAAAATTATACGTAATATTAGAGGAAACATTGAAATCGTTTCGCAGAGGTAAAAACTCAAATTAGAATTCTTCTGATTTGGTAATTTTGTATGTATACACTGCAAGCAATCATTTATGATGATGGGCGCTGAAAAGTTTTCTCATGGGACCTTATCGGCGTCCGCCCTAGCATTCAAGCGAAACAGATTTCTAGCAGCTTAAAAGGACTTTCAATAATAGACGCGACTGAGACTTATTATAAGGGCATGACTTTTGGAATATTTGAATGCAATTAAAACGCATTCGACCTCTCTAAACATAGACCCTCTTCTCCTTGATATACATCTGGTGCGATTACTCGGTGCCCAATTATCCCTGAGAAGTGTAAACATCTACCGTTTGTAGAAAACACACTGCCATATATCTGTATCTTTTTTGCCCCAATAGATAACGTAACTGACTAAGATCTTAGGTATCTATTCAATAGACGATATAATTGGAATTCACACGTAACACATCTTATCACTCTCTCAATAAACCAACTAATTAGCCTTTCTGAGAATTGCAGTGTAACCACCTCACACTTATATCTATTATAACCAATAATATGACTAAAATTGATTACGGTCTTTATCTTGGCAGAGCCTAAACATACAAAAATTAAATCTACTCCATAGCCATCGCCTCGCTCTCGGGCACTCAGACCCCTATACTCTTATTCGAAACAAAAATATCGATAGAAACCAAATTCTACAGTTAAACACTTCTTAACTCCAAGACTCTCACTAAAATACCCCTTTCTAGAATTTCAAAATCAAAAAAACTGCTACCCTTACCCTCCATAGGCCTTTATTTCCATACTTGGAGCTCCCCGTTACTCCACCAAAAATCCTAAGACTCGCACCCTGGTCCCTAAACCCCTCTAGATTAATATCTTAAACTCTAGGGAACATACACCTCCAACCATTACCAGACATTTCGATTTCTCTAAACTCTCTCCCTTCGTTTTCTGTATCTGTGGTTCCAAACGTTTGGAATCTCGTTCGCTCCTCCTCAGATACCATCTCCATCAAGCAATTCCATATAAAAAGTAAAATTGTCTTACTGTTCGTCTTGGTTGCCATATCAACCCGGCAACAACACCTACTACGTTCGACTATCACAGATTCTACTTACCAACAAACTGATATTCTCGTGGGTCTAGCACTGCGGTCGGACGAGTTGCAACAGGCTAAGTCCGCCACAAACCTATAATTTCCATGAACTACAACACACAACGTGATACACGAAAACACACTTCAAAACCTCTCAAAAGACCTCTGCACCTTGCCACAATCCTACAAAAATTAAACCAAAAAAATCCTCAGACTTCGCAAAGCTCCTTTGATGAATTAATAACAGTTAGACCTAACCAAAATTCTAAGACTTCGCTTCGGACACAAAACTACCCACAAACACATTTCGACAAAACCCTCCCAACTGTATTGCCACGTAGTGACCAACTAACACATCCTTTCCGAATGTCACTTTCAACTCCCGTTAAATATAACACCAACAAACTTATTACATGTAAATTCTAAAAGAAACCAACAGTATAGAATTAATCCTAATATAAAATAGATTATTATAGCATAAGGTATACGTTATAAAACGCATTACTAAATACATGAGCTTTACCGATCGTTCAAATTTTGGCGCCCAACGTGGTGGATCATAAGCATAAGAGTTGTCAGTAATAGATGCGCTTTAGGCTTTAAATATGAACCCGAATGATATTAAAAATTTTGGCGCCCAACGTGGGTAAACATGCACAATCGTACGAAATGAATTATTGTATTTACTAATTCCATGAGCTTTACCGATCCTACAAATTATGGCGCCCAACGTGGAGGAGCATTGATATTCATAACAATCAGAAACTTGTAATATTAGCGCACAACGTGGGGGCATTTTAGCATTAATATGGAACAGATTTTTCCAACGATAAGAACTTAGAATAGAAGAATTAAAGCATTTGTTATATTTAATCAAATTGGCGCCCAACGTGACGCCCACGGATTTCAGAGATCTATACCACAATTAGCACCCTTACCGTGACCTGCAACGTATATGTGAATCTATCCATCAACGTATTGCTGGGGCTTGTTCCTTTTCTGATTAGAGCATATTTGACAGCACTATGGGTGTTGTTGAATGCTTTCCTAATGACCAGGAAAGCACATAAAGAGACTTCTTTATCTGTTGTTGTTTTCTCGACTATTTTATTGAGCTGATACAGTGATAACTTGGGTAAAGTAATATCTGCCATTTCTGCATTAGGGATGAAGACTACCCTTGCTCTACGCCAAGCATGTCGGATGTACCCAGTTACCAGACTGCTTACCATAATCTTCCTTGGTTATCTATCTCATCTTATCTATCTTATATATAAGTCTCGCGCCTGCCACAAGTAATTCAGTTACCTCAGTTAAGTTCACTTGAACTGCTTAAAAAGGCTAAATACTTCCGTAACCACTTTTCCCCAATGTTTTTCCCCCAAATTCGTGAACAAATTCTAATTTTTTGTTGAATTTTTGTTATCCCCAGGCCTATTTCCCTGGTCATTTATTATATTTATAGAAAAACACATTAACTCGCCTTTACAGCCAGGCGCACAGAGGGAAAGAAAAAAAAAAAAGCGAACGCATTTTGGACAAATTGTTTCATAATTGATTGATGTGCAGGCCAAAGTCTTCACTGTTCCCCGAGATACAAATAGGAAACCGAGCAGCTTCAACGACTGACTGGCTGTCTGTTATTCTGGTTTTCGCCAGCTGCCAACCGCAGACTAGCACACATACTGGATCTCCCCTTCCCGACCCCGCTCAACGATTTAACTACATTTCCCGAACTGATGTCAAAATAATTTCAATGACAGAGCCACAGAGCTAGCGGATGGGCGGACAGCGGAACACATCGAGTTATTTAGACAGATTCCCGGCCTCCCCTGAAATTGAGTTTTGATTTGAAACTCAATTCCCATCACGGCAAGATGGGCTAGAGGGGACAGGGACTCACACACACACACACACACATACACACACTGTCGCTGATTGCTACAAATTCGATTGATTTGACAGACGCGTTTATTGTTGGGCGAATCTTTCACTCACTCGCACTCCAAAAACTTCATTGTGTTGTCGCCTGCCTTTGATATTTTTCTTAGCGCTTGACTTGCTTTCTGTCTTCTGTCCGAAATGTGTCACGAAAATGCGCGTACGTGTGTGGGTGGGTGGATTTGTGAGATGTTCATATCACATTTAGGCCACAAAAGGGAATTAACTTTGAATAAGTTTTGCAACTAAATGTGAATTAAAAATGAAATTTGAAACAAATTTTTGTATGCCAAACATTTTGGGGATACCTTTAAAAGCAAGTGAGTAACCTAGCATATGAACAACTGAGTATTTGAGCACGCCAGCAACTTAGAAAGTGAACAACTGAACAAGTGAGTAACTTCGCAAATGAACAACTGAGCATTTGAGCACGCGGGCAACTTAGAATGTGAACAACTGAGCAAGTGAGTAAGCTGGTAAGTGAACAACCGAGCATTTGAGCACGACAGCAACTTAAAAAGTAAACAACAGAGCAAGTGAGTAACCTAGTAAATGAACAACTGCATTCGAGCACGAGAGCAACTTAGTAAGTGAACAACTGATGAAGTGAGTAACCTAGCAAATGAACAACTGAGCATTTGAGCAACTAAGAAAGTGAACCACTGAGCAAATGAGTATCCTAGCAGGTGAAAAACTGATCATTTGAGCACGCGAGCAACTTAGAAAGTGAAAAACTGAGTAAGTGAGTAACCCAACAGAATATCAACTGAGCATTTGAGCACGCGAACCACTTAAACAGTGCACAACTGAGCAAGTGAGTAAGCTAGCAAATGAACAACTAAGCATCTGAGGAAGCGAGCAACCAAGAACATAAAACTTTCTCGAAAATAGAAAAAAATAATCGGTCCTTGACTTTTTGCTCTGAACCTTTTGCAGTTTTTCAGAGATTCATATGAAGAAGCTTTTAAGACCCACACAAACGAAGCTGACTATTGGATTTTGTTGTTGTTTTTTAGTTATTTTCTGCCCGATCAATTTCTGGTCACAGAATTCAATTTACATGCTCGACCGCATCTTGTGGGTAATTGAGGGACATGTTAATTACAATTGCGTATCTCTCGGTATATATACATAAGCTTTCTGCGCCTGTCAGGCGAATTGCTTAGGCCTTGGGCGGCCGGCCGTTTATAATTTATTGAAATCTGTGCAAAAATGGGCCAGAGAGGTTCACAAGCGCGTTGGCAAATTGAAAAATGTTTTCAAGTGGATGGCCCATCGACACGACAAAAACGTTGAGAAGATGTTGACGTCGCCCCCGCTTCCAGACCGCCTCCCCCCCCCAGCCCCCTTTCGGTTGACAGTTTGTTAATTAAAAACAGCAGCCGGCCCAGCAGGCTGTTCACTCGGGCGGTCACTCAACGTCTCGAACCCAAGGCACTCACACAGCGATTCACCCGCTCCGCTCACACACATGCCGCCTGCAGACGATGGCAAATGTCAGACAGGGCTAATAAATTGCCCAGAGAATCGAACTGAGAAACAACTGGGGAACAAAGGGAGAAGCTGCTCCTTTCACTCACCTATCGTTGTAATTAATGTCAGGGAGTAGAGAAAGGCTGAGGCGTAGGTCCATTTGTGCGTTGGTGCATTCATTTGCACGCCGCCAGGCTGATAGACCTTTGATTGGCGCACTGCACGCAGCAGAGTGTCCTGCAATTGAAGATGAAGATGTGTGGCGCAAGTTCAGATCGCAATCATGTTCAAGCTCACCTGAAAAAGTTGAACCTCCTGAGCGGCCAGACGAGTCCAGTTCTCTTTGTAGAGTATGTTGAGATCCTCGGTAATCGACCACAGACGATCGACGGTTCTAAATAAACAAATTTATAAA
Organism: Lordiphosa collinella; assembly: GCA_018904265.1. Taxonomy (NCBI): domain Eukaryota; kingdom Metazoa; phylum Arthropoda; class Insecta; order Diptera; family Drosophilidae; genus Lordiphosa; species Lordiphosa collinella. The sequence continues at coordinate 37,776 of JAEIFV010001314.1, read as the reverse complement.
TGGCAAATGGAATGAAGAATTGCTGAATCTCTTCTCTACCTGGAGCGTATCTCGGCATTGGCCAATTCAGTACGTGGATATGGCTTTGAGGCAGCCACTGCTGTTTCCAATGCTGTGGCATCTTCCAGCTCGCCTTCGAGAGTTACGAAAATGATCGAACCCATTGCCGTGTACAGAAGCACCAATAGGAGAACGCCTAAGGGAAATGAAATTGGATAATTTTAATTTTGTGCGTCTACAATTAGTGCATTAAAGATCCGATCATGAGCTAAGCCAATTTTATAAATATTGGCGCCCAACGTGGGGCACATATGAATACACATTTTTCAAGCTTACTAATTAAGGGATTGATTCAGACTAAAATTGTGGACTATAAACGATATTTAAAATATTTCTATTCAAACGGAATAGATTCCAAGCAGCTCTGAAGGATATTTAGTTATAGATGCTATAAAAACCGAATATATGAGCATTTCCACATTCTTAACAATGGCGCCCAACGTGGGTGCAGTTTTCCATTCAAACGGAACAGATTCCAAGCAGCTAAGAATGATATTTAGTTATAGATGCTATAAAAACCGAGTATATGAGCATTTCCGACATTCTTAACAATGGCGCCCAACGTGGGTGCAGTTTTCTATTCAAACGGAACAGATTCCAAGCAGCTAAGAAGGATTTTTAGTTATGTAAAATGACTTGACGCAGCCCCAAAGGGCCAAAGCCGATCCTCTCTCAATCTCTTGGCTTGTGCGCTTCTAATTTTCGCACAAGAGAAAGGGACCTACAGTTTAGCGCCGAACCCGAACGGCAGTTTGAGGAGCTATCCATGGCTAATTACAACAAAGCTGGCCCCAACAACAGAGAGGGGTGACCGGGTGTAAAGTTTATTCAAAGAAAAAACTTTTTCATTAGATGTTCCAAGGCGGGATCGAACCCACGACCTCTTGCATAGCGGTCGCGCCACCGCGAGCACCCGGCCAATAACAAGTTTGTAAATCTATAAAAATATCGATAATTTTATCGGGACTGAACTGGAGGTTAACTTTAACCAGTTCTCGAGCTGCGGTTGAGTTTGTTTCTCCGGTTATGCCACACACACACATCATAAAACACTCAAATTCGGTTAACCTGCCGGTCAAGTTGACAAATCGGAGAAATCTTTGGAAGGCAGGAACTCTCCTGTGGTTATGGGGGCGTATGTAGTGAGGTAAAGTTGCTGACCGGTTTAACATGGAAAACCCAGCGCGATCATGGCTTACTGCGCCTCAAGTCGACTCACACCTCCCCGTGGTAACCCCTGGTAACAGAGCGATGCATCCGCAAAGCTGCTGGCTAACGTGAGCGGCGATACTTTCCCTGGGAAAATAAGGGGCGTTACTTTGGGCTTGGCACCCGATCCATCCGCCAATGAAAACTAAAAAAATGCCTCGGATACGGACCACCATCGATGACGACCCACGCAAACGTTTTAAGGACCACGATTTGAGGATATGTACCTGGAATGTTCCCACCCTCAACAGGGTGGGTGCTGATAAACAGTTAGTAAAAGTCCTCGAAGACTATTCATCAGACGTTACCGCACTCCAGGAAATGCGATGGACTGGACAAGGGAACACGTCGAGAAAAACATCATCAACCAATGCCCCCTTGGGAGATCTACTATAGCGGACATGCTACAAAGCACGAGTTTGGGTGCGGCTTTGCAGTCTGCGGAAGACTGTGCCACTCTGTCATCAGCTTCACACCTGTTAACAAGCGGCTAGCCGTACTCAGACTTAAGAAGACAAGGTCGCCGCGACGAAAGACGAATTCTATGAGTGCCTGGAACGTACATACCAGCGCTGCCCTGATCACGACATTAGGATCGTGCTAGGCGATTTTAACGCACAAATCGGGAGAGAAGCCGGTTTTAGTCCGACAATCGGCCGTTTTAGCCTACACGATGAAACCTCCAAAAATGGAGAGAGGCGAAGAGATTTTGCTGCGGGCAGGAATATGGTCGTTAGTAGCACAAGATTTAACCACATGGCGACCTGGAGGTCCCCTGATAATAAAACGGAAAACCAGATTGGTCACGTTGTGATAGACGGAAGGCATTCATCGAGTGTGCTAGACGTACGTGCGCTCCGAGGAGCCAATATAGACTCGGATAACTACCTTGTTGCAGCCAAAGTACGCAGTAAACCTGAACGTCGAGAAGCTGCAATCACAACGGACCTCCGAAGCCTTCATTTGCTCAAGGAAATTTCACCTTTCCCTTAAGGTATAGGTGAACAGTGGAAACATATTTCACACTCCATGAGTACGGCTGCCAAGGAGACTCTCGGATATGCCGAGCACTCCCGAAAACAGTCATGGAACGATGATGAGTGCCGCCGCGCTACTGAAGAGAAAGACGCTGCCTACAGGAGAACTCTGCAGTCGGGAGCAAAGCGAGCTGTCAAGGAGCGATATCGGAAGAAAAGGAGAGAGGAGAAGCGCCTTTTCAGAAGGAAAAAAATGAGCAGGAAAGGCGTATGCGTGGAAAGTCGAAAGCCTGTTCGGCATGACTCGAAAATTCTAAGCCCGGAGCCTCACAATGTAAGGACGAATTCGGAAATCTTGTAACAGATCCAAAGGAGGTACTAGACAAATGGAGAAACTATTTCTCCAACCTGCTGGGAGGCGATGATGAACACAATGACGCCTCTGGAGAAGTAGTGGAACCACCAATCGATGATATAGAAATAGACCCACCGGACCATATCGAAGTTTGGTTAGCCATAAAAGGCTAAAAAATAACAAATCAGCTGGAGCCGATGAGCTGCCCGCTGAATTGTTCAAGGCTGGCGGCGAGGAGCTGGTAAGGTGCATGCACCATCTCCTATGCAGAATTTGGTCCGAAGAGAGTATGCCCGAAGATTGGAGTCTAAGTGTTCTCTGCCCAATACTTAAAAAGGAGACCCTGCAATATGCGCCAATTACCGCGGGATCAGTCTCCTACCCATTGCATATAAGGTTCTGTCATGTATCTTATGTGAACGTCTAAAGCCGAGAATAAGCGAACTGATCGAACCTTATCAGTGTGGCTTTAGACCTGGTAAATCCACCATAGACCAAATATTCACATTGAGACAAATACTGGAGAAAACCCGACGAAAATCAAAACCTACCATCTTTTTGTTGACTACAAAGCCGCTTTTGACACACGATAAGGTCAAAGTTCTTTGAAGCCCTGTCTACTTTTTGTATACCAGCAAAGTACGTTCGACTTTGCATGATGACGTTGAGAAGCACACAAAGCTTCGTCAAAATAGGAAAGAACCTCTCCGAGCCTTTCGATACCAGAAGAGGTTTTAGGCAGGGTGACACCTTATTGTGTAACTTTTTTAATCTGCTGATGGAGTGTATACTGCGCCAGTGCCCAAATGCTAACATATCGGGCACCATCTTTTATATAGATGTAATGCTACTTGCATATGCCGATGACATTGACATTATCGGCATATCCAAACGGGCGATAAGCAAGGTGTTTTCAGAGATTGAGAAGCAGTCAAAACTTATGGGCTTAGCGGTAAATGAGGATAAGACGATTTACCTACTATCAGCGCGCAGTGAGCCTACGCGTCTTGGACAATCTGTTGCAATGGGAGAGAACAACTTTAACGTAGTAAAGGACTTTGTCTACCTCGGAACGATGGTCACCAGCGACAACAACATCAGCCTGGAGATCCGAAGAAGAATAACTCTTGCAAACCGATGTTACTACGGGCTTAGTAAGGAGTTCAAGAGCAGAGCCCTCTCTCGGAAATCGAAAATTGCGCTATACAAGTCGCTTATCATCCCAGTCCTGCTATACGACGCAGAAGCATGGACAATGTCATCAACGGATGAGGCGGCAATTGGCGTGTTCGAGAGAAAAGTTCTTCGGCGGATTTATGGACCTCTAAACGTTGGCGGCGAATTTCGCATCCGAATGAATCACGAACTGTATGAGCTCTATGGGGACACTGACCTAGTCAAGTGCATAAAACAACAGCGGCTGCGCTGGCTTGGACATGTTACTCGTATGGATGAAGAAGCTCCAGTAAAAAAGTGTACAGGCGGAAGGCGAACGAATTAGGGAAAGCAGGAGCTGTAGGACGACCGAAACTTAGTTGGGAAAAACAGGTGCTGGAAGACATAAAGGCGCTTAAACTGAACAACTGATGCCAGCTCGCTCAAGACAGAGGCGAGTGGCGGGCATTAATAGCAGCGGCCGAGACCGTCAAACGGTTGTGATAGAAATATCGGGCAAAATAAGAAGAAGAAGAACGGTCCACGTTGTCCGTTCTACCGAAACTATTTTATTTAAATGGCTAACGGGTTCATTTGTTCCTATGTGTCTAATAAAAGCATCAAGGAGTCAAGACTGGATTGAGCACAGGATCCATCAGCGATTTGTAGATGCTATTAGACAAATACTATAAATTTTACCGCCCAATGTGGTGTATTTTAGTCAGAATACAAAACAGATTTTCACATTTAGGGTATTCACGACTCCCAGTTGAGCTGTGGAGTTGTTGAATTAAGGAAATTTGTAATTTTTTACAAGTCGAAAACAAGAAGAATAAAACCAAGCAATACTACTGATATGTGTACAAAAAATGTAAATTTCGTTAATTCAAAAGTTCCTTAAGCTCAATTTACAAGACCTGATCGCTCAGTTGAGTTTTTCTTACCTGAGTATCAAAATACTCAGCCGAGCAACTTAGTTCAGCATTAACACATGTCTAAGAAGCTTAGTTGACTCAGTTGAAAAATCAATGGTTCATTAAGTGTTCTGCTGTGCGGTCAGTTTAATTTGAGCCGGTTCTATTACACCTGAGCGCTCAGCTGAGTAGACTCTGACTCCTGTTTACACGGGATGACAGGTATCAGGTCGTGTAAAATGGGCTTTAGCTCAACTTGTGGTCGCAATTTTCTACTTCTAGTTTTCGACTTATTTCCTCAATATAACAAACTCCACAGCACAACAGGGCGTCGTGAATACCCTAATTAAAAACTTGACGCAGCGATAAAAACTTCAAACAAGAGCATTTAGTAATATTTCACAAATTTGGCGCCCAACGTGAAATGTTCACACATTTCGGATTTCAGTACCACAAAATTTTGTTATCCTCACTCACCTGTCGCTGATATGCAATGCGATTTGGGTGCCTTCTGACAGCCACACAAACTGCTGCCCACTCCAGTTTCCCGATTTGTTTGCTTCTCCGTCTTAACAGTGGACGATCCAGAGGCCGTCGACGAATTGGCCCCACCTTGGGCGCCATTCCCATTGCCGCTTGCAAAACCGGATAACTGTCGACTCCCGCGTACCGCACCGATGCCAACGATGCCGCCGCCATTGGCGTCATTAGTCGCTGTTGCAACGTTGTTGCTGCCGCTGTTGCCGTCATTGCCGCCCAGAAAGGCCGCCAGCGGCAGTGGCGGCTTTTTGTTCATTGTGTTGTGCTGGTGGCGCTGCTGCGGCTGTTGCTGATTGGTCCGGTTGCTGCTTGTGATGGGTGCGGTCGGTCAATCAATCAGTTAATGTGTGTTTCAACCCCGCTTCTTGCTCTGGCGTTGGCAATCAAATCAAAAGCTTTGACGCTTCATATGCCACATAATTTGCATCCTTCGTCCTGGCCGTTTACCGCTTGTCGCCTCCTGGTTGTTATTATGTGACCGTCATAAAATACGTTGTTGTTGTTGTTGTTGTCGTCGACAACAACAACGATGATGTTAACGCCTACGTCGCCTCTCACGTTGTGGCTTTTATGAGGCACGGACTGGTATTCGTTTTTCCTTTTTTTTTTTGTGTTGGGTGCGTCAGAAATTGTCGCCGGTTTGCTGCAAATGCAAAATATTTGCGTGAAAAACTGGCAAAAATGAAAATGAAAATTGCGATTCTGCACACAAGCACAGACACACACACACATACATACATACGTGTGTGGACAAATTGCATGGCAAATGCCATGTAATTGAGTCAACAACTTTTAGCAAGGGTAAGGGGCTTTCTTTGTTTAGAACACGATGGTAGCTTGCATAATACCCTAGAAGTGACTTCATTACGAATGGAATTTGATAGTTGATGAATGACTGAACAAATTTTACAGCAACTGTTAAAGCTCTCTGCTGCTATGGACATTATTCCTCGACATTTGAATGTTTTTAGCCATTAAAACCAATTTCTATATAATGAGCCATTTCCAAGTGCAAAGTGTTTTAGCATTAAAGTTTAACATGTTGAATCAATTTCAATGAAATCTAGAATCTTTCTTAAACCAATTCTGACATTGGTTCCAGCCTACTCGACACGGAATAGAGGGTAACTTTCTAGATGGTTGGTTAGGTAAGTGGGGAAAACATGCTGCATGTGTGGATCTTGTTTTGTCGCGTAATCTGATAAACGTGAAGATGGCCGGCATTTAAATTAAAGATTGCGCCGCCCAAGCACAAAAACTTGCCGACGAGTGAGAGCACGTGCCAGAGTTCCCTGGGTTCCCAAATCCCACACAATGGCACTTCAATTAGGAGACCAGTTGTGGGTTCTGGGGCTTTGTTTTCGCTTATTACTTGCATTTTTGCTGTCTCGGCTACCCAGGCTAATTATGCCGGCACGTTTGGCCACCCCCCACCCCCCACACACTCACACACTTTGGGGCTGGCATGTTTAATTGTGTTGGCCCAACAATGTCATCTCTCTGATTTGTATATTTGATAACTGCCTGCGATAGAGGATTCTGGTGTGGCTGGAGAAACATATTTTTTTTTTCCAGACAAATCAGAGTTCACTTAATTGGTAACTCGATCGATACACACTGTTTGCTGGTTTGCCCAACTCACAAATGGAAATTGATACATTCTGATGAACAAGTATATAGGCAATCTAATTTGCGGATTATTTATCCGCCAAAGCAAATGCCATAAAATGTGTTGGGTTTAACTACAACATTTGCCTTTAAGCCGAGCAAATTTTCACACATTTGTAATAATATTTTTGCATAGATAAAGCGAAAGGTGAGCTTAAATGTTCATTTTTGATAAATTGGTGAAATGAATTTGTCACACAAACGGACGCTCTTGAATTCCAATTAAAGTTTTAACAAAGAGTAAGTAACAATAATTAATAGTAAATTGCCATCCCATTCAATTGAGAAGCTCAATGCTTTTTAGAGATACTCAAGCGTGATTAATAATTTTAATTACTGCACTTTTTGTTGTTGCCACAAATGGAAATACAATACGCGGGAACGAAAAAAAAAGAAATGTACAAATGGTTTAAATTACAAAAATACTAAAAGTGAGGGGTGCTAATTGAGTGGGACGGCAAACTGAAATGTATCCAGTGATAATGGGAGCAACTCATTAATTGTATTGTTTTGAAATCTATATTTATCAACAAGAACGCACAACATTGCAACGGCAACAGCTATTAAGCTGAAATTTTAATCGTAGTTTCCATTTGTGGTAAATGTACCTAATTGTCGTAAATGTTCTGGTACGCCTATTGAACACACTCGTTCTCGAGAACCATTGAACGCATCCACTCCAACTTGACGGCTATTTGACAAGTGACACTTATGCTACACTGATCATCTTTATTACGAGCCATCTAGCGAGGCTGCTGGAGCAAGTTAATACCAATGAAGCTTGAGATAGCAGTTTAATGGTTGCTGAAGATGGCACGTGATAAAGATGATCTGTGATCTACCGACAATTTCTAGCAGCAATTTTGCTATTACAAGGTGGGCCAAAAGAAGTAACCTTATTAAAAGATGCTATTATTTTAGACAGATGTAGAATACAAGTGAACAAGTCATGGATCGATATACTCCCCAAGAACGCGGAATAATCGAAATGTACGATTATTTGACCAAAATCATAATGAGCGATGAGGCTCATTTCCACCTCAGCGGGTACGTGAAGAAGCAAAACTATCGCTTTTGGGGCACCGAAAATCCACGAGTGATGCACGAGGAGCCATTACACCCGCTCAAAGTGACTGCATGGTGCGCTGTTCACGCTGGAGGAGTCATCGGGCCATTTTTTTTGAGAACGCCGCTGGTCAAACGACAACAGTGGACGGTGCGCGTTATAGGGTCATGTTAACCGGGTTTTTTTCTGCCGCAATTGGACGAATTAGGACTGGAGGACATGTGGTTCCAACAGGACGGAGCAACCGCACACACTGCGCGAGCCACCACCGACATTCTGAAGGCGGCGTTCCCGGGTCGCCTCATCTCTCGTTTTGGCGATTTGCACTGGCCTGCAAGATCGCCCGATTTAACCGTTCCAGACTTTTTTTTGTGGGGTTTTTTTTAAATCCCGTGCTTACGTAACCAAGCCCGAGACCTTGGAAGCCCTCAAGGACAACATTCGACACGAGTGCGAGAATCTGCAGCCCGAAGTTCTTGCCGAAGTGATGAAAAATGCCATAAAACGAGCCCGTATGGCAATCAATTGTAACGGCGCTCATTTGTCCGATATCATCTTCTCGAAATGACCAATAAAATTCTGAAATTTCAAATAAATATATTCAAAAAACAGAATATACGTTTTTTATTTAGAAAAAAAAATGAAATCCAAACAACTTCGGATGACTCCTTTTAGCCCACCTTGTATAAGCTTCTTCGGAAGACAGGAACTCTCCTGTGGTTATGGTGGCGTTTGTAGCTTACTGCGTCTCAAGTCGACTCACACCTCCACGTGGTAACCCCTGGTAACAGAGCGATGCATCCGCAAAGCTGCTGGCTAACGTGAGCGGCAATCCTACCCTGGGACGAATAGGAGGCGTGACTTCGAGCTTGGCACCCGTTTCCCGTCTATTACATCCGCCAATGAAAACTAACACAATGCCTCGGAGTACGCACGCGGCTCAGTGTGGCACATGCCGCACAGTCTAACACACGCCGAAAGCTGAACGTTGAGAAGCTGCAATCACAACGGACATCCGAAGCCTACACAGCAAAACTCACCAAGCTGCTCAGGGAAACCCCACCAGGCCCTTCTGGTGAAGACGAACAGTGGAAGCATATTTCACACTCTATGAGTACGGCTGCCAAGGAGATTCTCGGATTTGCCGAAAACTCCCGAAAACAGTCATGGTACTTTGATGAGTGCCACCACGCTACTGCAGAGAAAGACATTGCGTACAGGAGAACTCTGCAGTCTGGAGCAACGCGGCCTGTTAAGGAGCGATACCAGGTGAAAAGGAGAGAGGAGAAGCGCCTTTTCAGAAGGAAGAAAAATGAGAAGGAAAGGCGTATGCGTCAGGAAGTCGAAAGCCTGTTCGGCATGAGTGAGACTCGAAAATTCTAACAAAAGATTAGGCAACTATACGAATATTTTATGCCCAGAGTCACACTCTTGTAGGACGAGCACGGAAATCTGGTCAGAAATCCGGAAGTGGCACTAAACAAATGGAGAAACTATTTCTCTAACCTGCTGGGAGGTGATGACGAACACAATGCCGCCTCTGGGGAAGTAGCGACACCACCAATCGATAACATAGAGATAGAGCCGTCGGACCATAATGAAGTCTTGTTAGCCATAAAAAGGCTAAAGAATAACAAATCTGCTGGCACTGATGAGCTGCCGCTGAATTGTTCAAGGCTGGCGGTGAGGAGCTGGTAAGGTGCATGCACCAACTCCTATGCAGAGTATGGTCCGAAGAAAGCATGCCCGAAGATTGGAATCTAAGTGTACTCTGTCCAATATTTAAAAAGGAGACCCTGCGGTTTGCGCCAATTACCGCGGGATCAGTCTCCTTCCCATCGCATATAAGGTTCTATCATGCATCCTATGTGAACGTCTAAAGCCGAGAATAAGTGAACTGATTGAACCTTATCAGTGTGGCTTTAGACCTGGCAAATCCACCACGGACCAGATATTCACACTGCGACAAGTCCTGGAGAAGACCCAAGAGAGAAAGATCGACACCCACCACCTTTTTGTTGACTATAAAGCCGCCTTTGACACGCCGATAAATTTTATTAGGATTTGAATTTGACTAGAATAAAAAAAAATTATTACAATAATTATTCGAATAATTATGAGAATTGCCACAGGCTCTCTTGAAGGTTTCAGAAGTGGCGACCGTGACCATTGAATTTTTGTGATTAATTCAACATTATGCACTATTCAACTGATCTTTATTAGGATTTTAATTTGCTTTGAACAAGTTCATAGTTTAATGCTGAGAGCATGAGAAAGTAAGCGGAATTAATTTAAATTTTTGTTTAATTATTTACCATACTTGCCACAGTTTCTCTCAAAGGTTTCAGAGGTAGCGACCGTGACAATTGAATTTTTTTGATTGATTGACTGATATGTCCATCTGATCTTTTGTAAGAGTTTAATTGTTTACATCTTTTTTTAAGCTCTTGTTTCTGACCAGAACAAGTTTATATATTCGAGTACATTACAGAGTTAATGCTAAGGCGCGGGAGAGTACATTTTGCCGAATTACTTACAACACTAGCCACAATTTCTTTTTAAGGTTTCAGAAGTGGTGCCTTTCGGTGATTGATTTCACCATTATGCTATTTCTAGGCCCTCCATTGTATATTTTCGAGTACCTTACTGAGTGAATACTGAGAGCGCGAGAGAGTAAGTTAGCGGTTCGTTTGCATGCGAGAGAGTAAGTTTATTTTATAAAGATTTATCGATGTTATAGTGTTAAGAACATTGCTAAGTTAAGACAAGGAGAGAGTAAGTAAGCCTCTCGCTTGGCACTAAAAAAAATCAAATAATTTTAAACAAATTGATTGAAATTCTCGTTAAGCTAGCTTCCAAGATCATTGCCGAGTAAATGCTAAGAGCACGAGAGAGTAAGTGAGCGGAAAAAATTTAAATTTATCGTAATATTTACACGACTTTCCACACTTTTTCTCTCTTTTAAAGGTAGCTTTACCCACTCAGCCCTTAAGTAGGCAGTGATTTTTTGCTGGCTCTTTGGCTTCCATTTAATTTTTAAAATGCCTCATAAGTATTTGCTTGTGGCATACAAGATGGATAATCATGCCTCCACAAGCACTCCGCACTCATATGTTCATGTCAGGCTGCTTAATCACGCCCACACACCTGGCGGGCATGTCGATACAACATTCATTGCACCTTTTTAATTGCTGACATTTATTGAACGCCCCAACCCCACACCCCCGCATCACGCTTCTGTGTTAAATCTACCATGAATCAAGTCAGCCCAGAGGTGGCTTGGGTGGGAGGACACATACTTATGTATATAGCAGTGTGTGTGTGGACTTAAGTGCAAACTTATGCCAATTATGCGTAGCTTTTGCCAGCCATCAAAGCCAATCCTTGCTTGAAACTTGGTTGTAGTTAAAGAGAGCAGCAGGAGGATTCTGAGAAGCTCAAGCAGATTACACGGATCATTAGCTCAAATGAGAAAGTTCACATGTTCTTCTTTGCCTCTTCTCTCTGTGTGTGTGTGTGCCTTTCTTCACACTAAACACGGCGTCCAGCACTTAATCAAAATGAAAAAGGAGCACGGAAAGGAACACACACTCCATTTGATTGAAACCAAGTAACTTTCTTGCAAAAGGCTTGGCTCTGCCGAAGAGAGAGGACACACACATGACACGTGCAGTTATTTGCGGAATTTTGATAGATTCTCGCAAAACTGATTTGCGCACGTACTCACCGAAGTGTGACAAGAGGGGGGGAGTAGGATGTCTGGCTGCACTATTTGCCATTTTATGTAAGTGCAAAGCAATGTCTGTCCTAGTCCAGCATCGTTTATTGATGCCACACACCGAAAGAGAGAGAGAGAGAGAAAGGGAGAGAGAAACAGAACCTCTCTTTGCGTTTTTGGCAACTTGCTGCACAATTAAACGGCAAATCATGCCTAGGCTTTTCCTAAAAAGCATTCAACATGCAAACAACTGTCAATGGAAACCACACAAAAACCAATTGGGGGAAAAAGGGCACCAAATCTGGAGCATCGCCAAAGGCTACAGCCAAAAGCATAGAATAAAGAATGGAAAACAGAAAGAGAGACAGAAACAGTATCGCACAAATGCACAGGAAATGCGGCAACCACAAACTGCAGTTGGAAAGTGGAAAAGAATTGAAAAAGAATAATGTTGAATCAATCACAAAAAGTCAAGCCAACTAGAGCCAGTTTTACAGTTGACCTGCAAATAAAGAATGTCACGGTCGCCACATTTGAGAGTGTTGCTAAAATTGAAATCAATTCCTACTGATTGCTTTCAGTGTTGCTAATTGGTGCGCGGTTTCGAAATATGCCAGAAGTAAACATAAATTTCTGCTCTTTTTTTGGACACCCAATGGCTGCGTTGCGTTGCGTTATCCATGCTCATAAATAAATTTTATTGTTGTTGTAGTGCCCTTTTGTTAGATGCTCTGCTGCTCCATACAAAGATTACATTACTCTTTAGTACATCTTAGGACCTAAATGTTCTCTTACTTTACTAATAGGTTATGAACTAAGGCTCGAATTAAAACCTTCCGTGCTTTTCAAAACGTGATCATATACAAAATAAGGTTGATTTTTTAACAGAAAATTGTTTAATAGAAAAATGTATGAAATGCGCCTCATATGGTACATAGTAAACCTATCACCAAAACACACTTGTCACGGTCGCCACTTCTTAATTTTCCTTCTTTCTGTTCACTGCCTTCCATAAACCATACATTTATATTCTGAAGAAAGATCAGATGAAAGTTACATTTCCATCACTTGTCACGGTCGCCACTTCTAAAACCTTTAAGAGAAATCATGGCAAGTCTTGTAAAAAAAACTTTCAAAATTATAATTAGTTCTGTTTAATTATTATCTCGTGCTCTCAACATTTACTCCACCCAAAATTCGATCAGTCGGATAGAGAAAAGCTCCATGGTCACGGTCGCCACTTTTGAATTCTTCCTACTCCAATAAGCCGGCCTTGACAAACCTTTCCCTAATGTACACAAAACTATAAACTTGTTCCAGTCAAACCAATATCCGATCAGTCGGATAAAGAAAAACTCAATTATCACGGTCGCCACCTTTAAATTTTTCTTATTTCCGTTCACTGCCTTAAATAAACCTTACATTTATATTCTGAAGAAAGATCAGAAGAAAGCAACATTTCCATCACTCATAAAAAGTCTATTGTCACGGTCGCCACTACTAAAACCTTTAAGAGAAACCGTGGCAAGTCGTGTAAGAAACTCGTAAAACTTAAACTAGTTCCGCCTTGTTACTTTCTTGCGCTCTCAGCATTTACTCAGTTCAAAATCCGATCAATCGGATAGAGGAAAAACTCCATGGTCACGGTCGCCGCTTTTGAATTCTCCCTACACCAAAAAGCCGCCTTTGACAAACCTTTCCCTTTCTATTCAAAAAAATTCTAAACTATTCGGAATTTGTATAACAAACTAATCAACATTTTATTGGCACATCCTAAAAATACCCTTCCACCTGCTTTCAAACTCAAACAATGACTCACCGAAATTCCTTAACAAATTTCGTTTGGCCAACAAGTTGAACTTGAGCCTTGAGCCTTGGAGCAGACAGACAAATGCTTAGGCTTTACCCACTTGGGTTTTGGATTGTAACAAACTCAAGTTAACCCATTAGTGTGGTGAGGCGGGAGCGGAGGGGGCTAAACACTTGCTGCCGCATAGCAAAAATTGCATACAAATAGAAGCTGTAAACTGGGGAAAAATGAAAATGAAAAAAGAGAGAAAAAAAAAAACAATTTCATTGCAAAGTGAAACGTTGGGGCACGTCTGACATACGGGGGCGGGACGGGGTTGGAGGAGTTGTTGTTATTGCTTAGCTGGTGATTTTGTAGGGCAAGCAAATAAATTGAAAAAAACGAGAAGAAAATACAAGAGAAATCAGTCAGAGCAAGTTCCTCCTCTCCCTCCAGTTTAGACGCTGCCCTAAGGCATGTCGAGTAGAGTCTTGCAATGATTGAATGCCCAGACTCTCTCACACACACACGCACACACACGTAGACTCTCAGGCATCTCTAAATTCAATTGAAACTCTCAGCTCTCAGAACCAAATGAAGAATTTTTCTCTGCACTTTTCTAGAGCAAAGCGCCCCCGCGCACACACGTACAAAGTCGTGAGGGAGGCGTAACCAACCAACATAAAATTTGTTGTGCAAAACATAAAAACCAAACAGAAAACGACATGAAAATGTGGCAAGAAATGGACGCCCGACCAGTTCAGCATGTAAAAAAAATCATGAAAAATGCTAAGGTACAAAAAAAAGTTTAAAAAAAGAAATGGAAACAAAACCAGATACAAATCCAAAGTCCTGTGCTAGGAATTTTGATGCACTTACAAAAATGTACACAAGTCCCTGCGTCGTCATCTTACACACACACCCACACACACACATATCACAATAATGATGCCAAGGATGAGGCAGTGTTTGAGGCAGAGGCAGAGGCAGTGGAGGACCAACTGCCACAAGTGGCGCTGAGGCTGATTGGCACAAGGCCAGCAGACGACCAGAGAAAAAAAAAAAAAAAAAAAAACCTCGAGAAGAGCAGATTTCTCTAGTCTCGCTAACAAACTCACAAGTTTCAAGTGTTGTTCACCGAATGAATGCCAATGCAAATACGAACGAGAACCCAAAAATCCAAGCACCCAGGAGCAGAGTATCAAAGATAATGACCAAGGGCTTTCAATTAGGCCAAACGCAAAACAAGAGAAAATGTTGACCCTTACGGAGGGGAATACACGTTGCAGTTTAAAGCTCGTCACTCGCTGATGTGATCTTAAAGAGATAAGATGTAATAAATCGAGCTATACTTAAACACAATTAATTTTATTTGCAAACAAATGAACAGTTCATAGAATTAAAGCAAGTTAATGGATCAAGACACTCGAATATTTAAGCAACGAGTAAGCTTACTCGTTGTGAGTAAAAGTAACGAGTGAATATGTTGCTGCTGCTGCTCCGCACCCACACACAAGCTGTGATAATTTTTTAAATATAATTTTTTTTATTTTATTTTTTACTTACCCTTACTGGGATTCGAACTCAGGACTTCGGCACTCTAACCACGAACGACGGACATCTTAACGCTCACCGATACAACAGTGTCGCGCGAGACGGTGGCGAAATGACAGTAAAGAATGCAATCAAGACCGGTGGTAGAATGGCAAGACATTTGCCGTGCAGCCACCAGGTCGTGGGTTCGAATCCCAATCAAGGCATTGACATAAAAATTATTTTTATTTTCTCTTTTTTTTTTCTTTTGTTTTTTAGTTTTGTTGTTTTTAAAATTTTCTATATTTTTCCGATATTTTTTACAATGCACTGAGGTCTCAAATACATTTTTTCGTCAAACGCGAAGCTCGTTACTGCAAGCATCTTTCCTAAAATTTAGGAAATTATTTTCTTGTTTTTAGGTAAAGACGAGTGCATCGTTTTTTCTTATTTTTTGGTAAAGACGAGTGCATCGTTTTTTTGCCTACTTTTAGGTAAAGACGAGTGCATCATTTTTTCTTTTTTTAAGGAAATTTTTTTCTGAATTTTAGGGCTTTTTATTTTAATGGTTAGTTTTTTTAAAATTCAACTCAAAATTTCACCAATTTAGGAAAATTTTCTTAAATTAAGGGCAAAACCATTTTATGGCTAGATTTTCTTAAATCTAAGATAAAAATTTTCTGAGTGTAGGCGGCCAATTGACCGGTCCCGAACGTGAAATAAACTTGCCTCTGTGTGGCATGTGGCACCGTCTTGTTGAAACCACATGTCATGCAAGTCAAGCTCTTGCATTTTGGGCAAAACAAAGTTGGATATCATCTCACGGTAGCGCTCACCATTCACAGTTACGTTACGATTCGCATCATCTTTGAAGAAGTACGGTCCAATGATGCCACCAGCCCATAAGCCGCACCAAACTGTGACTTTGGTAGCTCTTGCAATGCTTCTGGCTGATATTCACTCCAAAATCGACAATTCTGCTTATTTACGTACCCATTGAGCCAAAAATGAGCTTCGTCGCTGAACACAATTTTTCGGTAAAAAAGTGGATCTTCGGCCAACTTTCCAAGAGCCCATTCACCAAAAATTCTACGTTGCGGTAGGTCGTTCGGCTTCAATTCTTGCACCAGCTGTATTTTGAAAGGCTTCACACCTAAATCCTTCCGCAAAATTTTCCACGTTGTTGAGTAACAGAGGCCCAATTGCTGCGAACGGCGACGAATCGATAATTGATGGTCATCATTAACACTAGCCGATACAGCTGCGATATTTTCTTCAGTTCGCACTCTACGTAAGAGTGTTGGTGGTTTAATGTCCAACTATGTAAATTTGGTGCGAAATTTAGTCACAATAGCCCGAATAGCCGCTTCAGTGGGTCGATTAAACTGACCATAAAATGGAAGAAGCGCGCGATGAACTTTCTTAACAGAGCACGCATTTTGATAATAAAATTCAAAAATTTGCAAGCGTTGTTTGGTTGTAAGACGATTCATAGTTAAATTATAGACCAAACCGAAGATGTTTGACAGTGAAACAAAACACGAAACGTGCGTGTGCTGTTCAAACCAGTGTTGCCAAAAAGATAATAGCTAAAAAATCACCCTTTAGGTAGCATACTCGATTTTCTCTTCCCCGAGACAACTACTTGCTTCCTATTATATAGATATGATTTGGTTAATTTTATTGCGGAGATTTTGTATACGAGGTGTGTTCAAGAAGTATCGCGAATTTTGTGTTTTTTTTTTCAAGAATTATTCATTTATTCATGAATATCTATTTTGTCCCCTTCAAAGTAATCCCCATGAGATATTATACACTTGTGCCAACGGTTTTTCCAATCTTCGAAGCACTTCAAAAATCATTTTTTTATCTTGTTCAGCTCCTCCTTCGATGCCGTCTTTATCTCGTCAAGCGTAGCGTAACGTCGTCCTTTCATGGGCCTCTTCAGTTTAGGGAACAAGAAAAAGTCACAGGGGGCCAGATCTGGGGAATACGGTGGCTGCGGCATCATTAGTGTGTTGTTTTTGGCCAAAAGTCGCGCAAAAGATTGTAGCAGGCGTTATCTGTGCGCTTTTTTCCGGATTGCTTCGCGCGAATTGCGCATAACTTGCAGGTAATATTCCTTATTGACCGTTCTTCCCTGTGGCAAGAACTCATGATGCACCACGCCCCTGCAATCGAAGAAAACTGTCAGCAAAACTTTCACATTCGACCGAACTTGGCGCGCTTTTTTCAGTCTTGGTTCGTGCGGCAGCTTCCATTGAGATGATTGAGCTTTGGTTTCCACGTCATAACCATAAACCCACGATTCGTCACCAGTTATGACCCTCTGGAGCAAATTTGGGTCGTCGCGGACAGAGTTTAACATCTCATTAGCAATGTTCATGCGATGTGTTTTTGGTCGCAATTGAGCAATTTTGGTACGAATTTCTCGGCGACCCGTCTCATGCCCAAATCATTGATAAAAATCGAATGGCACGAGCCAATCGATATGTTTAGGTCCTCAGCAACTTCTCTAACGGTGATTCGACGATTGGCCAATACCATTTTCTCCACTTCATTAATTTTTTCGTCTGTTGTTGAAGTGCTCGGGCGTCCGGCACGCTCTTCGTCGTTCACATCTTCTCGGCCTTCTGAGAACATTTTGTACCACCGATAAACGTTGCTTCGGTCCAAGGTAGCTTCTCCGTATGCCACAGTCAACATTCGGAATAGATATTCATGAATAAATAAATAATTTTTGAAAAAACACAAAATTCGCGATACTTTTTGAACACACCTCGTATGGCAACGAGTCTGGGGACACACTGGCCAGAATAGGCACAACCAACGAGCTCCTTTCAGAGAGGAGCACTATAGGGACACGGACCGGTGGACAAACCTTTCTTCCTGTGCGGTAGCGAGACTTACGTGGCCAGCATTCCACCTTAAACGTACCAAGACACTTTTACGTTACAGAAGGGAACACATATCACTTCGGGTAGGGGCCCTGACAGGCCACTGTCTTATGGGCAGGCACGCAGCACGCCTAGTCGTAAAACATTTTGATTTCTGCAGAAGTTGAGGAAGAGTAGGAAACGATACCGCACCTTTTGTGTCATTGCCCCGCTTTAAGTACGAGACTTAGGTTTCTTGGTCAACCACTCCTACTCAACCTATCGGAGGTATCCGACAAAGAGACCCCAACTTTACTCAATATTATTCTGCCCATACAATAGTTCAGTACTGAAGACCACCCTAAGGTTTCAATGGGAATATATGGCATCGCAACGGGCCCACGTGGCCGAAGCGGGAGAGCGACAAGTCGCCATTGCAACCCAAGCTAACTGCGGTTGTTGTATTTTGGTTCAAAGTTGGGCAAAAATTTAAAATATTTGCTTATGATTCACATAGTTCGTAGAGAACGGGTTTCGGCAACCATTTTCGATTAAATAAAAATTATTTAAGATGATTTTCAAACATAGATTTGATGCATTTAGGAGTTAGCTTTCACGGAGAAAAAAAATTATCAAAATCGGTTTAGTTGTTCCTCACGAATATGGACCAAGATCATAAAGACGTGGTAAAAAAAATGTAATGCTTGAATACCAATTGGCTAATCCGAATCTGTTGCCACGGCAAACTGTCAGCCAAGGAGCGCAAGGCTGGCTTAGGCTAAGTGACTCCGCAAAGAACAAATATCGGAAAAGATTAGTTCCGTTGAAAAAACCACGTAAACGAGAACAGTTTAAAATAAATCATCCGACTCCGCAAAGAACAAATATAGGAAAAGATTAGTTCCGATCTAACCGAACCAGAGATATTTTCGCAAGAGTATAATATGTCGCAGAGCTTTTCGAAATTTTTTTCAAAATTGTAAGTCAAAGTTGAGCTACAGACATATAACTAGCCAAAAGCAGCTTATTAAAGCTATACAAATAAAAATAATCAAAAAAGAAAAAAAAGAAAAAAAGAGAGAGAGAATTTTATACGTCTTCACTCTCTGAACTCCGAAAGCAGAATGAATAACAATTTATCTGCTCGACATAGGGTCCGCTTGAATTTGTTCAAAATTCCTAGGCCTACTTGTTTCGGTTTATATAACAGTATCAAAGGCATGATATGGCGTACTTACAAAAAACTCACAAAAACCCACCCAGACTGATCTAATGTGGACTGAACTGAAAGCAAAATGAAAAATGCTTCAATGTTGTCTTCCAATGCCTCAATTGAAGCGGGCTTGTCTGTATAGACATGAGCTTTAACATAGCCCCACAAAAAATAGTCTAAAGGCGTTAAATCGCACGATCTAGGCGGCCAATTGACCGGTCCCGAACGTGAAATAAAATGTTCACCGAACTCGCCTCTCAATAAGTCCATTGTTGCGCGTGCTGTGTGGCATGTGGCACCGTCTTGTTGAAACCACATGTCATGCAAGTCAAGCTCTTGCATTTTGGGCAAAACAAGTTGGATTCATCTCGGTAGCGTAATACAGTTACGTTACGATTCCATCATCTTTGAAGAAGTACGGTCCAATGATGCCACAGCCATACCGCCAAACGGACTTTGGTAGCTCTGCAATGCTTCTGGCTGATATTCACCAAAACGACAATTCGTATTACGACCCATTGAGCCAAAGAGCTTCGTCGCGACACATTTCGGTAAAAGTGGATCTTCGGCCAACTTTCCAAGAGCCCATTCACCAAAAATTCGGTACGTTGCGGTAGGTCGGTTCGACTTCAATTCTTGCACCAGCTGTATTTTGAAAGGCTTCACACCTAAATCCTTCCGCAAAATTTTCCACGTTGTTGAGTAACAGAGGCCCAATTGCTGCGAACGGCGACGAATCGATAATTGATGGTCATCATTAACACTGGCCGATACAGCTGCGATATTTTCTTCAGTTCGCACTCTACGTAAGCGTGTTGGTGGTTTGATGTCCAACAATGTAAATTTGGTGCGAAATTAAGTCACAATAAATGGAAGAAGCGCGCGATGAACTTTCTTAACAGAGCACGCATTTTGATTATAAAATTCAAAAATTTGCAAGCGTTGTTTGGTTGTAAGACGATTCATGGTTAAATTATAGACCAAACTGAAGATGTTTGACAGTGAAACAAAACACGAAACGTGCGTGAGCTGTTTAAACCAGTGTTACCAAAATTATAGCTAAAAAGTCACCCTTTATAAGAAGCATTTGTCCCATACATGTCAAACCTGCATCGATTTTTCTTAGTTTAAGGAAATTTTTTCTTAATTTTAGGGCTTTATATTTTAATGGTTAGTGTTTTTTAAAATTCAGGTTAAAAATTTCACCAATTTAGGAAAATTTTCTTAAATTAAGGGGAAATCCATTTTATGGCGAAATTTTCTTAAATCTAATAAAAAAATTTCTGAGTGTATGTGAGACAGATCCTTGAGTAACGCTCATGGGTATAGATATGGTAGCGAATTTTGGAGCAAGTTAGTTGACTTTGCCTTGGTGAGGTTGGTCGAGCGGAATTATTATATCGAAGCTCTTTTACGGACGGTCGACTGGGGGGCAAATCCAGAAAACGATTGTTTTGCGACAGATTTTTTGGCTACGCTTTTCACTTTGCAAAGTCAGCAGGACAGCCATAGCAGCAGATGGATTGTGAGTGGTGGTGGATTAGCGGTGACCAAACAGTGACCGAAACAGGGACTAAAATAGTTTCTTAAATAGTGACCAAAACAGTGACCAGAACAGTGACCGAAACAGTGACCAAAACAGTGACCAAACAGTGACCGAAACAGTAACGAAAACAGTCACCAAAACAGTGAAGAAAAGAGTGACGAAAACAGTGACCGAAACAGTGACCAAACAAGTGACCCAAACAGTGAACGAAACAGTGATCGAAACAGTGAACGAAACAGTGACCAAAAAAGTGACCGAAACAGTAATCGGATCAGTAACCGAAACAGTGACCAAAACAGTGACCAAAACAGTGACCAAAACAGTGACCGAAACAGTGACGAAATCAGTGAACGAACCAGTGACACAATTATCGAAACAGTGATCGAAAGAGCGATCAAAACTGTGACCAAAATAGTGACCGAAACAGTGACCGATACTGATACAGTGACCAAAACAGTGATCGAAGCAGTGACCAAAACAGAGGCCAAAACAGTTACCGAACAGTGATCAAATCAGTGACAAAACAGTGACCAAAACAGTGACCAAAACAGTGACCAAAACAGTGACCAAAACAGTGACCAAAAACAGTGACCAAAAAAGTTACCGAAGCAGTGACCGAAACAGTGCCCGAAACAGTGACCAAAACAGTGACTAAAACGGTGACCGAAACAGTGACCGATGTCATTAAATGATAATATTGGAAAATTCAGCAAAAATTTCTTTGGTTAAAATTGAAAATCTTAAAAAAAATATATAACACTATCGTCAACATCGATTTTAAATGGGGAAAAACCAATCAAAAAGACTCAAGTTCGCCTTCGCAAAGAGATTCGCTCGTTCCGGGTGTTCCACGACGCCCAATGTTTTTTTTTATTGGGCGAAGTTGGGAGAGTTGGGAAGTCTCTCAGTTTTTTCAGGCAAGCCGAGCAGATAAGAGCCAATTAGTTAGAAATATACTAGCCGATTTAGTGGTACTTGTGTAGCGCTCAAGTGAAAATTTTAGAGAGGGAACTTAAAGTAAAATAGAAGCTACGGATCGCCAGCATTGAGTCTCGATCCATCACCCTTAGCACTGGAATCGCTTGCGGTCATTTTGATTGGTTGGACGTAGGAGCCTTGGTTCGCTACAATATTTATATTTTGAGCTAGAGCCGAGCTACTGGAAACCGGAAACCTTATGCAACCTAAAAGAAAGAGAGGATTTGCAAAACTTATAAGGACAGATTAACAATTCTCATAAAATATATGAGCTGGGAGGATCTCGCTGCGAAGCACAGACCGGACTAACTAGCCTTTTTTTGACCATTTTCAGGCATGTTAAAATGTTTTTCAATATCTGACAACGATTAAAAGATTCTGTTTTCTTTCCTCTATTGTTTTCAGTAACTTTCAATGAATCTCGTCACCAACTAATTAGTTTTACAAGTATTCGATTTTAATTCTTGGTAACTCGTTGTCTCGTTTCAACTACACGCTGCTTTTTACCATATGGTAATCAATTATTCGTTACTCGCTACTTCTCATGCTGTATTTGTTTCAATCTTTTTTGAGCCAACTATTTTTTCAATTATATACGCCTCTTACCTTTAGCTATTCGCTTTAGCTTTCATTGCAGCACTCGTTCCTTATTCAATTACTCACTAATACATCTAATCGCCCTCTAAAATGACTCGCTTCTGCGACTCGCTTTTCCCCTGGTGAAACGCCACTTTCAACTCCACATCCTCTTTCAACTTTGAGTGCGGTAAATCACTCATCGACTTTCTGATGTCTCACTCCACAACTGAAATAAGAAGCAATGCGCTGAATTTGATTGCCCGCAACCAAATCTCAAGGCGAACGAATTTAAAAACCGCAATAAATAAATCTTTTTTTTTTTTGCTCGAATCATGGATCCGAGAGTAAACACAGAAAGCCATCATCGGGCAACGCCATCAGGCCCATCAGCCATAACAGCGCAGAGCTGTTGCCTCCTTTGCTCTGGCTCTGCTTCTGGCGTTGTCAGCTCGCTGGACTGGCGATGCGGCCACATCGGTGCGGATGCGGCGCTGCGGGGAATGCGCCTGCATAATGACCCACAAGCGTACACAAAAACCATCTTCTGTGTTTTTTTTTTTTTTAACCACATACCAACAACTTGGTAATCTTTTGCATCATCGAGAGCGAATGGAGTACGTGGCCGTACGACCAAAAAAAGGACGACGGATACAAGCGACTGGCAAACTGGCGACTGTTGCTTTTGCTGTGGCGCTAGAAATGCATAAACAAGCAGAACGGGCCTCATCATCCCCAGCTTTAGACCAGTTGACTGCCAGAGGCAGACACACCACTTGAAATTACACACGGCTACAGTATGGAAACCGAAACCCAACTCAAAAGCCCATGTCTGGACGAAGCACAGTGGTGCGAGTGTTTTTCTAATCAATATTATATTAAAGAATCGGGAGCAGGGAAGAAATTTTATTTCAAAATGTTAAGTTGACTTGAGACGAAGTGAGGCTTATACCAATTTTAGTTTTCTGCCCCCTTAAGGAAACCCGTTTCTGGACCCTTTTTAAAAAATTCTTATATTGAATAAAGCTAAGCTAATTGAAAACTTTTTTATTTTTCTATTACAAAAGGTTCAAATAAACAAAAAAATTTTGCCTGTCGAGGGTGTTCAAGTTAGGTTTTGGTGGTGAAAAAAAGGTGGTGGGGCGTGGGTTTGGAGGATAGTGTTTTGGTGTCTATGTTTTTGAAACGTCAAAAAAAATTTATTTGGGCTTTTTTTGTAGTTTGTGTAAAAAATAGAAAAATTTGGAGAATGGTACCGTCTATTGCCCCAGAATTCCCCAGATTCACTTTTTTCAATGCAAACTGAATATGCCGCCAGTGCGCGTGGAGAACGGCTTTAAGTTTCGTTGTTACTTGACGTAAAAGACTCGTCGCAAAAAGTTCGAAAGTTCATGATTCAAAGCAGATTCATCAGGTCAAAGCACTATTTCTGGACAGTTTCTTTGTTATCGTAATGTCAAAGTCAATATGTTTCACGCAAAACATTTTGGTCCTTCGAGCCGGATTCTATGATATTCTTTATTGCCAGCTTCTTCATTATCACATTGTAACACAAGTTCAACTAATTAATATCTTACGTCTAGCACCCTCTTACAGTCAGGAGAGCAATAAAAGTCTTGCAGAGAATCATTTTGGTCCTTCGAGCCGAATACTGTTATTCTCTTTCTCTTCGCTACCAGCCTCTTCAACATAAACTTATAACCCAAGCTCAACTCAGTGAAATCT
Organism: Lordiphosa collinella; assembly: GCA_018904265.1. Classification (NCBI taxonomy): domain Eukaryota; kingdom Metazoa; phylum Arthropoda; class Insecta; order Diptera; family Drosophilidae; genus Lordiphosa; species Lordiphosa collinella. The sequence continues at coordinate 13,878 of JAEIFV010001314.1, read as the reverse complement.
ATCGTTTGGCACGAAGATTTATAAAAGTCTGACGAAGAAACATGTTGGTCCTTCGAGCCGGATAATGTGATTCTCTTTACTGAACTAACTAATTCCACAAGCTCAATCAATTGACCAACCAACCTCTTTCCAGGAGAGCTTGAAAAGTAGGGCGAAGAAACGTATTGATCCTTCGAGCCGGATACAGTGATTTTCTTTTTATTCGCTGCCAGCTTCTTCATCATAACCTTATAACCCAAGTTCAACTAAGTGATATCTAACGTTTTGCACGGAGTCCGGTGATGAAACATGTTGGTCCTTCGAGCTCGATTACTGTGATTATCTTCTTCATTATTAATTGTTTCCCCAAGATCAATTAATTGATTTCTATCGTTTTGCACGGAGAGTAATAAAAGTCTGCCGAAGAAACACGTTGGTCCTTCGAGTCGGATACTGTGACTCCCTTTACTGACTGCTTCGTCATCATGAACTTACTCTCCAAGCTTAACCAATTGATATCTAACGTATTGCCAGAAGAGCTTGAAAAGTAGGTTGAAGAATCATATTGGTCTTTCGAGTCGGTTACTGTGATTCTCTTCCTGAGTTTCACTCAAACTTCCTCCAAGCTCAACCAATTGATATCTAACGTATTGCCAGTAAAGCTTGAAGAGCAGGTTGGTCCTTCGAGCCGGATAATGTGATTCTCTTTCTCTTCGCTGCCAGCTTCTTTATGACAAAATTTTTACCGAAGTTTATTTAAGTGATATCCAACCTCTAGCATCCTCATAAAGCCAGGAGAGCAATAAAAATCCGGAGAAAAAAAAAACATTTTGGTCCTTCGAGTCGGATACTCTAAATCTCTTCTTCATCATAAACCAATTCCCAAACTTCAGCTTAAGGATATCTTCGGTCAAAGAAGACTCCCAAATGGTTTGGTGCCACTGTGCCTTGGTGTTGAACGAATCATGTTTGGCTGGCACGGACAGTTTTTTTGGTTTGCTGAACGCGTACATTTCTTGGAGCGTTCGCATATGTAGCCTGCACGTTCTTCATTCATGCCATGGAACGTGTTAAGGAGCTGGAGGATTTTTATTTTCAATGCAAGTCCTGTCGAGTGCTGCCAGTGTCTGTGTGTGTGTGTGGAGCAAATTTAATCAGTATAGCATTTCCAACCATTTCGACAGGCAACCTGAATTTAGATAACAAATTATGTCCCCTCCCCAAACCCCTCCTCCCTTCTTGGGAGCCATTACAATTGTTGCACATGTGTGTGCGGCGACGGCGGGGAGGGTCACGCCACGTAAGCGAACCTTTTAGGCTTTTTTTCACTTTTTGTTGTTTTTTTTTTTTTTTTTTTTGGCAGAGGTCAGCAATTTTCAGTTTGGCTTCTTTCGCACCACGCAGTGGTAAATTTTAGTAGGTCGCCAGGAAATGACAGTTATTGCCCCACCCTGTTCGTTTTTACACCACAATTACGAGCGATGAATGAAAATGCAATGGAAAATGCCTTTTTAAATGGGCTGTCCCAGACTCGTTTGTCGTGCAACCCTGCCCCTCGGGCTGTCTTTCCCGCTGGCAACGGACTTTTTGTACAAAGCGAACGCTCAAAAGTATGCTATGTTTTGTGTTTCGCGTGTGTGTTGCCCAGTGCTGGCCTGTCAGTCACGTGTTGACGCAGTTTTTCAGGCTTTCCGTTGCCGTTGTTGTTTTGTTTTCATTCTTTCTTTTTTGTGGGTGTATGATTTCACTTTGGTTCGGCTGTTACGTTCCAGTTTGGATTGTTGTTTAAGCCGAAATTGAGTTATATGGGCAAAAGCGATTTTTTTTTTCAATGGTTGAGAAATGATGCTGGTTGAGGGAGACAGAGAGAGACGGAGAGAGAGAGAAAGTCAAGTCAACTGGAAGAGGTAGCCTAACAATTTCAGAACTTAATTGAACACACACAAAGTAATTGTTAAAACGCTGCAGAGGTGGCACAAGTTTTTATTCAACTTTTCTGATAAAGTTTTCAAAGGGAGCACTCAAAATGTTGTGGCTTACGGTGAAACAAAAAATGAATGGGGACTGTACTACAAATTGAGCAGAAGAGTGCAATTTGGGGATTAGTCTTTAAATAGAAATGGAATTGCAATACTTGTCTCGAAATAGGAAGAACTCAAGAAGATGGAAGAAGTGTTGAAAGAAAGACAGAACTTAGAAGAAAGTTAAAAAATGGAGGGGGAAAGGATGAATGCAGTAAAAGTAAAAAACGGAAGTAGAGAGAAAGAATGAAGAAAAACAAGAGAGGGAGCTGAAGTCGAGTGCCACGTCTCCAAAATACCCTGTTCCCTTCATTTTATGTGTTTTGGCAGCTTTTCTAAATCGAAAACAAACTTGTTATGGTATAAAGTTGCCTTCATGAAAAAAATTTGTAGCTCTCTGAGATCGACGCGTTCGTAAGACAGACGGACATGGCTATATCGACTCGACTTTTGACGCCGATCTAGAATTTATATACTTTATGGGGTTGGAAATGTTTCCTTCTCCCGGTTACATAGATTCGCACAACTTCATGATACCCAGCAGAGGAGGCTAATACTCAGTATAGATTCGACAATGCGGCAAAAATGGGAAACGAAAGCGAGACTTAGCGCCACGAGAAACTCCTTCTCAAAGTTATGCTACAATATGGCTGAAAACAACTACTTCCAAGATGCCATTGGAACTTTGAGGATCTCGCATATTTTTAAGGCTCGAGTGGAAATGCTTCTGCATAATTAAAGACTCCATCACCAAAACGGAGGCGCTTTATGCCCATTGTGCAACACTGGGGAACGTGAGGACACATTGCAATTTCTCGGAATATGCCCAATACTTCAGGAGCTGAGAACTAGCTACCTGGGAAAACCAATGATGACTGAGGAGGAATGCCACACTGCGCTAAATGAAAGGAGCTGGATGGACTTGGCATCATACATAAGCCACGCTTTAAAATATAGGGATAACATTGTACGCAAAATGTTTTAAATATTGATCTCGCTTGTACAGTCTTCTTTTATTTTATACCCTTGCAAAGGGTCCCCCATACCCCACAAAATATATTTGTACTTGATAAGGGCGACGAGCTGAGTTGATTTAGCCCTGTACGTCTGTCTGTCTGTTTATACGCAAACTAGTCTCTCAGTTTTAAAGCTATCGAGCTGAAATTTTGCACAGAGTCTTCTTTTTACTGCACGCTGCTAATATGTCAGAACCGACCGGATCATATGGCTATATCTTATAGGAACGATGGGCCGAAAAACTAGTTTAAGTAAGAAAAACTTTTTTGTTTTTAATGGAAACGTCTTCAAACTTCGTATTTATTAGTTTTCTATTTATAATTCTACCAAATTTTTGTGAAATTCGGACAACTACATATATGGTATAGCTCCCATAAAAAGATAGATCTGAAAAATGGTCTTAGTGAGAAAAACTATTTGGTTTTTAATGGTACCGTCTTTAAATTTGGTATTTCTTTATTTTTTATACTTTCACATATTTATACCCTTGCAAAGGGTATTATAAAATTGTCCGGATGTTTGTAAAGCAAAGAAGGAAGCATCTCCGACATCATAAAGTATATATATTCTTGATCAGCATGACGAGCTGTTTCTATGCTATCTCCTCCGTCAGTTTTAAAGTTATCCTCACCAAACTTAGCATGAAGTCTTTTGGTACAAATACGCTGCACATTTGTCGGAACCGGCCGTATCGGATGACTATAGCATATAGCTGTCATAGGAACGATCGGTCGGAAAACTAGTTTTAGTCAGAAAACTTTTTTGTTTTCAATTGAAACGCCTCCAAACTTCGTATTTTTTAGTTTACTATGCTTTCCCACGATTCCACCAAATTTGGTCGAAATCGGACATCTATATAGTGTAGCTGTAGTGTAGTATTATCTTAAAAGTAGTCTTAGTTAGAAAAACTTTTTTGTTTTCAATGGAAATGTCCTTAAAACTGGCATGTATTTGTTTTATATGCTCCCACACGATTCTACAAAGTTTGGTCAAAATCGGATGACTATAGCATAAAGCTGCCATAGGAACGATCGGTCGAAAAACTAGTTCTAGTGAGGAAAACTTTTTTGTTTTTAATGAAAACGTCCTTATCATTGGCATACACTTATTTTATATACTTTTACACAATTCTACAAAGCTTGGTCGAAATCGGATGACTATAGCATATAGCTCCCATAGGAACGATCGGTCGAAAAACTAGTTCGAGTGAGGAAAACTTTTATGTTTGTAATGAAAACGTCCTTTTTATTGGCATATTCTTAATTTATATACTTTAACACATTTCTACAAAGTTTAATCAAAATCGGATGACTATAGCATATAGCAGCAGAATGAATGATCGGTCGAAAAAGAAGTTCTAGTGAGAAAAACTTTTTTTGTTTATACTTTTCCATGATTTCACCAAGTTTGGTCGAAATCAGACATCTATATAGTATAGATCCCACTGAAAAGTAAGGTCCAAAAAGTAGTCTTAGTCTAAAAAACTTTTTTGTTTTCAATGGAAGCTGCAAGGGTATACAAAACTTCGGCCGAGCCTAAGTTAACTTCCCCTATTTTTTAATATTGGCGCTGATCGCCGTTCACCCTTATTTGGAGGTTCATGGTCGCAGCTAAAAGCGTCATTTTCGGAGCTTATTACGTCTGAGTCTGAAAATTCAGAAAACTCCTGACGTACATAAGTTTTTTGGCTCCACCATCACACTTCTGCCATGCAAGACATCTAATTTTTTCCCTTACCTCCATTGGCATGCTTATTTGGTGACAGCGCTCCCCCTGCTCGTCCTACTCGGAAGGTAATTGCTTGGTAAACTCATCCAAATGTTTATTTAGAAAATGCAATTCAAGCGACATCGAAATTCCAATAGTATGGAATGGCTCTTCATATTTTGCATAAAAACCTTAAAGTTTTCATTACGGTGTTTGCCTAGAACCTGCCGAATTTCACTTTTGAGGCAGTTCCAAGCAACCAGCTCATCTTTGGCAAGCACTTTGACGAATTTTGTTCTTGACGAATTGGTATTGAAGTTACTTACAAATTACGCGGAGAAATTCAAGAAAAAACAATCAAAAATAAGCAGAGCTCGCAAATAATACTCAACACTTTCAGCGTGTCGACAAAAAACAAAACAAAAAACAAAAAGAGGGAGCGAAAGACACTTTCAGTTCTGTTTTTGCTCAGTTCTGTTGCGCTCAGAGCAAAGACCGATTTTTCGTATCTGTTTCTCTCGTGTCTTTCACCGACCGTTTTGGCGAGAGCAAACTTCCAAAGTGATTTTTGCGTATGTATAAATGGTAGTGTGTTCCGCCCGTGTGTGCCTTTGTGTAACGAGCGTCACCCAAACAACCAGCCTTCCAAACGCACAAAGCAAAAAACACTTATTGTGTTCTGCTCATTTGCAGACAGTTGTTTGATGAGCACTCGCTCAAAAGTGTTTCTGCCAGTGGTTGTCGGCAGACCGACTCGTTTGTTTTGAAAAATTAGAGAAGAAATGAGTAATAGGAACACGAAAAAGGGGGAAAATTCATTAGATTTGGACAAATCGAAGATTTTAGTTGAGAAAAGGAAATATTTTTAAAAAATCATTAAACACAATTTTATAGGCTAGGCCAAGGTCTAACACTTTGCCGAAGATATACAAACCAAATTCTGAACGGTTTCAGAGATATGTGCGATGCAAAAAGTGCCTCTTTGCCAGAAAGGCGATCTTTAGCCCAAAATTTCAAATGCTCATAAAAAGAAAACACTGACTAATCAGACAAAAACCAGCTTGGATTTTTCTTTATATATCGGTAGCTTTCAGATTTACCTGGTATGAAGTTTATCAAAAATTTCAAGATGCAAAATGTCGCACTGTGTAATAGTAGCGCTGCTTCTCCGCACAAAGTAGTTTGTAGTTCTTGTTCTCTTTAAGGTAAGTTGCTTTACTTTCCAGTGTATTGTTGCGCGACGCCAGATGCAGCCAGTGCATTGAACCATCACACTTATGTAAAATCGAAGGTCCACATTGAAATTTTCCTATGCCATTCACTTGTATGGCCGTTACGCATCTTGTTGTTTTACGTCTTTGACCAAAGACTCCTCTTAATGTATTGCCAGACTCTCTTTTTGACGCGACTAAATGTTTTCAGGGTATAATGTTCAGTTATAAAGTTAGTTTACTAGTGTTTGTAAAGCTAAGACATCCTTGCTCAATGATTTGCGATATGACAGAACAGCTTTTCGTGCATGTTCGTGAACCAGCAAAACTACCTATCGAAACATAAATTCCAAACAAGTTTTTTTTTTTTTGGGGGTTCTCAAAAGTTTTCCAATTCAACCAAACTATTTGTTTTTTTTTTTTGTCTCTTGTGGCATCCCAAAAAATTTTGGTCATAATCCAAAGCCAAAAAACCAATAGAGCGAACCGCATGTGTGCCTCATGCTATTCACTAGAAAGGAGATGGAAAAAAAACCACAGCTGAATAGACCAAAAAGCGAACCCACGCACACGCACACTAACACACAGACACGTGTGCAGTTTTTTCCAGCAAATAAATGAAATGAAACATTTTAACAATAAATGCAAATTTAGCTAAGCCGCCTATTGGCGGCGGCGCCAACAACAAAATTGACAAACACACACACACACACACATCGAAAAGTCTATAAAGCAAACGGTCGAAACGAATGCCATGCAAATTTTTCCCATGTGTGTGTGTGCGTGTGTGGAAGCGTGAAAAGTGAATGGCAAAATGTGTCAGCATGCGGCAAAGGGAGAACCGCTTTGGTTTACGGTTTCAAAAATTTGTTGCTTACTTACGGGACGCTGACCAATTGTATGATTTAATATGAGAATGTATGGGACGTCTGTGTGTGTTTGTGTGTGTTTGATTGTATGGGTGAGTGTGTGGGTGTGTATACAATGGACTGGCTAAGCCGTTATTCAATAACACACTCAACGCATACGGGACCCGGGCATGAAGTGGATACAAAATAAAAAAAATGTGTTTCTAAAAAGTGTTCCACAAAAGCTTTGATACCCTTTGATGAATTAGTTGAGGGATGCCCGCTGCCTATACGCACCGGCTACATTGGTTGTGGCTTCACGCAAAGCCAGTCCAATGCGTATAGCGGCTTGCGCATAGCAAAATTGCAACCATAATTTGTTATGTATAATTTTGGGCTTGACTTTAAATTCCAATTCAAACTTATAATGTCATGGCCTACTTTAGGGAGCAAAATATTATGACTAAGTTTAATCAAACTAATTTCGAACCGGTTGTTCAAGCACAGGCAGTTGCCTTTCGTTTGTTTGGAGTATACCCACATTTTAGTCTTAGAAAACTTGCATACAATGTACAAATTGTTAGCTCTCCACAGCCTAATATACCCTATCCAAACCTATCCAAAACCCACTGCAATGCCTGTTCCATGTGGATAAAAATAAAAAAAAACGACTTGAAATTTGAAAAGTAAACGAAATGACGATAAACTAATACAAACAAACACTATACATACATATGGATGGGTCGGTTTTGGTTATAGATGGCTGCATATAAACTGAAAATCGAAAACCATATTTCAATTTGCGGCATTTAGCACACACACACACACACACACATGACGGTAGCAAAAGGACACGCATGATCAAATTGATACGCTGCCTGCCGTAACGAGCAGCAGACGTGAATTGGCCAGCAGTGTGTGGGGACAAAAGGTAAGCCGGTTGGTTGGTTTGGTTCGGTCGTGGTGGTGATGGCAGATTTGTTTCTGCGGCTGTAGCCCAGGACCAACTAATCGAGCCAAACGAACAAACTTAGAATCAAATATAAATTGCCAAACTATGTTCAGGCATTGCACTTTACAGTGGGAAAGTTGTCATAAAAAAAAGGCAATTGCAATGGGGTTTGAAGTGGGGAAAGAAAAAGTCTGCTCTTGAGACGAGCCTACTTTCTGTGAAATTTTGCATCTCTGTTTTGCATTGTAGATTATTGAACAGCACCAGGGGGGCGTCTAGGTCTCTCGGTCTCCCTTCCGAGCAACTAAAAATGAGAGCGTATGTTGAAGTCAGGGAAAGAAGTGTTTAATAGTCATCCAATGGGGTAATTTACAGAGCATTAACATTAATGGTAGCATTATGTGAGCAGACAGCGTCCAAAAGTAAGCAAAGGTTTTTTATGAATCCAAAATATTTGACAGAAGGTTTTGGGTATAGAAATGCGAGTATTTTATGATCGATTTGTTCCAAATTGTAAGGATTTTTCCCAAAATTTTATTGCGGGGGCGTGGTAAAAATTTTAAATAAACTTAATCTGCGTGAAGACAATAGAAGTCAGGCTGCGAACTTCAAAAATACTTTAGAAGATTCGCTTCGGAGGTTCGAACCCATCAAAAAGATTAAGCTTCTGTTCGAGGACCGATTTCTATAATTGTCGAAACTTCGCATTTGGTTCGAGCCTTAGTTCATAGTGTGGAAGACAAATGATTCTTGTGGCTTTCAATCTCTTTTGCTGCTCGATAGTTGCAGGTAATCTCAGAACTAATCGATAAAAATATGTGCTTAAATACTTTTCGGGTAGATAGAATATCGAGGGGCGCGAATGGATGATCCATAATGAACCCTATCATAATGCAATAGTTTCTTAGATCAATAATTTTCCCTTTTTTCATGGATTTATTTTTAGACAAGAACGTATATATCAATACTCAAATAAGTCATATTTTCATTATGTATTTTTATAATGTATAGCGACATCTTCAATGACTTCGAAAATGACCTAGCCTTCGAAATAGAGGGATAACGTTTACCTACAATGTCCCAGCAAACATTTTAGATTGAGATGGAGTCTGTTTCGACTAAAAATAGTCATAAGTTCGCTCGCGTTGTGATTACTTATGTTGGGAACCAATGGTACCCTTAGCCGCGACGCTTTTTAAAAAGTCTTTTCAACCCGTTTTTCTGACCCTTGCAGAGGGTATATTAAAATTGTCCAGAAGTTGTGACTCATAAAAGGAAGCATTTCCGACCATATAATGTTATATATTTATGTTCTTGATCAGCATGATGAGCTGAGTTGATTGAGCCCTGTCCGTCTGTTTCTAGGCCATCTACTCCGTCAGTTTGAAAACTATCTTATAGAAGATTTCCACCTTTACGTTTTCTGTCATGGATGGCCTGATTCATCGATAAGTCCCCAAAGATGTTTCTACTGAGTTAAGAGTCCACGTCCACAACAGCTGATAGGGTTTGATTGTTTACCTTTTCGAAGCAATCAAAATGAATTAAGGAGACATTAGTGGTATTCCTGAAAGTGATTTAGATTTGATTAAGATTTTGCCGATCAGCTGTTAATAGCTGCTCCATACAAAATGTCAAGTGTGCCCAGAGTAAGTGAGGAATTGACGGTCATACTAATTGATTTAAAATAATCAGCTTTGAGGCTGATTTAGATTTGGTTTAAATTTGATTTCGTTTTGGGTTGACCGTTCTGCGTTGGCCGTTGGCGCGCTTGGTGTTTGTTTGAATTTTGCATTGTTCAAACCATTGAGAGTGTTGCAAGTTTTTGCATTTCAAGCTTTAATAATTAAATGATTATTTATTTAATGCATTTTAGAATGCCATCGAATCTCTTTGAAGTGAAGAAAGGCCAATGGCCTAAGGTGGACGCAGTCAAAAGTGCTCCAGTTTTTACAGCTTGTGCTTGATTGAGTAAAAGATATTCTGGATTCCATATTTGCACAGCTCTCCTAGAATGTAGTGCGCTACACATTTTTCCACAATTTCTTCCTGCGTCTTCGACTTAAGATCTGCCAAATTGCCCAAGTAACTTCAATTCTCGGGAAAAAAAATTAAAATTACTTGAATTAACCTTTGTAAAACTGTGTACATACTTGAACTACATAATCTGTTAATAAACTATTATTAAAACAGCTTACAAGAATAGTTTTCACACTTTTTAAGCATTTTTTGCACTCGCGCCAATGATCAACCAGCTTTACGGACACACTGCCTGCTGTTCACGAAATCTTAATCAAATCAGTGCGCAAAAAGGGTCGTTCCGTCAACTGATTTAGATTTGCTTAAACAAAATCTAAATCAAATTTAAATCGCTTTCAGGAATACCACAAGTGTTTTACTGATGGCAATAGAAGAGGAATAATTGCACTTAATACATTTATTAAAAAAATTTTATGTGAGCGGCGACCAGAGTTGCAATAGAGGAGTTTCACTTCTAGTAGTCCGGTTATTCATTTAATTATATCTATGAGCCGGTTTCTTTTGGACAGATAGACATCCTCCACAAACGTTTACAGTATCCTGGCAATAACCCCATTCAGGGCATCGGCCTTATCTTTGTCCAGTTTATCGCGTAAAATCTGATCCATGAGCTTGATGAAGTACTCTACCTCTTGGACAGCATGCAGCATGGAAACAGAAAGGGATCGCCTCTGCTTAGGCTACTGGGCGTTACCGCCATTATGTCCTGGAAATCACGCTGAAAGATTTCGCATACCGACTCCATCAAACGAACGAACTTGTTATTGTGATATTCGGCCAATTTCTGCAAAAACTGCAACACATCCTCTCACAGCGACGAGTTCTGAAATTCCTTCATGGTCTCGGGCACCGCCGGTGTTAGGTATTAGGTGATCCGTCCGTGTCCGAGTCACAGATATTGATGCTGCTAAAGGCCTGCAGCAGCTTAAAGTGTTTCAGCACCTGTTGGGATATCCCTTCTTGGTGAAGTAGGACAACGTGACCTTTTTAAAAGTGCCGGCTTGGGATTCTCCTGGTACTCCACCAATACCGGCTTCAGTATCAGCGGCTTCAAACAATTGGAACACAATTTGGAACAGCGCATTCACACTATCCTGCATCTGTCTCACATATGTAGCTGACCAGCAGGATTCCTATTGGAAAACAATATTTAAATAATTTGACCTTCCATTACCCCCCTTTTGTTCCCAAAGTAAATTTTTTTAACAAAAATGTTCATAAAACTAAATATATATCGATATTCATCGCATAAATATACAAAAAAAAACGAGTTGGCAGAACCAGCGTTCAAAGTGAACGCAACTTTTTGGTTTTCAATGCAAACGCCTCCTCGCTTTGTATTTCTTAATTTGCTATGCTTATCCATGATTTTATCAAGTTTGATCAAAATAAGACATCTATATAGTACATAGAAAAGGAAAGTCTGAAATGTAGTCCGAGTGAGAAAAACATTTTTATTTTCAATGGAAACGTTCTTAATATTTGCAATTATTTATTTCTTCTATATGCTCTTACACATTCCACACAGTTTTGTCGAAATCGGATGAGTATAGCATTTAGCTGCAGTACGAACGATCGGTGAAAAAAAGTTCTATTGAGAAAAAATTAATTGGATGTATGTTAACCGGATCGAGGTAAGACATCCATCTAAAAGTAGAAAGGTCGCCAACACGAAATGGGAAAAACAAGTTTGTTGTCAATGAAATCGCCTTCAAACTTCGTATTTCTTAGTTTGCAATGCTTTTCCATGATTCCACCAAGTTTGGTCGAAATCGGACATCCATATAGTATAGCTGTCATTGAAAAGTAAGGTCCGAAAAGCACTCTTAGCTAGCAAAACTTTGTTGTTTTCAATGGAAACGTTCTTAAGATTGGCATTCAACAACTTTCATTTTTATGTCTTCAATGGTATCGTTTTTAAACTTGCAAGATAATATTTCCTAACTGCTTTAGCACAATTTTGCCGACTTTGATGCAAATCGAATGAATATATCGAATATCTTGCATTGCTCAAAGCGAAAATGAAATAATTAGTGTGGCTTGACCGACTTTCTTTCTTGTTAATCATGAGAAGGGCTCGAAAAAGATTCATCACGGTGATTTTTGTTAAAACTATCTTCCAAATCTTGCTTGGTGTACAATGTATATCAATTATGAGGTTAGAATTGCAATATTAAACTTGTCATATTATTATTTTCAAATTCTTCAAATACCAAATTTAGATAAGTTAAGTAGTTTTTTGAAAGGAACCTTCTTACTGCGAGATAAGGTCCGTTTCGATATAAGATTCAGCTGCTTATAAACTTGAAAGGTTCGGTTCATTCGGTTCAACGGGACCAGTTCGTGTGACAGTGAAAACCCTACGGGGTTCGGTTCTGAACCGCTTTAGCTCTTCTAGTCTCTGAGATCTTGCTGTTTGTACGGACAGACGGACGGATAGGGTTAGGTCAACTCGGCTATTGATGCTGATTACGAATATATATACTTTATGATATCCGAGATGCGTCCTTTAGACTGTTGCACGACTTTAGTATACTGAAAATGAATACTTTTTACTTGAAGTTCCTATTGCTGGGCAGGACCAAGAAGTGGATCCTTTAGAGTCTGCGCCCTTTGAACTGCCTAGAGCTTCCTGATGCTGTCAAAGTGGAGGCTTGGTAGCAATTCCATAGACCAGTGCATAATACTTTCAAATTGGTGCTACGATAACTTTTTAATTCAGGAGCCAGCTCATCCTTTGCCAGTCACTTCCTTGAGTAATGTAAGTCGTCATCTAAGTAGAACCTCTGGATGGTTTCAAACTCAAGAAACCAGCCTAACCTAAAGGAAGTTCTACCCGCACATAGGCTTAAAAGTTTATCATCCGACTCGAAGGACCAAAAAACCAAAACCTGTTTTTAGACTGGAATTTGATATACATTGTTGATTGGTCTACCGATTTGATATTTTTTAAGGTTCCAACAGTAGGAAAAGTCAAACATTAACCCGATATGTTAGGATCTGGGTTTCATTTGCTTGAACTCTACTTTAAGTCTGTTTACGTTTTATTAACAAATGACCACTGTACTACTCCGGGTACACACTCATCGCTGTCGTGCATAGATGAAAACCCTTTTGTTGAACGTTTGACGCTCAAACACGATTTTACACCTCGTCCGCAGCAGCCGCACAACGCGTCTAACATTGCGGTATTTGCGTGCCTGCTTCTGCTTCTGTTTCGGTTTCGATTCATGTGCTCAGCCAAGTGAGCGGGAATGGGAGAGGCAGAGGCAGAGGCGACGGCGGTGGCAACCGAAACGTGGCCGCTGGGCGCCCCAAGCTTCATACATCATTCAACAATGAACGGTCCCGGATAGCTCGCTTTCTCTGTGTGTGTGTGTGAGTGTGTGCACCGGATGTCATTTGTATAAGTTTATATGGTGGGATTTGCGACTGGCTGGGCAAGCAGACGCAAGCTCTTTCTCTCTGCACATGTACATATGTGTGTGTGTGAAATGGTAGCCAAGTGGAAAAGTGAAATAAGCGCAGCTTTTATATCAAACCCGGGCCAAAGTCAATTTTTTGGATTGGGACAGAGTCAAGGGACCATCTGAGTCGACCGCAAAAGCTGAACTTACTGGCGACTGTTCACATATGTAAAGCCCAACCAGGCGACGTCGTCAGCGGCGTCGGCGGGATGAAGCAATTAATGGCAACGAGTTTATTATACGGTTGAAATATGACCAAAAAACCCAGGTGCTGGATGCTGCTGATGCAGAAGAACATATAAACTTGTAACAGAAGTGTGCAATAATAACAAAGGCGGAATAGCACACGGCGGCGGATGTTTTCCGAAAACCAAGTAGAAAGATTAAATAGCAAAAGAAAAATAAGTTTATGTTCGAAGGGAGGTATTGACCGGTGACTAGGATTTAATTGTAATTTGAAAAAGCTGAAAGCTACCTAAACTTCGCCGGTTCCAATCCATCCAATCCATCAACTTGGACTTAAAAATCGCTTTCTAAGAGGACAAGTTTTTACTGCCTGTCCAAACTAATAGCTTAAATTGGCACAGCAAATATGTTTCTTGGCTGAGAAAACATTTTTTAAAACAACTTTTGACA
>JAEIFV010001313.1:0-66163 GCA_018904265.1 Lordiphosa collinella | reverse complement strand
AAGTCCATTGGCATGTGGCGTCTTGTTGAGACCATATGTCATGCAAGTCAAGCTCTTGCATTTTGGGCAAAAAAAAAGTTGGATATCATCTTACGGTAGCGCTCACCATTCACAGTTACGTTACGATTCGCATCATCTTTGAAAAAGTACGGTCTAATGATGCCACCAGCCCATAAGCCGCACCAAGACATTTTTTGGATGCATTGGTAGCTCTGCAAGCTTCTGACTGATATTCACTCAAAATCGACAATTCTGCTTATTTACGTACCCATTGAGCCAAAAATGAGCTTCGTCGCTGAATGGAAGAAGCGCGCGATGAACTTTCTTAACAGAGCACGCATTTTGATAATAAAATTCAATAATTTGCAAGCGTTGTCCGTTTGTAAGACGATTCATGGTTAAATTATAGGCCAAACTGAAGACAGTTTGACAGTGACAGTGAAACAAAACAGGAAACGTGCGTGTGCTGTTTAAACCAGTGTTGCCCAAAAGATAATAGCTAAAAAATCACCCTTTATACGAGGTGTGTTCAAAAAGTATCGCGAATTTTGTGTTTTTTCAAAAATGATTTATTTATTCATGAATATCTATTTTGTCCCCTTCAAAGTAATCCCCATGAGATATTATACACTTGTGCCAACGGTTTTTCCAATCTTCGAAGCACTTCAAAAAATCATTTTTTTTATCTTGTTCAGCTCCTCCTTCGATGCCGTCTTTATCTCGTCAAGCGTAGCGTAACGTCGTCCTTTCATGGGCCTCTTCAGTTTAGGGAACAAGAAAAAGTCACAGGGGGCCAGATCTGGGGAATACGGTGGCTGCGGCATCATTAGTGTGTTGTTTTTGGCCAAAAAGTCAAGCAAAGCAACGATGTGTGAGCAGGGGCGTTATCGCGGTGCAAAAGCCAATTTTTGTTCTTCCACAAATCCGGGCGTTTCTGGCGGATTGCTTCGCGCAAATTGCGCATACAGGTAATATTCCTTATTGACCGTTCTTCCCTGTGGCAAGAACTCACGATCCCCCCCCCCCCTAAAAAAAAAAAACTCTCACCAAAACTTTCACATCGACCGAAAACTTGGCGCAAAACTTTTTTTCGGTCTTGGGTCGTGCGGCAGCTTCCATTGAGATGATTGAGCTTTGGTTTCCACGTCATAACCATAAGCCCACGATTCGTCACCAGTTATGACCCTCTGGAGCAAATTTGGGTCGTCGCGGACAGAGTTTAACATCTCATTAGCAATGTTCATGCGATGCTGTTTTTGGTCGCAATTGAGCAATTTTTGGTACGAATTTCGCGGCGACCCGTCTCATGCCCAAATCATTGATAAAAATCGAATGGCACGAGCCAATCGATATGTTTAGGTCCTCAGCAACTTCTCTAACGGTGATTCGACGATTGGCCAATACCATTTTCTCCACTTCATTAATTTTTTCGTCTGTTGTTGAAGTGCTCGGGCGTCCGGCACGCTCTTCGTCGTTCACATCTTCTCGGCCTTCTGAGAACATTTTGTACCACCGATAAACGTTGCTTCGGTCCAAGGTAGCTTCTCCGTATGCCACAGTCAACATTCGGAATGCATCCGCGCACTTAATTTCGTTTTTCACACAAAAATTTGAAACAGGTTCTTTTGATCCATTTTTTTGAATAGGTAAAAATCGAAGACGATCCAAAAACACGTGCAAGCAAAGCAGCTGTCAACAATTAAGTGAACATTCAAATGGCCGAGCTTGTCGGCATAAGTGAGAGACATGAGTACCAACATAACGCCACAAAAAATCGAAATTCGAATATACGTAACTCGCGAAAATTCAAAATTCGCGATACTTTTTGAACACATCTCGTATTGATGGTTTCAGACTTGCCAGCCCTGTTTATGTCTTTACTAAGTTCGTTAAGTTTGCGTAGGTTCGCGAATTCGCTTTGGTTGTAAATGTAAAATGGCTTGACACAGCCCCAAAGGGCCAAAGCCGAGCCTCTCTCAATCTCTTGGCTTGTGCGGTTCTAATTTTCGCACAAGAGAAAGGGACCTACAGTTTAACGCCGAATCCGAACGGCAGTTTTGAGAAGCTTTCATGGCTAATTACTTCAAAGCTGGCGCGCACACTAACCGCTGAGCCACCCGGACACGCTCGCTTTGGTTGGTTTCTCCAAGTCTCCTAACAAAATACGAGAGGTTTGAAACCATCCGAAAGAGATTTCTAGGACTCCGAGAATGGTTTTGGGTTGGAGTTTGTTTGGAAGAGATTTCACGTTTTTCTACAACGTGTAACTTCCTGTTTTCTACATTTAGCGTTCGAAATTTAGCATTCCGAAAAACGTTTCGTTTAGGATTGCCGTTTCTATAACTTGTTTTGTTATGCCCCTTTTTTGTGTATATAACAAAATCCTAAATTTGTATAATTTGTTTCATGTAATATTTATGCTGCGATATCAGAATTTTGGGAATATCACCTCCAAATACAAACAGCGAAATCCACTCGGCACAGAAATAATAAATTCTTCATACGAGGATATATGGTTTCTTCCCCCAATTTGATTGAAATTGAACACAAAATGGGACACTTTATGGCACGACCAAAGAGTCTAAGATAGTCCTTGGAGGGATAGTAACTCGCAGTACAAATTCCATTAGGATCGGTCTAATGACCAAAGCTCATTAATTGATTTTGGAAGGTGCTTGCTTGAACCATAAAAGCAGTAACAGATTGAATTTGGTGGTACTGAGTAGAATACTCGTACAAGCAGGCAGAAGCTTGATAGCTACCTGCAAATAGGGGGGATAAAGTCAAAGTTTAACAAATTTTTATACCCTTGCAGAGGGTTTGTTACGCATTGAAGGAAGCATCTCCGACCACATAAAGTATATATATTCTTGATCAGCATGACGAGCTGAGTTCATTTAGCATTGTCCGTCTGTCCGTCTGTCTGTTTCTATGCTATCTCCTCCGTCAGTTTTAAAGCTATCCTCACCAAACTTTGACGAAGTCTTTTGGTACAAATACGCTGCACATTTGTCGGAACCGGCCGGATCGGATGACTATAGCATATAGCTGTCATAGGAACGATCGGTCGAAAAACTAGTTCTAGTGAGAAAAACTTTTTTTGTTTTTAATGGAAACGCCTCCAAAGTACGTATTTCTTAGTTTACTATCTTTTCCCATGATTTCACTAAGTTTGGTCGAAATCGGATGACTATAGCATATAGCTGCCATAGGAACGATCGGTCGAAAAACTAGTTCTAGTGAGAAAAACTTTTTTTGTTTTTAATGAAAACGTCCTTACTCATTGGCCTACACTTTATTTTATATACTTTTACACAATTCTACAAAGTTTGGTCGAAATCGGATGACTATAGCATATAGCTCCCATAGGAACGATCGGTCGAAAAACTAGTTCGAGTGAGAAAAACTTTTTTGTTTTTAATGAAAACGTCCTTTTTTATTGGCATATTCTTATTTTATATACTTTAACACATTTCTACAAAGTTTTATCAATATCGGATGACTATAGCATATAGCTGCAGTATGAATGATCGGTCGAAAAAGAAGTTCTGGTGAGAAAAACTTTTTTGTTTTAAATGGGATCGCCTCCAAATTTCGTAATGAACAGTGTATTACGCTATCCATGATTTTGCCAAGTTTGATAGAAATCAGACATCTATTTAGTATAGATTCCATAGAAAAGTAAGGTCAAAAAAGTATAGAAAAACCTTTTTGTTTTCAATGGAAGCTGCAAGGGTATACAAAACTTCGGCCCGAGCCGAAGTTAACTTTCCCCCTATTTTTTTTTATTCAAAATTAGTTTATTTATTTAATTATTTCCTTTACAAAATTTAATCAAGCTTTCTAGATTTTTTATTTCTGAGTTTACTTTCTTTACAACTTTTTACTTGAATAAACAAGATTTAGGCTTATCACCGAAAATCTGGGAATACAAAATGGAAAATTTTCATTCACCCATTAGCCCAACCTCCTAGCTATTTTTAAACTTACCCCAATAGATCCTCATCACACCCAATTGCTAGTCTCTTCTTCGTAGCTACTGTCCAAGTACAATCACTTAAGGCCACGGCCACGGCCTCCGCCTCAGTGCCCACATGAATTCAGAGCATTTTCTAACTTCCTTTTACCAATAGAACAAAACCAGCACAAAGCGCCGCGAATAAAGTGGTATGACAACGACGACGACGACGACGATGAACCAGCAGTGAAATGAAGTGGGGAAAAAGGTGGAGAAAAGAGGCAAACTACATACTACCAGGCGACCCAAAGCTATGCGCAAAAAAACGGGCGCAAGATCAAGCCAACAGTCAAGTCAACAGGCGCAGCATCCAAGCAGGCGGTGGCTGTGCTGCTGCGGCTTCTGCTGCCGTTGCATAGTTGACCAGATCAGGCCTTGGTCAAGCGACCAGTTGCACAAGTAGGGATGAGCTTACAGTTGGTTAATGGATCGTGCATAGGTGAAGGTGTGAAGTTAGAAAAGGCTGGGATGAAATCTTATCAAAAGAACAGTTCGGGCTTACCAGAAATCAATCATCTTTCTAATTCCAAATAAGATTAATGAATTCTAATCAATCGTGTCACGCTGCCATCTCCATTACCAACTAGATACAGATATGCGCTTCGACTTCGACTTGTGACTTGGTGCTTGGGCGTTGACTGCGGCCGCGACTGCGCAGTTGCAGATACACTTTAGGGGCCATGACATGACTCGCATACGAATTATTATAAACGATCTGGCGCAAAAACTAACAAGCGATGGGGCTGCGGCTCTTGGCTGGGGCTCTCTTTCTCTCTGTGGGATGTGGTGGACGTCGACTGGCGACCGGCGGACGAGTTATGGTGGCCAATTGCAAAGTTAATGGAGTTTGGCTACTCCAGCAGCGCGAGGAGACGCAAACCGAAGACGAACGGATGCAGAGACCAAGAGATACAGCTACTGGTCGCGACTCTGGCCAAGATTGAACTTAATTTTGCACAAATGCAATTTATAGAAAATTGTTTGCCACTTGTTTTTCACGTTGATGGAGGCAGGAGGAGAAATGCCATGATAATAAATGCAGGTAGCTGCCTACAGCGTGCCCATTATTTAAATTTTTCCCTCTTCTTCCAGTCTTGTTTTTTTTACTTTTTGCTGCTAAAATTAACAATTAAAATGTCTAATGGTAAAAAGGCGCCCAGAACTTACCATCATCATAAAAGGCCAGGTCGATTCTGCGCACTTCTCGGAACCACTTCGCATCAGCGTCAGCATAATCAAGCGCGCGAGGATTTGCGAGAGGAAGTGGAAATTGCCAAATGGATTAGTGCAAAAACTTTTATTAGGGGACGGGGGCCATAAAGGAAAATGCATCTAATCTGTCGACACTTCTCGAATGGCATTGATACCCAAACCTTTGCAGGTAGCCGGGAGCAGTTTGGCTATAAAAGCCACGGGACGAAATGCTCAACTATTCAGTTGGTTAAAGTAGCTGCAGCAATATGCTAATCGTAAGATACCTAATTGCATTGGTCTTTTCCATTTTTATGATGGCAACTTCATTGAAAATTGAGCAACGTTTTAAACGGGGGCCCGGCTTTAAGATATCAACACCCGATCGTTTGGTATTGCAAATGAACAAAAGGCAAACGAAACGCCACACAAAAGACTTGGAGAGACGACGTCTAAAGATTTAGAAGAGATCAACGAACGCCATTTAACATAGCTGGAAGACATCATTAAGCCATGGCTTTAAATCAACTAAAGAAAAAGACAATTGTTCTATAAGATCAAATATATATATAAAATATAAAATTATCAACGAAAAATAAGTGATATACAAAGAACATCTTCAAAGAACTTTCAAAGAAGCTTACAAAAAGTAAATTATCATTAGATATGTAAAAACACTTATTGATAGAATTAATTTCTCCGCAAATATGTTTCATAAGTTACAAATATTATAGATATTACTTTTGTAAAATAGAGTTAGAATCTGATATTAAATTTCTTAAGCAATAAATGATATGACTAAAAACTACAACACACAAGTTTTAAATTTAAATATTGACAAACAGAAACTCTGCTCTTGAACTCCTTACTGAGCCCGTAGTAACATTGGATTGCAAGAGTTATTCTTCTTCGGATCTCCAGACTGATGTTGTTGTCCCTGTTGATCATCGTTCCGAGGAAGACAAAGTCCTTTACAACCATAAAGTTGTACTCTCCCATTGCAACAGATTGTCCAAGTCGCGTTAGTTCACAGCGCGCTGAGACTCCAAACTTCGTCTTTTCCTCATTTACCACACAGAGGAAAAAAAATGTCAATATCAATTCGATTTGGGCTGGTTACTTTGATATGTGGCAAATATCATTTTTTTCATATTATTCTGATGCTAAAATATGTCAAATTGAAGCTAAATAATATCATTTTGATATTAAAAAATTAAATTTTTGTGAATAATATCATTATTAAATTACATTAGTTTACTTTTGATCAGAAATTTCATCAAATTGATCTGAAAAATTTCACTTTTTTATGAATTTCAGGTCATTTTCAACTTCATCATATCGGCTTTTAATGATATGAACAAATATAACAATGACCCCAGATAATACAATTTCTTTTTTCTGTGCACTAAGCCCATGAGTTTTGACTGCTTCTCAGTCTCTGAAAACGCGTTGCTTAGCTCCCGTTCGAATTTGCCGATAATGTCAATGTCATCGGCATATGCAAGTAGTATCATATCTTTATAAAAGATGGTGACTGATCTGTTAGCATTTGAGCACTGGCGAAGTATATACTCCATCAGCAGATTAAAGAAGTTACACGATAAGGTGTCACTCTGCTTAAAACCTCTTCTGGTATCGAAAAGCTCGGAGAGGTTCATTCCTATTTCGACGGAGCTTCGTGTGCTTCTCAAAGTCATCATGCAAAATACCAAAAGTAGACAGGGCTTCAAAGAACTTTGACCTTATCGGTGTGTCGAAAGCGGCTTTATAATCAACAAAAAGATGGTAGCTTTTGATTTCCGTCTCATGGAATTGTTGCAGTATTTGTCTCAATGTGAATATCTGGTCTATGACAGAACCTTATATGCAATGGGTAGGAGATCCCGCGGTAATTGGCGCAGACTGTAGGGTCTCCATTTTTAACAAGAAAGTTAGTCAGTCAAGCCCGACTATGAAATACTCTGAACCTTTGAAGAGCTGCCCATCACCGGTGCTGCCCATAACTGTTTTTTTCTTATAACTCGAATATCGTACATCCGATCTGTAAATGCCTTCAGTGGATCGATAAAGAATCCCGAATACAAAATATGTCCAGAAGGTTCAAACCTCTATTTATAAAACTGTGAGAGATATGACGATTTTTCGATATTGAGGGGGCGTGGCCAAAATTGAATTGAATATACTTGATCTGCCTGCAAGTATAAGAAACATATGTTCCATACATGTCAAACCTCTATCTCTTACCATCTCTGAGATCTGTTTGTTCATACGGACACACGAACAGACAGACGGACGGACACTTTTGCACAAACTTAATATACTCTGTGTACCTCTGGTACATAGTATAAAAATTGGACAGAGAACACTTAGACTTCAATCTTCAGGCATGCTCTCTTTGGACCGTATTCTGCATTGGAGCTGGTGCATGCACCTTACCAACTCCTCACCGCCAGCCTTGAACAATTCAGCGGGCAGCTCATCAGCTCCAGCTGATTTGTTATTTTTTAGCCTTTTTATGGCTAACCAGACTTCATTATTGTCCGGCGGGTCTATCTCTATGTTATCGTTTGGTGGTGTCGCTACTTCCCCAAAGGCGGCATTGTGTTAGTCATCACCTCCCAGCAGGTTGGAGAAATAGTTCCTCAATTTGACAAGTGCCACTTGCGGATCTGTGACCAGATTTCCGTGCTCGTCCTTGCACAGTGTGACTCTGGGCTTAAAAACCTTCGGTTAGTTGCCTAATCTTTTGGTAGAATTTTCGAGTCTCACTCCTTTCGAACAGCTCTTCGATTTCCTCCCTCATGCGCCTTTCCTGCTAATTTATCTTTCTCCTAAAAAAGCGATTCTCCTCTCTTCTATTTCCCGGTACCGCTTCTTAACAGCCTGCGTTGCTCCCGACTGCAGAGTTCTCCTGTACGCAACTTTCTCTTTCTCTGCAGTAGCGCTGGGGCAATCATCATCGTACCATGACTGCTATAGGGTGTTCTCATCAAATTCGAGAATCTCCTTGGCAGAATGTAAAATATGCTTCCACTGTTCGACTATACCAGAAGGGCCAGGTGCGGTTTCCCTGAGCAACTGGGTGAGTCTTGCTGAGTAGGCTTCGGATGTGCATTCTGATTGCAGCTTCTCGACGTTCAGCT
Organism: Lordiphosa collinella; assembly: GCA_018904265.1. Classification (NCBI taxonomy): domain Eukaryota; kingdom Metazoa; phylum Arthropoda; class Insecta; order Diptera; family Drosophilidae; genus Lordiphosa; species Lordiphosa collinella. The sequence goes on along the minus strand of JAEIFV010001313.1, from coordinate 57,811 downwards.
TTCGACGAGGCTTAGATTGTGCGGCGTGTGAAACACTGAGCCATGTGCGTACCTTGACTGCAACAAGGTAATGATCCGAGTGCGTATTGGATCCTCGGAGCGCACGATTGTATAATCGATTGGAATTTGAACTAAGCTAGGTGGAGTTTATTTGAAAAGCGTCAATAATAATGTCGCCGAAAAGAAAACCATACTCTTTAAATCTACTTGGAGAGGTTTCAAATCTCTCAAACCCTTTATACGAAAACCTCTTGAGATTTCTGGGACACACCCGAATATGATCCTTTGAACTATATCTCGAGATCTATCTATTCAATATTTTGGGACTTTGATTATTGTTATACTCTGCGAGTGAGATGAGAATGTGACGTTTTATTTTTTTACAGGTTCATTTTCATGTACCAACCAGAGCGACATATCTCAGTTGTCCGTCAAACGATAATGCAAAGATTCTTTGGCTTGCTCTTTGGCATCATATTTTCAAAATTTCTAAATAAAAAATACTGAATAATTTATTGAGCAATAAAATCTTTATTAATTAATATGAAAACACTATTTGTTGTTCTTCTCTAAACTTGTCCCCCCAAAAATAACACAATTTCATTTTGTTCAACATTTGCGCGCATTTTATTTTGTACGTATATATTAATAACTTTTATTAATCGATATATTACATTTAGTATTTACTGGGTTGAGCCAAATGGCTAACCCTAGACATACATAGGTATATATGTAAGTGTATATAAGAATATGGTTCCATATTTGTGTGTCCCCTTTTGGTTTCATTTATCTGTATGATACAATAGCTGAAACATTTAATTTACAAAAGAAATTGCCAAAATTGTTATTTGTATTGCATATCATTTTACCACACCATTTGCAAAGCGTAAACAATTGAAATTGAAAACAAATAATAGATATTCAAGAACCATGTGCTAAAATCATAATTTTATTTGTTGTGCAAATATTGGAAACATATACAATAAATATTAACTCTTTCTCTTTTTTTTTTTGTAACTACAATGAAGCATCATTTTTTTTAGACATTTATATCATGGTTATTAATGAGTCTTAGCTTTAATTAATTGCACTAAATATTTTGTATTACATTAAATTCCGTTTGAAATGTTTGAAATGTTAATTTTTCAAGGGCTGTTGTTTTGTAATTGTGGGTTGTGGTTATGTTGTGGTGCTTCCTAGTTGGAAATCTACTTTCTAAAGCAGGAGATGGGATTGAAGTAGCATTGTCGGTATCTCACTTGACGTTTGCTCTCGGGTAGACGATACAGCTCATTCATGTTGCCATAGGAAGGGGAGCGCAGGTAGCCACTGTAACTGTAAGGACCGATTGAAGTAAGCACATAAAGAGATAAGCTTGAACCAAACTTACGTGGGTCTGTACTGGGCAAACAACATCTGCAAACGATCCATGGGTATATTGGGATATATGGCCTGGGCAGACATATCATATCCTCCAAGGGAATTTCGTGCATCTTCGCTGTCTTGAATGTCCAGGCCATCGGAATCCTGGTAAAAAGTTTGTAATTAGTTTTAAAATTAGTTTGGTATATATTTAGGCTGTATAACTTACAGGTCCTGTTTCGCCTGCGGAGGGTCGGGCCTCACTGAGCGCAAACAGCAGGGTCAACAACAGACCGTAACACAAAAGTATTTGCACAAACTTCATCATATTTAGGCTGTTTTGGGCTGCAAGTACAAGAGAATAAGTCTTAGAGGGTTTAATACCGTTTAATATAAAAATTGAAGTACTTAAAGTGATAATATTTGTTTAAAATCAATAGTCTTATTGCTCCAGACATTATATAATAAGTCACCATTGGAAGATATCAATCGAATATTTGGCTCTTATCGACAAGCATTGGTTCAAGCTTACTATTCGATATCGAAAGCTATTTTAAAATTCTTTATTCGTCTTGCAAGTCGATCTAGTTTTAAGTTAAGGTAAACCGCTTTATGTTTTCACACCGCTTTATGTCATAATACTCTCAAAATCCTAAGGTATTTCAAACTTATCAGTAGAACTGTTAAGTCTTATCTGGTCACAATAAGTCTATTAGGCATAAGTTTTGAAACCATTTCAGCAATTTCACTGTACAAAAAAGTGCACACCAGAGACCTGTAACAAGCCTTTAATGTTCGATCACACTTGTGCGTTTACTTGGCTTGGTTGGTCTCGCCGCTTTCGTTCGACACAGTCGGAATGGTCATTGAGTCAGAACGAGCAACTCTTTGCTTCGCACGAGTAATAATATAAACAAGCTTTTCATAAAACGAGTCATAACAAGCCTTTTGCCAGCAATGGGCAAGCTTTTTCGACACTCTACACGTGGTTAAACGCACTCGCAACCAAATTTACTCGCAAGTACTCTGCTGGTTAACGGCGAGCTTCGACAAGCCTCTTGCAATTGTTGTTGTGTTTTGAAAACTTCAAACAACAACATGCAACAAGAAGGAAAGAGAAGGCGTATGCAACGTACTATTGCAAAAAATAGGCCATTATGCTATCTCTTTTGCTCTCACAAATTGTTGTTTTTTGTGTGCTTGTGACGATTGTGCACAAGCGTTGATCAAAACAGCTCGCAGCAGATGTTTGACTTCGGCCACAAGTATTCGCGGTGACTCGCGGCCGAAACTACGAGTAATGGCAAGTACTTGTACTGAACGAACTTTTCTCATGACGGCGCTCAGCAGAACTTAGATTTTAGCAACAATCGGCTTGCGACGACTCTCGGCCGAAGCTCTGACGCAACATGAGTATAAGTACGAGCAATACTCGAGTTTGACAAGTCTTGAGCGCTGAGCGAGTATACTCGTGGCGGCTCGTTGCAGTTCTCTGGTGCACACACACTGAGCATCCGGCAACAACAGGGTTTTCTTAATTTTTTCCCATGTTCCATCCAAAGTAATATTCTATTAGACTTGGTATTAAAAAATAGAGGAAAGTTAACTTCGGCTTGGCCGAAGTTTTGTATACCCTTGCAGCCTCCATTGATAACAAAAAAGGTTTTCCAACTAAGACTTCTTTTCGGACCTTACTTTACTATGGGAGCTATACTGTATAGATGTAAGATTTCGACCAAACTTAGTGCAGTCATGGAAAAGTCGTTTCCATTAAAAACAAAAAAGGTTTTCCGGCCAGTTCCGACAAATGTGCAGCGTATATTTAACAAAAGACTTCGTGCAAAGTTTGGTAAAAATAGCTTTCAAACTGACGGAGGAGATAGCATAGAAACAGGCAGACGGATAAAAGGACTGACAGACAGACAGACGGACTGAGAGACGGACAGGGCTAAATCAACTCAGCTCTTCGTGCTGATCAAGAATATATATATTTTATGTGGTTGGTGATGATTTCTTCAATGCGTTACAAACATCCGCACGATTTTATAATACCCTCTGCAAGGGTATTAAAAAGACCTTTAGTTTGGTTTATATGAGAACAATCGATTTTGAATCAAGAACTTTTCGAAAAATTATACTAAGCCGAAAAATTTAAGAAAAGCGAGTTCTTAATTCAAGTACAAAATATGTTGAATAGACTGACAGTGAAAGCTCCAAAAGGTATGCCACTAAAAATGCGAATTATTTTTAAGCGAATCTATTGTTAAAATTCCCAACTGGTTCTAACGCTTTTCTCAAGGTATGTTGGTAGATTTTTACAGTTGTTCCATCTTGATAATTGAATAATTCAACTTCCTTGGATCTTTCCAGCATTCATTCAATCAATTCTGGGACCTCATCACTGGATCAAAATGGGAATAGCCTTAGCTTAATCCAAGACATTGTTGAAATTGTTTGGTGTGCTCTTCTTTTATTACAAAAACCTATTCGGGCTTTCTTTAGAATTTTCTTAACTTCAACAATTTTTAGAGTTGATCGAGCTTGTCCTTAAACTATAACAACTTAAAAGTCTAATCAAAAAGACTTAAAATAGTTTGAAAAGTACCTAATATATCCCAATACAGACGTAAATCATAAAGTCGATCATCATGTACGCAGCACCAATATGGGCCCCTGCAATGACCGTGCCATCATATAGTCGAGCAAGAGTGCGTACAGGAGGTGCGCTCTCCGAGTTATCTGCAGCTTCCGGACAGTGTCCGACAGTGTCAGGGTGGGTAGACAGCACGGACAAACCGACTTTTACCTAAAACAGCTACTGACTGGACATGTATGATTTAAATCCTATCTCTATAGGTTTAAGCATGAGACAGATCCGTTTTGCACACACTGTGCGCTAACCATAGAAGACGCAGAACATATTTTCTTTGACTGTCCGAGATTCGCTGCCGAACGGGAAGAACAATGCCTAGGCATTGTAATACTTAGCGGTAGTTCCGCAAGAGGGAAACGGAGAGTAGGGGTGGTTTTAGTGGGTGAGGAATTCCGGGACCCGCACTTCTTGGCTTTTAATGCTTTTCCCCCTATACAAAAAAAAAACAGTCTTAAATCATGTAGTATTGAAAAAATCGTTTCTTGCAAAAGAGTTTTGCTTTTGAATCAAGTTTTTTTGTACGAAGGAATTAGTTTTTGTTAGGTTTTGAATTGGGATTGGCTTGAGACAATTCCAAAAGGATGTATTCTTTGGGGATTGACAATTTCTTACCTGAAATGACCACTTTAAGTAGTAACCAGGTTTGAAAAAACGTATTATCAAAAAGATATTATGAACTTCTTGAATCTTTCCTAGACACTGTTTCTGCCTATTTAAGTTGAATGAAAAAGTTGCTCAACAAAGTGTGCTAGAAGTCATCGTGCTTGATATGCAGTGGAATTTAAAACACTTCACTTCAATTTTCAAACATATTAATCATTCCTTGAAATTTTTTGAATTAAATCAAATAGAATTTAAGCTTTAAAGCCACAAGTACTTTTTTGTATCTGTTAACAGAGTTTTTCTCTCTTTAACATTTCCTTCAATAATAATTTCTGCGCCAATTAAAAAAAATATAATTCTTTTTAATCCGTATCTAAGCTCTCTGTTGTTTTGCTAGAGGAAAGAAAGAAAAAAACGATTGCATTATTTCACTGGCAACGTAGTGGCAATATTTTTAATTAAAGGTCAGCATATTTCCTTTTGAAGGCTGTCGACTGGACACGGAGAGAACACAACACTTGTTGCCAACAAACGTGATACGCATAACTATGTGCACAAGGTAAGTACTTAGTAATAGAGTTGGTAAGGGAGGAATGGGGCAACATATTTGTGCATAAGTGGCATTTCCGTAAAATCAAAAACGGATATGATTTTGCAAGTGGCAACAATGGCAGAGAGTTTGAGTTTCCCTTTTTCTTTGTCAAGTTTAATTGATTTTGTTTAGAGCCGCACGTGTTTCCAGTGAAAATAGCATAAATGGCCTTGATATGGATTCAAGTTCTGCACAAGATTATGCAATAGAGATGCAATGATTTAAGTAAGCGAATTGTGGTAGTAAATAATATGCACAGATGTGCTTATCCTATTTTATTACAAGTTCAAAGAAAACGACCAAATCCTTGAAATGAAACTTCCACACACACTTAATTACTGGCATCATTCTATCCAACCTCTAGCAGGCAAAGCGAAAAAAATAAATCACAAAAATTGCCCACAAAACATGAATATGTAAACAGGACACCGATACTTAAGTCCCTGTGTATCACATCGTTTACCTTAAAGCAAAATGGCCTCAGGGTCATCAACATGCAACAGGTAAGGCACACACATAGCACCCTGAATCTGAGTTAATGTTAATGACTTGTTTCATCTTTGGTTTCCTTACCTGCTTCTGCTGCCTCTGCTACTTCTGCATGCAGGTCGTAAAATTTGTCTTTTGCACAAGCGGAAAATGATTCCTCTCTTGGCTGCTCTGAAATTATACATTTTTCAGCTCATTTTCCGCGCTATTTTTTATGACTTAATTTTTTTTTTTATACTCTTGTCACAGCGACAATGCTAAAATGATGCATGCAGCTGTCTGGAATTTGAGTTTTTAAGTATAAAATCAAGGTTTTTTCTCATGAAAAAGTATACAATTAAGTTAACTTTTTACCTTGAGGAAACTTTGAGTTTAGTAAAGCTTACTCTTTTAACATAAAAGCTGATTTATTTGTATGATAACTAATTGAACGGGAAAGGTTATTGGAAAAGTGGTGCTAAGCAATTTTACGAGATAGGGGATGTAGTTAGAAAGGTTGCAACCAGCTGAAATTCCAAAGAAGTTTCGGTACGAAGGTTTGAGCGAGGCCAAAAAGTGAGAGTGTCTTGGTGTGCAATATTAAAGCGACACAGCCCAGCTTTGAACTGCCCTCAACGACGGCTGGGCAGCGAATGAAGGCAACGAGAGCTATGCTTACGCTCATATGGCAGACATCGCCATGCGCTCGGCTCGTGTGCGTGTAAATAGCCGATTGCGCCCGTCCCCTGGGGGCTATGGAGGAGCATTGCTGATTTAAAGGGAATACCATCCCACCTTTCAACTTAAAAATTAAACAGTTAACTAAGATCCATAAATATATAAAAAGAAAAATTTTCATATAAAATGGATTATGTTAGTTGAAATCCCTTTTCAATTAACTCTGCCTAAGTCCTGGGATTTGCAATCTGACCTAAATATTTTCTTTAACTCTGTTCTAATTTTTTTTTGGCTTTTTTCATAAATATGACTGCAATCCTAAAGATGACTATGAATTACACTGAATAAAATTGAATTGGAGACTGCTTCAGCAATAATTTCTTTATCCAAGGAGCTTTCCATCGATTCCGAAAGAATATAACCATTTTTGTTTGGAACTCTAGTAGCATTACTAAGTTGCAGTGTTGATTAAGAAAATCAATAATTTCAAAAATTCAACTTCTCTAAAGCGATATTTCAAACATGAAGGAAAAGTTATAGAACAAACTGGAATATATATAAAGCTAAGTACTCAGGCAAACTAAATCTAGACCTTGCTAATGCTATGTACTTTTAACTGGCCACTTAGCTTGAGCGGTTCTCAGACAAACTAAATGCCTTAGCTGATACCCAGCTAAAAACGTGTGGCGTCGCAACCTTAACTGGTTAAAAGCTGATAGCTTTAGGTTTAGCTAGGTAAAAGCAAAAAGAAATGGTTTGCAATTATTTAGCAAGTTACCCTTGCTAAATGAATTCAACAATGGCTGCAGCCTGCAGCATAAAATAAAAAAAACCAGTTATTTCGGAGTTCTTATCTCGAAACTAATAGGACATCCCTTTAGGTATATTAAGTAAAATTGTTTTGCTTTTTGTCAATATGAAAAAGCCCCAAAGGACAAAAGCCGAGGGCTGACCTTGCTCCTATTGCTCCCGAGAGTTATTTTACGGCATCTGGCGTAAGACGCCATTAAAAATTGCCTAGCATCGAAGCTAAAACAACAACAAATCTATTGCGTATCGGGGCACGGCGCCATTTGTGTGCGCGGCGTCTGGAAAACCAGATTTATATGGAGTGTGAGTCTGGTGGACTCGAGCATAGGTATTGGGAGTGGTTTTTTCCAGGGGTGCAAACCGATTGGAAATAAGGACTGGTTCGGTTAAGTGGCTCACATAGTTTTGAACCACCGGCTCGGTTTATTACATGGTTTTTAAAACCAACTTAACCGCGGTTTCGGTTCGGTTCAGTGGTTCAGTCTTTATTTATTATAAATTTAATGAAGGCCAGCTTCTGTTTTTGCAAATAACCCCGAGGTCTATTAAAATCTGCGCTGACAGAAGGATGAAATTTCTTCGATGCCGAAAATTTGTAAAAATCTGATTAACGACCAGGTTCTTTCCTATTTTCATTTAAAAAGAATGTCAAAAACTTATTTCTAGGATCGCAATATAAATGCCTTGACCGAAACTGAAATTTGTTTCGGTTTTAATCCCTGGTCTAGATTTAGTTTGTCTGAGTACATAGCTTAAAAAGAAACTTTTTTCGCTGGGGTCACAGCTAAGGATATCGTGTGACAGTTCCACCAAATGTCAAACGGTCACACTGCATTGGAGAATATTGGGTGTTTTGTTTACACTTAAATTGTTTTTTTTAATGAAAGTAATATGCAGAGCAGAAGTCATGTTATATTTTGTTTTTGTCGCTGCAGACATTGATGAAACCATTTAGCTGGGGTAGGTTGCTTTAAATATCTTGCAAGCTATTTTTACGGCGCATACCCAGCTAAACTCATTCCGTTTTTAGCCAGTCAAGGTTGCGGCGCAACGAGTTTTTCGCTTGGTATAAGCTAAAGAATTTACTTTTTCTGAGAAGTGGCTTAACTAAGAGAACTGCTAAAGTTTTAAGCTACCGTTTAGCTACTTTTTTTATATGGAGGTGAGTACTATGCTTAAAAGAAAAAAATCTATTTTCCTGAACAAAAAAAAAACAATTTTTTTGCACAGTTCACAAAGCAATGATAAAATGTTCTCAATGCCCAAGCTGTTTATAAAGTGATCACAAAATGTTCCTAATAGACACCTCATGTGACTATGTCTAAAAAAAATATCAGCTATAGATATTATCGCCACAAGAAATATCATATCGGAATATCGCATATCGTCTATCGATTTATCGATAAAATATTGACGACCCTTACGAGTATGCAGAAACAATTAGCTTGAATAAACCTGAGCCATTAATTAAGAAAGTGCCAATTTACCGACCTGATCGCCGGTTCTATAACACCTGAGCGCTCAGCTGAGGGGAGGCTCAGACTCCTGTTTTACGGGCTGACAGATACTCAGATACAAAACTCACCTGAGATATCAGGTCGTGTAAATTGGGCTTTAGCAAACAAAGTTGCTTGTGTCACAAAGCCTTAGTAAATATAACTGAAGCGCCAAATGATGATGCTTCTCATTATCAATTCGAAATCATCTACCAACTACGAGCAAGGACTATTTTTGACATAACCTTGTATTCAATATCTTTCTGTACACTTCCATCCAACTATCTAAAATGTTATCTAACTGTAGACAAAGCCTAAGCCCTTTCATAAAAACCTGTTAGAAAGTAAATCCACCTGCATATGTAGATATTTTGTTTTTGCAGGGCAAACGCTTAAAACATTTGTCCGCTAATACTGAACAGCCACGCATAGATAATACTAATGCCATGCAATAAATGTGTACCTCCCCCGCCCGCCAATAGATTAAGCTTCTAGTTGACTGTTCGTGGGCTTCCGTGATAAATAAAAACTAATATTAAGGCAAGATCAAATGGTATAACCAACACCCAACCCATTGGAGGAGGCAAGCATAATCAGGAGACACTTTTATGGCCACTGATAAATAATGCTCAAATGTTAATTGGAAATTTAATATCGAGGCGCAAAGTAAACAAATAACAAGAAAGAAAGCAAGACAAGAAAGGTAAAAGGAAATGCAATGTTCACTAATCTGAGCAGCTAACACAAGTTGCCTACTTCCGTTTGTGTTTAAGTTGTTTTGCTGTGTCAACTTTAAAATTAGCTAAGGACCAATGTTGCTTGACAAATATTTGTTTCTGGAGCTGCCGTGGGCATCATTAATGTGTCTGGAAGTCTGTGCAAGGGATGGGGGAGGGGGGTGGGGTGTACCTTGTCCAAGTGATTTATATGGTCACATGATATTTTGAGCAAATTAAAATTACGTCAGACGCACTTGTCACAACGAAATTTCAGATTGCTAAAAAAAAAATGGGGGAAAAAATGTTACAAATTCGGTTGCCTACTTTTAGGAGTCGCCTTGAAGGCGTTTCAAATATCTGCGGTTTTTGTGGTTTTTTCAGCTTGAGCAAATGCATTGATTATGCGTCAATGACAAATCAAAGGGTTTTTCGGCAAATTTTGTAGGAAATAAAGATTGAATTACATTTTTGGTTTTTATATGGAATTCATAATTCATAAAGGCAAATGCTTTGAATTGAATTTCCGCATAAAAAGGGTCTTGTTACATATTGCATTTATTATTTGATTGTGTCAGTAGGCTTTGTTGTTTAGTTTCAGGTCAGTTTTTGTTTAAATGTTGCATAAAAAATATAAAATTTTTGGTTTAAATTTTCAATTTTTAAATTCTTAAAAATTTCTTCATTTCATTTAAATTTATTTATTTATACTTTTCAAATCAAATGTCTTACCCTTTGCCCCAGGGCATGTTTTACTAAAATTAGCTGCTCCATTCAAGCCCTCAAGTGTTATTTCCTATGCAGACAGCAACTTTGTACACAACCCACTCCTTTGAGCAAAATCAAAAAAAAAAAAAAAAAAAAACAGAAAACGAGCAATCCTAATAAATATTAAATGCAATTGCGGTTTTTGTTTGGTCAATCAAGGCTTTGCTTAAAGTAAATTCAGAAGATTTAAGGCGCTGAAAAGTAGGCTATTGAAATTGACCTACGGCTTAAGCGATGCTTCCAATTGGCATTTCGAAATCAAAACAAACTTTTTGTTCCTCCCTCCACTGCTTTCTGCTCCACATAAATAATTCACATAACATTTTCAATGAGCTACCCACTTGGTAACGGCCAATTTTTTCTTTTGGTGTGTTGTGTGATTAGGGGTTTTCAGCCCAGTCCCTTAAGTGAATATTTGCCTATGTCATGTACAAACATATATTAATTTTACACATTTGAGTATGCAAAAGCAAAGAACTGTTGATATATTGTTAGAAGTTGAACATATTTGTCAGCTTGTAGAAGCTTTTGCTCAAAAGAAATGAATTTCAGGTACATCTTTTGTAAAAGGTTTGTACATTTGTCACTTGATGAGTTGTTGTTGTGCCAAGGTCTTAGGTGCGAAAGAAATTGTTAAGCAAGTGGAAAAATACGCAAAACTGGAAAGTTTAATAATGTGTCAAATTTCCCTCATTTTGTGAACTTAAATATTTATGAAAATCATACAAAATTGCCACACTTCTAGCAATTTTTTTTTTTGTTAATCAAATTTCTTAGCTTAAAATGAAATTTTCTTGATATCCTGGGGGGAAGACTCGAATGGATTTATCTTCTGCAACAGGACAGTGAGCTGTTGGGCAAATGGACACCTTTTCATACGCAAATTTAAAGCTAAGTATGCGAGGCAGTGGTTAATGCTCTAATTTTCCAAGTGTTGTAAGTTTTATTAAGCCTTATTTGCATACCCAATAACGATGCCTTCTACTTCCGAAAGGGCCAAAACAATTTGGTGCTCAATCAATCCTTGTTTAATACATTGTCTCTACTTTTTTCGTGTTAAATAAGTGTATTGACAATGACAAATGACTATACTAGACAGCTGATCAAATACAGTTCAATTATGATGATGACTCACTGCAATGAGATCAATTAGAATCAATCTTTAGGATTCAAAAAGCGAAGTATATATGACTCTCTGCCGCAAGTGTAGAATATAGTAACATGCATGCTGCATGACGACTTTGGTCAAGCTAAATTTTCATAAATTTTTTCTTTAAAATGCATAAAAAAATATTGATTTTGTATAGGAGTTATATCTTAATAAAGTCGGATTGACTTGAAACTTGAAAGAAATATGGAAACAACTAAGAAAAAATAGGGGAAAGTTAACTTCGGCTCGGCCAAAGTTTTGTATACCCTTGCAGCTTCCATTGAAAACAAAAAAGCTTTTCTAACTAAGGCTACTTTTTGGACCTTTCTTTTCTATGGGATCTATACTATATATATGTCTGATTTCGACCAAACTTGGTGTAATCATGGAAAAGCATAATACACTGTTAATTACGAAATTTGGAGGCAATCCCATTTAAAACAAAAAAGTTTTTCTCACTAGAACTTCTTTTTCGACCGATCATTCGTACTGCAGCTATATGCTATAGTCATCCGATTTTGAGAAAACTTTGTAGAAATGTGTTAAAGTATATAAAATAAGAATATGCCTATAAAAAGGACGTTTTCATTAAAAACAATAAAGGTTTTCCTCACTCAAACTAGTTTTTCGACCGATCGTTCCTATGAGAGCTATATGCTATAGTCATCCGATTTCGACCAAACTTTGTAGAATTGTGTAAAAGTATATAAAATAAGTGTATGCCAATGATAAGGACGTTTTCATTAAAAACAAAAAAGTTTTTCTCACTAGAACTAGTTTTTCGACCGATCGTTCCTATGGCAGCTATATGCTATAGTCATCTGATTTCGACCAAACTTAGTGAAATCATGGGAAAGGATAGTAAACTAAGAAATACGTACTTTGGAGGCGTTTCCATTAAAAACAAAAAAGTTTTTCTCACTAAGACTAGTTTTTCCAAAGATCGTTTCTATGACAGCTACATGCTATGGTCATCCGATCCGGCCGGTTCCAACAAATGTGCAGCGTACTTTTACCAAAAGACTTCGTGCAAAGTTTGGTGAGGATAGCTTTAAAACTGACGGAGGAGATAGCACAGAAACAGACAGACGGACAAGGCTAAATCAACTCAGCTCGTCATGCTGATCAAGAATATATATACTTAATGTGGTCGGAGATGCTTCCTTCAATGCGTTAAAACATCCGCACAATTTTATAATACCACTGCAAGGGTATAAAAAACAGCAATCGCTTATAGAATCTGTTCCGAAACATTTTTTAATTTTTGCTTTTAGCAATCTGAAAAAAATTATTATATTATTGGGGGGTGACCAAAAATCAACCAAAAACAAAATTTTTATTTGTTTTTTTTTTGTTAATTATTTATTTTTCTTTTAAATTTAATTTTTATTTGAAAAGTCATTTCTGGCTATCTTAAATGAAATTTATCATCACCTTGAATCATCCAACCTGTAAACCAATTACTTTTCTATTATGTTTTTAAAAATTTAGTCTAAGCAGATCGTTGTTACCTAAGGTAAGGTTTGGCTCGGTTACATCCCTGACTGAAATAACTTACTATACGATTTGTACACGGGTTTCGCTTGGAGTTCCCAAAAATGTACAGTATTTTAAATATCGAAAGGCAACTTATGGCCTGCTGTCTAATGCGAAGTCTACTGATAATAGAACCTGAGGTTTTTTATAGACGATCTGCACAATTTTTGTGTTCTGGTTTCCTTGGTTTTTTACCTTTTCTGTTCTGTTCGATACAAGATCTGAACACAATCTGTCTGACTGCCAAGGTTTTTTACCTCTTTCTTAGAACTTTCCAGTTATGCGTTATTTTAAAGATGCAATGAAAAATTTCCAAAAAAAGGACTTAGCTTGGAATGGAATTCATGGAGAAGGACGTTGGTGCAAGCGAGTCAGAGTGTGCTTCAATTCTCTGCACAACGTTTATGAAATGAAATTACATTTATGTCGTCCTGAGTACGGAGCTTTATTAAAAATAAGATATCCTTTCTTATGTGGCTAATTCGATCAAATTCGAATCCACTTATAAAAATTTTAAGAACTTTTAAAAGTTCAAACTTTGTTTGGATTGAGCTAAAGGGTATTTTTCTATAGGCTGTTTTTAGATCTTCAAAATGATTAAAAGATTGTGGCTACAGAATTTTCATCAAGGTTTCAGACCTCTAGAAATATGCATATATTTTAAGAAAACTTTGCATAGAAAACATAAGTCTTATATAAATTTTAAATCGACTTAAATATGCGAACTGATTTGCGCGGCATAGGAATTCATCTTAGACCCCTGGGGTATTGGAAAAATTATGATACAATTTTCCTTTGACTCAGTTTTTGTTGGACGCTTGTTTAAATGTTTTTCTCCCATACAAGTCGACATTCTAATGCAAAGAGTGCGGTTCAAAGGTTTGAATCTATCGTAAATACTAATGTTTACTTCGACGGCCGGCTTTTCAAGACTTTGATAAGGTTTTGATAAGAGCCTTAGCTTATAAAAAAATTCCTATATTTCGACGAATTTATACAAAATTTCCTATATTTTCGATGAACTTGATTTGAACAAATGGCGAGATTTATACTGTTCATAATTTTAACTTTTCCTTTATTTTACTTCTCGAACTCGCAATATACCGGATATAGGATCAATTTTTTAGCCGCACTTTCACTAAAAATTTCTCAGAAAATTATTAAAGATTCTTATAAAAGTGATTTCTTGAACCGAAGCTTTTTCCAAACAAATGGGGTTCGGTCTGACTGAGGTTCGGAAAGACATAAATTCAAAAGAATTCGGTCATGAACCTTTTTGTATGGACTTCTTGAATTTAAAGATTCAATTCATAACACTTGAGTTTACTTTGATAGTCCCAGAATTAACGTCCACTTCACATTTTACAGCACTTTATAATATAAACTAATGGGAAATCACTTCTCCCAATTTACATTCTCACTTCATTCATTTGTCTGTTGTTGACCCAATTTCCTAATTAATAGTCAAATCTATTGCTTCTCACTTACAATTTAATCCTTCATATATTTCACTAGTCACGATTTCCGCCTTTCAAACTAAAACCATTTGTATACGTGCGAACATATCTCAATTAATTGCAACTCATTCGCGTCCCAACCGATTAATACCAATACAAACAGAAATTAACTTTGTCTCGTGCAAATACTCACCGCTTTTGTGTTCTTTTTTGATGCGTTGAGAAGGAAATTGCCGGCAATTCAAATGGCGTCGGGCAAAAAAATTGACAAATTTGGCGCCAGGCGTTAAATAAAAATGTGTCGAACTTATTTGTTTTATCTTTGACTCGGTCTAATTGAAACAACAGGCAGACAAAAATGAGTTTCGGTAAATTACAATTACTGAGATCCTTTTTTGGCCTACTTGTTGCTGCTGCTGCTGCTGATGCGATGTGAACACCAAGAAGTGAAATTGTTAACTCGATGTTGGCCATACACGGCGCTGTGCTTTATATACAAAATATCAACGACGTCAACGCCGGCAGCAGCAGCAGCAACAGCAGCAGGAAGCACAAACAGGAAGAGAGAGATTTAGCGGGGAGTGTGGAAGAGGACTGAGACCAGCAGGCGACGAGTTGGGGGCGCCTGCTTAGGCAAGCTTTATGCTTTTGTCAAACGACACTGCAACAGGCAACACTTGTTGTTTATACCTGGTAACCTGGTCAAGTACATGAGGTATATTAATCAAAACTAAAGTGAATAGACTCCAGGATCAAATTTTAAAGAAAACTTAAAATGGAAAAAAATATAAAATATAATTTAAAAGTTTAATTTCTGCTTCTGCTACCGAATTCCTCAAAACTAATTGCTTATACTGTTAAAACAGGTCAATTAATACACCTATTTCGAAGTCATTAATTTATGCACACTTTGTTTTTTCATTAACTCAAGCGAAACAATGTGAATTTAGTGAAAGTCTGAAAATTATGTTGTTTGCTGTTGCTTATTCTAGTACCCTGAGAATGGCAAGCCTTCATTTAAGATTCTTAGCAGCTGATTATGACAGATAGATTGGGTAAGTTTATTATTTCTAAAAATATGCGAAAGGGATGACGATTTTTTGTTTAGAGAATATATTTTAGTTTCCTCTGAGAATGCTTTAAAGTTTCTGGATTTATTTCCACAATTTCCAAATTTTAAGTAAAATTATTTTGAAGGTTTTTCTTTGATTTCATATCTTTATTAGTTGTAGGGTATCGCTTAGTCTAGCATTAACATTTGTTGTTTTAATATTTCTTTTTTTACAAGTACAATGCTGCGTATGAGCAACGTGCCGCTTATGAACTGATTAATTCACCACACACACACATACACATACACACACTCCCACTCACACTGGCAATTTCCATCATGGTGAGTTAACAGAGAGAAGTAACGGCACCTGTTGATTAGCAGCCCAAAAACTTGTTGCATACTTTGGCGCGGCCTGACGTATTTCGAGATTACAAAATGGAAGTGCACCTAAGCCTAGTTAGGCTCTTCTCTCTCTCTCTGTCTCTCTTGATTTATGATTTAATTGATTACATTCTGTGGCATGTGAACAAGATTATTGACAATATTTATTTTTAAAACATATTTTAATACCATGTGAACATGAACCTTACCTCAGCAATTAACCTGGGCAATTAACTGCACATAAAAGTCTGACAATTTCATTAATATTCAATATGGGCCAATAAAAATGCAGACAGGTCAAAAAGCACGGAAAAAATAGCAATTTAGTCAATTACGTGCACTGCATACTGAAATCAGTTTGATATGCATTTTGATTAGAAGGTGGAAACATAGTTTTTACAAAGTTTTAAGTGGATAATTTGCATGGTAAGAGGTAAATATGGTGATAAGAAGATAAAAAAACATAAGCACTTGTTCATCAACTTCTATTCTAAATTTTACTTTTTACTTTATTCCGTATGTAAAAGAAAATAGACACCGGAGGTAGCATAGAGCTCCAGATTGTATATCATTTCAAAGAAGCATATAAATTTGCCAAGTTTTTAAGAAATTAAGAAAAAACTGCTCATCAGTTTTGTCAAATCGCCAATACCAAATACCGTCTCAAGGTCAAGGTCTAATTATAATTCAACAATCAACAGAAATCCACAAAGATATTGTACATATGGGCAGCAGGTTACTCAGACAGGCTGTTTCGACGGCTTCCCGACAACATCTCATCAGCGAGCTTCAACGCTGACACACCATCAAGCCGTTTGCTATTTACATAAGCTCAACGGAGAATCAAGAATGCGAAATCCAAATAGCAATAGTTTTTCTTCTGATTTTAGCATATGACTAAGTTTAAAAACCAAATTTACATACAGCCATGCTCCCATTTTCGCATTCGCAAAAGTTTTGCGATTTGCAGAGCAATTTTGTACTAAAAACCGGTTTGAACACGCAAAACTTTTGCGAATGAGAAAATGGGAGCATGGCTGATAGTCCTACACGACGGGGGATACCAAAAGAATACCAAATACACGAAATATTGGTCATCTGCTCGGAAAAATCAAGTCAAAGTCTGAGATCTGGGATGTCAGGGGTTTTCGAGGAATTACTTGAAAAATACTCATCCTAGATGGGTCAAATGTTGCCGCGACTCCACTTACTATTACGATATGAATTTTGCGTCCATACATCAAAATGCTCTGCGCCAGTTTTTAAGCTGGTCTCCATACAAAAGTTGCTTCGTAGTGAATTATTGTTTCTTTTCTCCTATGAGTAGAGCTTCTGTAGGCAATTGGTGTGACTTAAATCTAATGTTATTTGCCAATTTTTTTTTATTAAAAAATGGAAACTATGATGAAAAAGTAAGAAATTTTCATTTAAAAGTACAGACTGCCTTGATTCGTGCATTTAGTATTCTTTTGGTGTTCCTTGTAGTGTAGGACCATGTAAATTTGATTCTAAAATTGAGTCATATGCCTAGTATGCAGTTGTGTTTGAAAGATTACCAAACGTAACTTCACATCTTTGTTGATTGGCTACTGTCCCTTTCTCTTGTGCGAAAATTAAAAGCACACAAGCCAAGATATTGAGAGAAGCTCGGCTTTGGCTCTCTGGGGCTGTGTCAAGCCATTTTACATTTGTAGCTAGCGACACAGCTAGATGGTTTATACTGGGGTTGTAAGCAGGGTTCGAATTACTGACTAAATATCAGCAATAGTCTGCAATTTTGACTCAAAACTAAGTTTTATACTCTGTATCAAAGGTACATAGAGTATAATAAGTTTGTGCAAAATTATGTAACAGCCAGAAGAAAGCATCTCCGACCCCATAAAGTATATATATTCTTGATCAGCATCAACAGCCGAGTCGATATAGCCATGTCCGTCTGTCCGTCTGTCTGTCTGTCCGTCTGTCTGTCCGTATGAACGCACAGATCTAAGAGATGGTAAGAGATAGAGGTTTGACATGTATGGGACTTATGCTTCTTATACTTGCAGGCAGATCAAGTTTATTTTCCACCGCAAATTGGAAAAAAACGTCATATCTCCCACAGTTTTATAGATAGAAGGTTCGGCATATTTAGTAATCAGGATTATTTATCGATCCCGTCAAAGGAACGGTAAAGATCGGATGAACGGTTGTCGAGTTATAAGGAAAACAAACAATTATGGGCAACACCGGTCGCAACGGTAATGGGCAGCACTTCCCATGTACAGAGTATGTTATAGTCGGGCTTGACCGACTTTCTTTCTTGTTTATTTAGTCAATATTTGTAAATCGACTAGAACCATAAACTTGACTTTAATCACAAATCATTAAAACTTTAAATTAAATAGTTTTCATAAAATATGATTTGATCAACAAGGCTTTGAGATATGAACAAAAACTAAACAAAAGGATAGTCATTAGTCGTAGTGTAACATTTGACTATTGACCATTTAATTGTTTCGGTTGACTTGACTGAACTGAGTAGTCGTTTGGTTTTATTTGAATATTTCAAATTGGTTGTCAATCATTGTTGTGATTACACAGTGCTACAAATTTCACAAACTTGCAAAAACCTGGGAAATAACCTAGCGTTCGCTTTAGAGCAGGTATAGCATTTCATTATACTTGGATTTCCTCGGGGATCCCCAAAATCTGAAGATATGGCCCAAAAATCACTTTGTGCTCATTTTGCTCACTTAACTTGAAATAACTCGCGAATGGACCATCAAATATTCTATAAACTTGTTAGATTCTAGTATATTACATTCAATGCTTTCAGGGATGTAACGTGATGGCTGATAAAAGCAACTAACAGATCTGATATTAACAACTTTTTTTAATTCCTACTTTAACCCACGCTGGTTTAACAATATTACTCCAAGCATTTTTTTCAGATTTTATTATTATAGACCACTTAATTCTTCGGTAGGCAAATGTTGTCTAGACGAATTTGGCTACCGCTTGCCGACGTTATTTGCATATTTCTGAGCACACATCAGCTATCTAATATTCTTTTTTAATGTGTTAACAGAATAACATTTGAGTTCACATAAATGAGCCTAACGTATACTTTCTGAATTTTTGGTGGGAAATTTAAATTTAGTTTTTCATATCACATACATTTGGTACATATATGATTGTTTCACGATTTTGAACTAAGATTTATTTCTGTTCCAGTGCTGTTACCCTGTAGAGGTTCAAGCGTATCATTCGGTTCAAGAGGGCTTTTTAATAAATTTTTGAAAAGTGACATCTTAGACGTTTTGAACAACTTTGACCATTGATTTCTCTAGAGCTTGACGTGCTAGAAAAATTCTGGAAATCGACTTTTATTCAGCTTTAAGCCGCCTGTCAAACGGTAATAATTTCATTCGAGTGCCAGCGATGACCCAATATTTGTTCAACTGTGATATTTATGTATATATGTATTATATGCAGAGCTCGTAAATAACAATTGATCGTTTTTCTCATTGCGGTCTGCTCAATAACAAAAACGAAAAAACATGCACGCTTGCTATCGCTCTGAGCAGAACACTTCGTTTCTCTTTGTTTTTGTTTTCAGTTGACTGTTCTCAGTTGAGCTGTTCTTGTTTTGCTCATTCAATAACAACTTATAGATAGCGGTCCGACTGAGCGCTCTCACATTAAGAGTCAGCAGATGAGCGAAAAAAAAACTGATTGCCTCAAAGGTGCTCTTTTTTCTGTATTTGTTTTTGTGTGGCTGGAGCGAGTTACAAGCCCAAACAGACACTCTACTAATCCCGTCGATTCGTTCAGCGAATGAACAGAGCAAAATTGAATCAAGACCATTGGTTGTTCGTTGAGCAAAGAGCGAAATGTTCAAGAGCCGATGAGAACGGCTTCATCTCTGACTCTTTGCTTAAGTAACTGTTATTTTTGGACAACGAAAAATGGTCAATTTTTATTTGCTAGCTTTGATTATATGCGATAATCTAATCTTTTAATCTCAGGTATCAATTGAGCGGGAATTTTTTTAACCTGAAGTTAATCCTCTCTGAAAACCGCAACCGCCTTAATCAACATAACATTTTATTGGTCAAACTCAATCCATCTTTTATTGATCGGGCAGTTGAAGACTTGGCCGATTTCGAATCTGAATAATAAACAATTCTTAATTGTACTCGAAAAAAAATTTACATAATGATCGTAGTAGGTTCTGTCTTTTCTATGAATGCCAACTTGTTTTACAGATTTCCATTGTCGTTAGTCAAATGTACAAAATAAGTTGATAGTCAAGTCAACTAAAACAACTAAATTTTTCAATAGTCAAATGTAACAAAACATAACTAAATTAAAACTTATTACATAAATACTTCAGTTTTGGGAATTCTTACTGAATTTGGTAATTCTAATAGTAATCCGTTTACTAGTCTCTCTTAAGTCCTACTTCCGCTTCGCTCACATCCATTCGAATAGATAATTTCTAGATAAAATATATAAAAATAACATTTACCATGAGCACAGAGCATGCGAGAGAATAAAAACCAAACAAATGGATTTGACTTCGAATAAGTTTTTTATGGTTCATGCCAGTCAGCATTAGGCAAATGTCACATCAGGTGCAGTTACCATTCCCAGCCCGATAATTTATGAATTAATTAATTTATGAATGCCACCGAAATTATCATTTTTCTGGTTTTTTATTTATAACGCAAGTTCACAGTTCCAAAATTGATAAATTGAGTTACAAATATATATGTTTATGTATATGCATGTATATATTTAGTATAGAAGTAGAACAATATTAAATTTCAGTTAATAGCGCGAACAACTTTCACATCAGCAGCCTCGAAAAAAAGGAAACATCCAGAGTTTGCATTTTAGAAACAGCTCACGGCATTGAAATAGCATCGCCAATACATCCGACCACCGCCGGAACCAGAACCAGAACCACCGGAATGTATGCGCCTGGAACCAGTTGATGATGCACCGGCACCAGTTCCGGTTGCTGCTCCCGCCGTTAGCTCCGATGCGCCGGCTCTTCTCTGAAAGCTCTTTGGCATTAACTGAAATTTTCTTACACATCGCTTTGTGCTAATTGTATGGCTTAAATGGCAAATTTAGGTTTTAATATCCAACTTACTGTTTCGCCGGTGGCGCGATTTATTTGATTTATATCTTTGAAATCATAATCCACAAATACGCCCGGATCATCATCGCTGTATTGATGGGTATTCATGCCTAAAGGAAGATTTTAGAAAAGAGTAAGAGAAAAAAGGATTTGCTAAAATATTTCGCTCACTGTCGTCTCCGGTTAGCGGCGGTTGTTCCAATCCATTTTGATATTCATTTAACTTGGAGTTGAGACTATTTTTATTGGCATAGAATTCACCCACACGATGTCCAAGATGTTCATGTTCAAGAGCATGATGCAGGGCAACCATCAGACGATCAAGTAGTAAAGCAGCACGTTTGGGTACTATCATCTACAGGAGTTGGAAATGATGGAAGAGATCAAACAAATTGTTTAGAATATGTTGAAATCTATTTGAATAATGTCTCCTTAAAAGTTTAAAGCCTAATGAAAATGGAATTTTAATTACTAAAACAAATATCAAAGCTTCTTTTAACTCCAAGTTTAAAACTAATTTTTACAAAATATTTTCTTCATATTGATTCAATACTTTTTGTCATAACAGAAGAGATCTAATATTAAAATATTTCTTTCGAGTTCTTGGCTTGGTTTTAAATATTGTTAATACCTTAGCTTTAGCTTAGGAACAATCCAGAATTATCAAAAGAATTTAATGATAATTTTTTATGAGTTCCGTCCCAACGGTTTGTATTCACCTTCGGGTAGGTAACTGAACACGCCTGAACCAACTTTTGAACTTTTTTTTTTGTAATTATTCACGACAGTATTGATGAAGTTCAGGTATAACAAAAATTTTGTATTCACTTATGCTTTTCGAACAAGTAAAAAAGTCGGTCAAGCCCGACTATAATATACTCTTTACTAGTGTTGGGTTGTTCATGAGTACTCAACAACATTGAGTTGTTCACTAAACTGAACAAGTGAACATGTTCTTCATTAATTGTTCATTTTTGTTCAGTTTGAGTTGTTTAGTTGTTCTTGTTCAGTTGTTCACTTGTTCAGGTGTTCTTGTTCACTCGCTCTTGTTCTGTGAGTTGTTCTTGTTCACTCACTCTTATTCTGTGAGTTGTTCAGTCAGAGTTGTTCACTTTCTCTTGCTCAGCTGCTCTTGTAATGTGAGTTGTTCAATGAGTTGTTCAGTGACTTGTTCACCCAATTTGGTGACTCTTCAGCAGTTTTTTGTCCGTGTGTCTGATTGTTCAATGTAAGCAGCATGCTGGCGTGGCATCCATTTAGAGATGGCTAACAAATAGGCAACATTCCGCAGTGTGACCAGCAACGAAGGATTAAAATTAGTTTGAATGATCGCTAATCGTCACAATGCCCAGGTGAACAACTGATGATCAATTGGAACATCGTCTGACCCAAAAAAAATGCCATCTAGTGCTTCAAAACTTGAAAAAAATCGAAAAAAATACAATTTTTTCATGCTTTTTGGCAGAAACGGCTACTGGTAATTTGGCAAATCTTTCTTCAGCGAAATTATCCCAAACAACAATATAAACAACTCTCTTATACATGCCAGCTTCATACGATCTCCCCTTCAAACCATTTCGGTACTCTGAAAGAGACTCAGACCTCCAACTGAATTGATTTTTTTAAGTTTTGAAGCACTAGATGCCATTTTTTTTGGGTCAGTCGATTGAGGTATTTTTTCCTCTTGTATATATCTATAACAATGCCAAAGATATAAAAACAAAATTCCAAGCGGTTTATGATATATGGACTTCATAAAAAGGGTCCTTTTTCAAAATTTCAAAAAAAGTAACTTTACGATGTGAAGGGGCCAAGTCCTTTGGGGATTTTCTTAGTTTTAAAATATCGGTGTCCGAAGGCGTAACCAATTTATGAGTTGCACTGTGTTATAAAA
Source organism: Lordiphosa collinella (assembly GCA_018904265.1). Taxonomy (NCBI): domain Eukaryota; kingdom Metazoa; phylum Arthropoda; class Insecta; order Diptera; family Drosophilidae; genus Lordiphosa; species Lordiphosa collinella. The sequence goes on along the minus strand of JAEIFV010001313.1, from coordinate 35,062 downwards.
ATATTTATACAAAAAATGTATGCATGCACCTCTAAAACATATGGAGAAGATAAAAGTACGGAAGAGGTTCAAAATGTTTGTAGTAGCCTGGGTTTTTAATCGAAGGAGTTAAACAGTGATGCAAACCGGCTCTGAACCGAACCGAGCCGCTTATTCCAGCTAGAACCAACTTCCTTTCAGAAACGCTAAACCGAACCAAAAACCACATAGAAAGACTGTTCGGTGCGGTTCAGTTCTCTGACGTCAGAGACATGAATCGCTTTCCAACAAATACTAAACGCAAAAAGGAGGTCACTGTTAGACCGAATTGATCGTTAGCGATGCCGGATCGATATAGCCTTTAAGGATGACTTGACACAAATCTTACAACATGTAATCCTGAAAGTCTACTGCAATTTCCCGCCGATCTCTTAATATACCTGTCATTAATCTGAATTCTTTTCTTGAATGTTGATAATTGATTTGTAAAATTAATTTTCTGCAGTACTTCTTTACTTTAATTCAATCATAGCCAGGAGTATTTTTCTCATGCATGGTAAGTATTCTTATCTAGCCGACATTCCCGTTTTCGAAGTGCATTCCTCTAGAAACTTAAAGTCAAGTCCTGCAAGTCCGACTTTATAAATTTTTGACATTCTTTTAAGAGTTTTAAAGATAATCAAATGGATATGGGTTTTAGTGAGCTGGTTTTGATTTTAGTCAAAGTGGTTGTTAGCCGGCTCAAGGTCAAGAATTGATTATACAGCCATGCTCCCATTTTCTCCTTAATTTTATGAATTGGACATGTAAACGGCATGAATTTCACATTCAAAATGTTTAAGCATATATGTAAGTGATATAAAGTTCTATGTTAACTAGATAAAGTCAAATAAAACTGTACGAATTTAAACCACGGCAATCACAGCTGCCGTTTTTAACTCGTAAAATAATACCAAATTTTGTTGACTACATTTTCCATATAAAGCAGCGAGTATTTGTTGTAAATTCAAGTGATCAAGTGCTGAAATCGCAAAATTAAGGTAAAAATGGAAGCAAGGCTGATAATTCCATAATCAACAGAAATTCGGTGGCAGCCGAAACGGTACCGTCTGCGCAACCACAGCTGCTGTTCATATGTATTCTTTGTTGAATTTCTGTTCATTATTGAACTATAATCAACCCTCGACCTTGAGCCGGCTAACAACCACTTTGTTATTCAATTGGCTTATAGGAACTCAATTGCCAAAGTGTTCATAAAGTCACATTACGACAGAAATCATAATAATTCATAATGCGGCTTTATAAACCACTAAACCGAATCGAAACCGCGGTTCAACTAGCTTCAAGAATCAAGTAATGAACAGAACCGGCGGTTCAGAAACTGTGTTTGTATCCCTTGAGCAACTTAAGCTCGGTTATAAGAAATTTTAAGCTTTATTCGCTCAAGAAATGATCGAACTGATCGTCATAAGCTCTCAGATTTGATTTGTATTATTCGGAACTAGCTTAAACCTACATTCCTAATTTCATTTGGTTCCATATGAAAAGACGAAACCATGACTGAAAAGATGGGTATTGCTCGTTGTGAAAATGAGTATTGAGAATTTCATAGAGGAAATTTTCCAAATTTTCAGGCAGATATTATGATATTCCACAAGTTAATTCATTTTTGGGTGAAAGATCTTCAATTTCGGTACGGAAAATTTCAGTGGGAGCTAAATTTGATTTTATCGTCACGCGTTACGGTGACATTTCATCATGGGTTGGGGACTGAGTTTCGAATACTGTTACTGAGCATCAAGTATCCCATTTTCGCTCGCTTGATTTTTTGGGGCTGTATTGATTTGTGTTTTGTCGCAAAAGACTCATAAACCTAGACATTTTTGCTCATAATTTTTTTAAAACATAAAAACGTGCAAAACACATTTTCCGCCATATCTTTAAAACAACAGCTGATGGAGCCAAACCGAGACCAGTTTTGTAATCAGTGGACAAAACTGGACCAGAATTTTTCATCGAAAAGACTGCAACATACAAAAAAGTAGTCATTTTGTTTCCCAGAGTAATCCCTGTGAACTAAATTCATGGCGTTCTGCGGTCCATTGAAAATTTTGATCTTATTTTTTACCCTTGCAAAGGGTATTATAATTTTGCCCAAGAGTTGCAACGCATGGATATATTAATTTCCGACCCTATAAACTATATATATTCTTGATCAGGGTGACGAGCTGAGTTGATTTAGCACTGTCCGTCTGTCTGATTCTACGCGAACTTGTCTCTCAGTTTTAAGGCTGTCGAGCTGAAACTTTGCAAAAAGACGTCTTACTGCACGCTGCTAATATGTCGGAACCGACCGGATCGGATGACTATATCTTATAGCTCCCATAGGAACGGTCTGTCGAAAAACTAGTTTTAGTGAGAAAACCTTTTTGTTTTCAATGAAAACGTCCCCAAACTTCGTATTTATTGGTTTTCTATGCTTTTTTTATAATTCTACTAAGTTTGATGAAAAATTGAAAAAAGGCTTAGTAAGAAAATCGTTCTGTTTTTACTGGTACCGTCTTGAAACTTGGCATTAACTTATTGTATATGCTTTCACCTAATGACTATAGCAAATAGCTTCCATAGGACCGATCGGTCGGAAAATGGGTCAAAGAAAAGATAATATATTTTTAAAAGTTACAGTTTTTTAACTTGGACATCAATAACAGTATTTGCTTTCAAAAAGAATTTTGCAAAATTTGGTCGAAGTACAAAATGGGAAAAAAATAGAATCGGAAATGTTAGTTTAAGTTAGTTCTAAAGAAGGTCGGTCTCAGCTGAGAGCTTAAGACGAATTGTCCGATCATTTCTTGAGCGAATAAAGTTCAAGGTAAAACGGTCAACCATTCGAGTTTACTTAACGCCTTCTATTGGAAGTCCATTATCCTACAAACATTTTGGTCCTTCGAGCGGATTGGACTTTATCTTCTTTATAAGTTTCAGTTTTTCAAACACCAAATTTGTGGTCATATAAGAGCTTGATTTCATAATTTGTACGCACTTGACCCATGTGGTTTTTAACCAGACTAACTTCTGCTTTTACAAACCAAAAGCCTAAGTAATAAAAAACCACCTCAACATTATCCACACTTTCATTTTAGCCACCAAAAATGCACAAAATTATGTGATGTCAGCGTTGTTCAAACTTTTCTGTAAATTTACCTTTGGGCCAAGCCATCAAATCAAAAAAAATATACCATTACAAATTGTGTGTAAGTTGATATAGATTCAAAAAAAAAACGAAGGAAGAACAATTTGTGGCCAAACTTTGACACTGGCCAAATTAAAAGCCCACACAGATTGTGCTCTGCCCACTCACCGGATATTCATCATAGTTGTTGTCGGACGCATCGTGCATGGTATTTGGGACACTGAAAATTTCCTCCGGCTGACTGGCTCTTAATGACTTGCCACGCTTATCCTCCTCGAGCAATTGCTCGCCTGCTGCACTGCCTCTTAATGTCAGTCCGATGGTGGCCTTGGAGCGTTTATCATTTGGTTGTCTCATCAATTGCCGGCACATGTGAAGATCAAAATTCTGGATGAGTACAAGCAGGACAATCAGCAGGGCTGGCAGGTGATAGATGTTGTGGGTGCTGCTGCTTCCCCTTGAGCTACCCCTGTCCAGGCAGCGTCGTCGACCGGGCTGCCTTGCATTTGGCCAAAGCTGGTGTTGCATTCCGTTAATGGGGGAGGTGGTAGGAGGGGGAAAACTAATTAATGTCACTAGCAGGAAAGGAGCTGCTTCCTCTGATGATGCTATTGAAATTTCAACTGAAGCGTTGGCTTTATGCGACTGACGCTTTTATAGCAGCCAAAAGACCAAGTAAGTATTTTTTTTTCATATTTTTTACAATACAGTAACATTATAAATGCTTGTCAAAAGGCCAGAGGCAGGGGGGCAGGGGGTAGGGATCAACAGTGAAAAGCTTTTTTCAGTCTTTGATTTACGCAGCTCACTGGCTACTTAAGCTGCCTCCGCCTGATGACTTGTTGTTGTTGTAATTATTGAACATAAAAATCCATGTCCAGCCTGCAGCAAAGTTATTAACACACACATACACAGGGATACGTGTATGTGTGTATGTGTGGGTGTATTGCACTTTTTTGGTAGATTCTTGGTCTAATGAGCGGTCGCATGTGAAAGTCCTTTCAGCGTTCACTTGTTGCTGGTCAAGCTCTTTGCGGGGGGCCCACTCGCAGCTTGGGTCCTTTGTGGGATAAGGATTTGCATGTGCAAGACTTTTATATTGACACAATGAATAACTTTGGCATTGCAGTTGAGAAGGGAAAGGATTTCAATTCATTAATTTTTACCAATGAATTTTTCGCTTTCAATTTCAGTTAGGAGTATATTTCTGGGATTTCTTTTTTGCGACATCTCAAATTGTTCTGCCTTAATCCTATAAAATCTTAAATCACTTTTCTGGCAAAAGCATTATTTTTCAAAAGTGTTAAAAATAATCCTTAATTTTGGTCTGTTCTCTGCCTTTTCTTGCTGTCTCGGTAGAACGCACTCCGATTTCTGCAAAATTTAAGAGAATATTTTCTCTGTTGCCAGTGGCAACTTCTCTGCTTACAATGTCGACCACTAATCTAAGCCCTAAAAGCGATCTGCTTACTTTTTGTATACTTATGTGAAATTTTCTCAGTTGCCAGTGGCTACTTTTATGCTCTCTTTGCCGACCCCAGATCCTAAGTCCATAAACTTTGGTCAATTTTTATTTACATTTCCAATTTTATATCCTTTTCCTTACCTCTACTTTTTATAGAGCTGATCTTTAACTTATAAATAAGATTTTCAAACTCAATCAAATGCTAACTTTTAAATATTTAATATCCTCCACATCTTTCGTAGAGATGGAACAAAATACATGCACTCACGCATTCATATGTTTTATTGAACAGCGGGAGTTTTACATATTTTTTCTTCGAGTTCATTGGCCATAAAACATGTATGTGCGTTTCTTGACCCCCACAGCAAATGCAAAACGAAGTTGGCTATTAATTGCTCAGTAAGTGGGCTACATTTGCAACATGCAAATCGTAATTAAAGCCCACTAATAAGCCATAATCTTTGAAAAAGAAAACACAAAAAATGTCAATAAAACATGTCCTGTGGCGCTAAGGGGTGTGAGAAATCTGAATATTACTCATTAGAATATGCATATTCATAAATGTCATTAACATTTTTTTGTAATCTGAACATTGCCTGTAGAGGATAGTTAAGGCACCAGCTTGACTTGAATCAAAACCGCTTATTTATTCCCAAATTAAGTAATTTGCTTTCGGCTGTTCGCCGTTTCGAAAAGCCCATTTTTGAAACGCATTTCATAAAAAAAAATTTCATGAGAAAAATTTAATTTCATAATTCTGAATGCTTATACAGATGTATGTATTTAAAATTGGCATTATTTTAGAATTATGAATAAAAACTATTTCACAATGCCAGTTCAAAATATTTTAATCGGAATTGATATTTATAATGTCCATTAAAAATTTGTTGAATTTTTATTAAAATTTATCGCTAATCAATATGTATAAAATTGATTGTTTGTCTGTCTGCCTGTCCAATAAGACTGCCAAACCCGTTTATCCGATTTTGTTGGAACTTTGAAAATTGGTTGACCGCTTGCCCAGAAAGGTTTGTAAGTTGGAAAATTGGCCGGGCATTGGTCCAAAAGCGCTTGTCCGGGAAGGTTCTGAGTTAAACAAATGAGCGGAAAATGGTCCCAAAAACCGCAAAATCTATAAAACAATACCTTTCATTCAATTGCGATAAAAATTTCTAAGATAAAGGTGGGAATGGGTGGGAAATGGTACACAAGCGTAAAATTTGCAAAGTTGTACCGATCATTGTGAAGAAACTTTGAAGAAAGGTTGGACGCTTGCCGGCGATGGTTTCTAAGTTTAAACAATTGGGGAAGTTAACTTCGGCTCGACAGCAGTTTTGTGTACCCTTGCAGCTTCCATTGAAAACAAAAAAGTTTTTCTAACTGAGACTACTTTTGGACCTTACTTTTCTATGGGATCTATACCATATAGATGTCTGATTTCGACCAAACTTGGTGAAAACATGGAAAAGCATAATACACTGTTAATTACGATATTTGGAGGCGATCCCATTTGAAACAAAAAGGTTTTTTTCACTAGAACTTCTTTTTCGAACGATCATTCATACTGCAGCTATATGCTATAGTCATCCGATTTTGATAAAACTTTGTAGAAATGTGTTAAAGTTTATAAAACAAGAATATGCCAATAAAAAGGACTTTTTCATTAAAAATAAAAAAGTTTTCCTCACTCTAACTAGTTTTTCGACCGATCGTTCCTATGGGAGCTATATGCTATAGTCATCCGATTTCGACCAAATTGTTTAAAAGTATACAACATAAGTGTATGACAATGATAATGGGTGGCCGGGTGTCTCAGCGGCTAGTGTACACGACCGCTGTGCAAGAGGTCGTGGGTTTGATCCCGCCTCGGAACATGAAATGAAAAAAGTTTTTTCTTAGAATAAACTTTACACCCGGTCACCCCTCTCTGCTGTTGGCGACAGCTTTGTCGTAATTAGCCATGGTAAGCTTCTCAAACTTCCGTTCGGATTCGGCGTTAAACTGTAGGTCCATTTCTCTGGTGCGAAAATAAGAAGCGCACAAGCCAAGAGATTGTGAGAGGCTCGACTTTGGCCCTTTGGGGATTTGTCAAGCCACAATCAATGATAAGGACGTTTTCATTAAAAACAAAACTGTTTTTCTCACTAGAACTAGTTTTTCGACCGATCGTTCCTATGGCAGCTATCGGCTATAGTCATCCGATTTCGACCAAACTTAGTGAAATCATGGGGAAGGATATTAAACTAAGCAATACGTACTTTGGAGGCGTTTCCATTAAAAACAAAAAGTTTTTCTCACTGAGACTAGTTTTTCGACCGATCGTTCCTATGACAGCTATATGCTATAGTCATCCGATCCGGCCGATTCCGACAAATGTGATGCGTATTTGTACCAAGAGACTTCGTGCAAAGTTTGGTGAGGATAGCTTTAAAACTGACGGAGAAGATAGCATAGAAACAGACAAACGGACAGACGGACGGATGGACAGACGGACAAGGCTAAATGAACTCAGCTTGTCAGGCTGATCAAGAATATATATACTTTATGTAGTCGGAGATGCTTCCTTCAATGCGTTACAAACATCCGCACAATTTTATAATACCCTCTGAATGGGTATACAAATACTTATAATTTGATTTTACTTAGAGCAAGATTCGCCGATGACAAGAAGGTGATGCTTATGCATCCTCCAAGAGTTACTGTTTGTTGTGGATTATGGAGTTTTGGCATACTTGGCCCATTTTTTTAAGATGATGCTGAAAACGTCTTAACCGTCAATCGACTGCTACAGCGCCATGTTGATAATCTATTTATGGCCTTAAGTCAACGCTATAAATGTTGACGAACTTTGGTTCCAACCGGATGACGCCACGTATAAGCTGATAAACAATCGATCTCTTGCGCACCTAATTTCTAACTCATTATCAAGGTAAAGATTTCAAAACATTTAAAATTTTTTACATCAAAATATATTAAATAATCAAAATATTTCAGGAATGTGTTCTGTCGTCTCTGATGAAACAGTTGATATAAAGTCATAGGTCCCTGATCCGGTTTTAGGGTCGATTTTCGTGTAAACGTTAACATTTTGCATTCAACTTGAATAACGTTGTATAGAAGGTGAACAATTTTTTTTTATTTTTCTTTTTTTCTTCCCCTCGCGGCCCGGGCTCGCGCCCGGGGGAGGGGGGGACGGGGGGAGGGCGGGCGGGCCCTGCCGCGATGCCTACGGTTACTAGATGTGGTATACAAAAACACGAATTCGTTTGAGCAGCTGAAACCGACTGCTCAATGACAAGTGGATTGAATTCGAGAAAAAATGCGACGATATCTAGTAACCACAGATTGTCTTTTTTACTTACATACAAATTAATACAACTTGAACGCGAATCATTAATGTTTACACGAAAACCAAGTCGAAAACCGGAACAGACCCGATAGACTTACACTTACAGCATTAGTAAATCCAGATACACTAACGAAAGTCTTATTAAAATCCGTAAAAGGAACATCTATTTGTAATACTATGGAAGTTAATTCTGACAAGTTTGTAGTAAAGGATCCGTTTTTAACAAATTAATTTGTATGTAAGGGAATAATGAAAGATTCCTTTCAAGGCAGGAAAAAATATAGACTGTCATTATGTATGAAATCATACAATGATATAAAGGCTATTGCAAGCATCCGATAAGGAATAAGTTGACTGAAAAAATTTGCAATATCAAGGCATTTTTCAAGAACGAGTGATACATCCAAGAAGATGTTAACTAAGTGTAGCAGGTCACTTAATGTGATTGTATTATTACCCACCTCAAATGGTCTTTACACAGCATTACTGAAAAAAACGAGAATTTTGGAACGTTTCGTAAATTCACACATATATTAAAGCTTTTCATCAAAATCTCGATTTCGAACCAACAGCTTTAAGTAAAGGGATTGAACCGCCGAAAGCCCTGTTTAAATAATATTTCTTTCTGTGCAGTTTGCCTCCAACAGCATCCCTGGCATCTGTCAAATTTAGCAGACATGCGCAAATGCTATTCCCATTCACCAGATGCCCAGCCAAGTAAACAGTATCAAAATATAGAGAGAGAGATTCGGAGAGGAAGTAATCACCAGCATAGGCTGCTGCTGCTGCACAGCATCAGCTAAGATTCTTTAAAATCAGTTAGTGGTGGGCAGGCAACAAAAGAGGCAAACAAATTGCAATTGCTCCGGAAATTTTTCAGCACCGTCAGCCACAAAGCTAGTGACGGCGGAGAGGCTGAGGAGCATCCAGGAGTGCAGTCGTGTGAAAAAAATGTTGTATTGAAATGTGGCACACACCAAACAATTAGCGAATAAGCAGAACAAACAATGAAAACAAAAGAAGACAAAATGTCAAGGACTTAAGAGAGTGTAGAACTTTTAGCGCATTACGATTTGTTTGTTATCCTTAAAAAGGTGCTAAAAAAGGATGCGTGCCTACTACAGTGCAAACGACAAGCGAAAATACGGCGATATGAGCTATGAGTAAGTACGAAAAGGAAAAGGAAAGGTGCAAAGGCAATGACAGGTGCGACATTGTGTGTGTGTGTGTGTGTTTGTCTCCTGGCTTGTTTGCTTAAAGGACCAAAGTCGAATGCCATTTGCAGGCTGACTATTTACTCAAGTGAAATGCAATTGAAGGCATCAATTCAAATAAAAAGACATTTTTCGTTTTACACTTGAGAGGATAAACAAATAGAGCATGAGAATTGGACTACAAAGTGGGTTAATTTTACATTGCCTACTTTTATGGGCCTTTGCTGTCTTCAACTTGCATATTCATGAGTCAGCCCAAGACTTTAAAAAAAACGTATGCAAAACAACACATTGAAAAGAGAGAGGGCGAGGGTGTGGGCGGGGGAGAGCCTTAAGGACTTCTGGCTGAGTGGTTTTTTATTATATTGTTTGTTGCTTTAATTAATGATTGTCAGCATAAAAATTGTCAAGTGAGGCCTAACCAAGGCAATGAACCTACCCAACTGGTTGGGAATAGGCTTTTGAGTTGGCTAAGTGTTGTGGTCAGGACAGGTCAGGCATTTTGAAGAGAGTAATGAAAGGCAATGAACTAGACTTAAACCTGGAAACGGAAGTATTGAACTTTGCAAGTTTTTCATACTTAATTTAATTCACTTATTTTAATAAAAATTCAGTTACAGATCTAAACAGTGAGTTGAGGGAAGTTTATCAACCTACTTACAACCCACATTTACTTATAGTTAATACCAAAATTGCAATTAAATTTACAAGAATATTGTAGAAAATATTATTGAGCTATCAAATACCACATTAAAAGTCATTGGGTATTATAGCGAAGTTTGATTCTTACCTTATTGTCTTAGTCGGCCCTGCTTCCATTTTCACTTTCACAATTGTTTGGCAATTTCGAGACCAAATGTGGTGAAAAATTCGGCTTCAAGGACCGACTTATCCCAACCTCAATAAATTTTGTATTCCGCGGGACTTCCGTCCAGATCGTCTTAATCTTGAATATATTTTCTTAAAGAAAAATTATATAAAATTATTAGAGATTTTTTATTGTGAAAGGTAATTTTTAGAAATTCAAAAACTATAATTTGATCATCTTAAAAAGCGAATCCCAATTTTAATACAATATCATCTGCACCCGATCAAAAATGAATACCGTCCCCGTCCCAAGGTAACTTTTGAAACTTAATTAACTTAATTACGTCCAGATTCCAAACATAAGTTTTTAATTTAAGTCTAGTCCGAATCTGAACTTTAGAATTTTCGGGCTGGCCAGGATTCCCGTGCGTTTTGTAAATGAGCTTTATACAGAGAACTGTATAAATTTATTTCTAATGAGAAATACTATCTAAGATCATAGGAATCTACAATTTTGAGAGTCTGTTTACTGATTCCTATTATAAATATTAAATTAATTCCCATTGCGAGTCAACCACGGCATGGTCATCTTTTTTTTTTTTTAGGTCTTATTTTAGGCATGGATTTTAGCACTGAATTCATGGGGAAGAATTATGGCTAGCACTGAAATCTGAATTGAATTCGGTCACGAACTGGAGCAATTCTTACTTCTCAGGTTTGATTTCAGCTCTTATAAATACAGTACTGAAGGCGCTGAACTTCTGGGTATCTACTTTATATCTTAAACTTCAATAATGTTATTTTTTTCCAAAAACCCAACAAAGAATGTTCCCATGTTACAATAACTAGTGGATGGGAAACCGGAAGTTCGATTAACCTTACTTTCAGAAAAAAAGGCTGCCGGAGTTCTACACCAAACGGGATTGAATTTATACTTAAAATTTCAAGTACGATTCGTACTTGGGTTTCTTTAAATTGAGTACGAATCATTCTAGAACCGAATAACGAGTGTTTTTATTAATGAAACGAGAACAAACGTTCTTGAATTATGAACATTTTGTACTTACAGTAAGATGAAAAATAAGCGCGTTCTTAGTTTTCAGAACAAAATATGTTAGATTGAGTACAAAATTGACTTAAAATGCTAGCTTCGAAAGAAGTGAAACGGAAATGCGTACTATTTTTGAGCGAGCCTGTTCTTAAAATTCCTAACTAGTTCTTTCTCTTTTGTTATGGGGTGATGGTAAATTTCTCCCCTACAGTAGTTCTACCAAGGAGGTTAGTTCATGGACCTTACATTTTACCAGCCTTCTTTGATTCAATACAGAGAACTCGTTTTAGAACATCTTGGGAATAGTTTTAGAATTTTATGGGCTTCAGAATTCAATGGGCTCTAATAGTTAATCGGGCTTGTCTTAAGGCTATAACAACCTACAAGATCGAAATGATTTTAAAACAATTCTAATTATAATTAATACATCCCGAAACAGTCTTAAATCAAGTATTGAAAACATAGTACTTGATCCAAGAATTCTGTACTTGGATCAAATATTTTCGTACTTATCGTACTATCGACACTGTTTGAACTTAATTCTAGGTTTTTTTCCCCCAGTGTAGAGCTGAAAACCAGACTTCTTAAAGAACCGCACAAAACTGCGCACTATGTTAATTCAGAAGGTAATTACGAAAAATCCAGGGTAAGGTAATAAAGCGCAACCCACCGATCGAAAAAAAGATAGTAACGAATTGTTTTGTGTTCAGCACACGAATTTCAGTTAAGGACAGCAAAACGACTTAGTTAAGGACCCTTTGGAATTTATACTTAAAACCAATTTACCGTGACTGACAGAATCATTTCATCACTGAAAACGATAACAATTGAATAAAAGCAAGTGGGGAAATCATACCATAGTTTAATTTGTTTATTTGTTCAGACTTAGGTCATTTTTTGTGAAAAGGAATTCTATAAGATTCCTTCCACAAATTTGGGAAATCAGCAAGTTTAAGGAAGATATTGAGTACTTCAAAAAAGAGCAAGCTGATTGTGAAGAATAAAAGACTTAAAGCTTTTGTCTGAAAGAAAAAATAAAGTTATCGGAATCCCTACATAGAATTTGAAATGGACAATTTGAATTAATGTAAGAGCAACAGGACAATAAAGTTCACACACGCAAGTGGGTTCTTTGCGTCAATATTACCCTTTATGAGCTACATAATACCCAACATAGAACGAGGTGTGTTCAAGGGAAAAGGTGAATTTTGAATTTTTTTGAAAAGTACTTATTTATTCATCAATACCCATTTTTTCCCCTTCAAAGTAATCGCCCTCGGATATGATACACTTGTGCCAACCCTTTTCCAATCCTCGATCTTCGATTCTGACTTGATCTCATCAATTGTTGCAAAACACTTTCCTTTCATTGGTCTCTTCAGTTTTGGGAATGGGAAAACGTAGCAGGGAGCCAAATATGGTGAATATGGTGGTTAAGGCATGATTACGGTGTTGTTTTTGGCCACAAAACCACGAACAAGCATTGATGTGTGAGCTGGTGCATTATCGTGATGCTGAATCCAGGATTTGATTTTCCACCATTTCGATCGTTTGAACGGTATTGCTTAACTCAAACGTTGCACAACTTCCTTTTATTATTCCTTATTAACTGTACGACCTCTTGGCAGGAACTCATGATGCACCACACCATTGTAATCAAAGAAAACTGTGAGCAAAAGCTTCACATTTGATCGAACTTGGCGTGGTTTTTCGGTTTGGCTCATCTGGCCGCTTCCATTGGGATGATTGGACCTTGGTTTCGATGTCACCACGTTTTGTCACCACTCATGACCCGTTTGAGAAAACCCGGATCGTTGTTGACGTTATTCAACAACTCCTGAGCGATACTAATGCGACGTTGTTTTTGCTCAAAATTTAGTCAAAAATCGAAGAGTTCACAAAAACGTGACTTAGCTTTTAAGTTGCCAAAAACGAACTACTAATCGAAATTGGCTGCTAATGTAAACATATGATAAACATATGTGTCAGGATATAACAAAAACAAAATATCTATAATCGAATGTACACAGCCCGCGAAAATTTAAAATTCATCTTTTCCTTTGAACACACCTCGTATGTCTATGCTCAAGGGTAGGGAAGTCTAAAAGTTTATGTCTGGATATATAAGAAAGGAGTCTCATTTGTTTGCGAAAAGCAACCAAAAGGAATTAGTATATCTTATGTCAGTTTCTATAAGTTTTTTATAGGTTTGGTCTTCATTTTGTATTTATTTGGAATTATCTGGTTTTTATGCGTGTAGCCTCTCGCGTACTTAACTGAAAAATATTTTGCTGACCGCATAGAAATTCCTTAATTTCCTTACTATCCTGAGTATGGAACTTGTCTTATCAACAGAAGTTACTAGGAAGTCGAAGTAGAATAGCGATAATGTCTATTCCAAACAAGGAATTGAAAACTTGAATCATTAAACCAGAAAATAAATTTTTAACGCACACCCCAGTAGGCCTTTCCTTAATGACCAAATCACAACTCGTTAAAATTATAACAATTAAATACAAAGTAAATATTTTTTTCTGCTGTAATTATTGTTAACATATATTTTCTAACCAAAAACCCAGTACTTACCTGTACTCTTCTTTTCTGTTTCTTTCCACAGAAGCAAATATCTGCTGGATCCCAAGTTTATGACCAAACGGGACTTGCAGCACTATTATCGCTATTACAACATGACTAAAAATCGTGGACAATTCAAAAAAATCGTGGTCATCGTCTTTTGCGTCTGCGTTTTCTCCTATCTGTTTGTGGACTACAATTTGAGAACAAAGCTGTTACGTTTACGGGATCGTTTCGACTTTATAGCAAGGATCGACGATGAGTATAACATTAGTCAGGCTTACTTTGTGGATACACCAGGATGTCGTATGCCCTATTTTGAAGTGACGGATATAAATATAGCCCAATTTATGTATAAACCAAAACCCTACAAGTGTAACAAGCCCCTGACGAGGACGAATGACAAAGTGCCTGGAGAGATATATTTGAATATGGAACCGAATGAGTTGCTCAGTTATTACAATGTCAGCGATATATCCTCTGTAAGTTGCAACTATACGGAGGTGCGTAGGAGGACGGATTCAGCGAACGACTATCTACCACAAGTTCCATTCAAATTGGATGAAGTGGTGCGTTTACCAGCAGATTTGGAGTTCATCAAAGTGGAATGCTATGACTCAACGGGACGAAGTATCTACAAGGATTGTCATTTCTTTGCGGTGGAAAAGAAAAAGCTAAAGAAGAATGTCAAAAGAATGCATACCAAGAAACCCTATGAGAGGGTGAGTTTTAATGACACTCAAGAGGGCAAACCACCTGAGCGGCTGTCGGTGATGATACTGGGCATAGACAGTGTGTCACATTTGAATTTTCTAAGGCAAATGCGCAAGACAGCGGACTTTATACGCAAGCAACTAAGTCATGTGGAATACTGGGGCTTCAATAAGGTGGGCGACAATACCTTTCCCAATGTGGTGCCACTACTGAGTGGCCTAGATGATCAGGAGTTGAATATTTCGTGTGTGGCCAGGGCTAGCTCCACCTATGATGGTTGTTCTTTCATCTGGAAGAGGTACAAACAGGCGGGTTATAAGACTGTTTTTGCGGAAGATGTGGCCAGTCTGGCCTTGTTCAATTTCTGTCGCAAGGGTTTTCGTGCCTCACCCACGGATTACTATCTACGTCCCCTGATGCTGGAAATGGAAAAGAATATTGGCTATAAACATGAGATCAATGTGAGACTCTGCATGGGTGGCAGACGTACGGCCGATGTCTTGATGGAATATTTGAGAAAATTAATACCCAGATTTCAGCAGGAGCTATTCTTCTCCTTCTTTTGGACGGTGACCTTGACACATGACTACTTCAACTCACCCATGCTGTTGGATACACAAATGATGGAGCATCTGAAGCAACTACAAGATACGGGAGTGCTGAACAAGACATTGGTTTTATTAATGTCCGATCATGGTCTGCGTTGGGGTTCATTTCGTAAGACCTATCAGGGTATGATGGAGGAGAGACAACCGCTGCTCATGACTCTCTATCCCAAGTGGTTGGCTGAACGCTATCCCGAGGCGGTGGCTAATCTTCATTTAAATGCCAAAAGATTGACCACACATTTTGACTTGCATGCCACCATGTTACAATTGTTGGACATGCGTAATCTGGAGGCCGCACAGCTACAGAATAGTGCGGCCGAGCTGAAAGATCCCGATAGCATTTTACCCAGAGGCATCAGCCTTTTCCTGCCCATACCGGCGGAGCGTACCTGTGAGCAGGCTGGCATTGCGGCTCATTGGTGTACCTGCCATCAGCGCCAGGAGATGCAGACCAACGATGGACGTGTACAGAGAGCCGCACGTTATCTCGTACGTCTCATCAATGATCGCCTGAAGGCTCATCCGCAGTGCAGAACTCTCTATCTCAATTCCATTCTACAAGCCTTTATAGCGGCGCCACATCACAAAATTGTCAAAGAACTGGAAAATGATTATGCCGTGGACATCACCCTGAGATTACAGACCAAGCCTGGCTTGGGTGTTTTCGAATCTACCGTTAGAATGTCGGGCTATGCCAGTGCTCTGACTGGTACCATTAGTAGAATCAATCTCTATGGCAGCCAAAGCTATTGCATCAATGATTCTACTCTGAAAATGTTTTGCTATTGTCACAGATAGAGAAAGGGAGAAATAGGAAAAGAGCAGAAGACTTGATCACCCCTAGAAAACTGTAGCCTTAAGTTTATTTCTATGAAATAACTACTTAGACTTTGTAAAAAGAATTTAATCCAATTATTGTTCCAAATCTTACAAGAAATATATAGATATAGACTTAGATATGGTAGTTGGGTAGTATTCTTTGGTTGACAATAATAATAATCGTACTACATATTTTAATATAATTGATTTGTAGCAAATGATTGAATATGAACAGGAAATTAAGGGAACTTAGGGGAAAGCTGAATTAAGTAGTTGGTATTGTATGTGAAATGTATTTTATGTATGTCTAAGCAGGGAATATCAATATATATGTGTATACTATATACGATAAATAAAAAACAATAATTACAAAATAAATATAAGAACTTACATTTTTAATGGAAAAGTTACCCAAAACAAACGAAGCTATTTTGATATAATTCGTTTAGAGCAGCGGAGGATCAAAGCGCCCCTTGACTCGCAAGATTATGGTGTTTATTTAATGAAAAAATTAAATTGAAAATGTTATATTTTAATGGCCGCGTAAAGCTAAGTTCACACAGTCACTGAGTTTATAACTCAATTGAATCCCAATTCCTTCTGAATGTAACCGAATCCTTAATTCGTTATAAATAATTGCTCCAAAACTAATTTTTCCACCAGCACTTGCTTCGCACAACATTTTCTTGTCAGTTGAATTTCAGTTAGTCCAGCAAGTTACCGAAACTGTAAGTCTGTTAAAACAAAAACAACACCTCCTCAGATCGTTTATTTACAGTGAAAAGTTTACAGGGAGAGCCGCACTGAGGCCACTCTCTCCACTCCACTCTGCACTGATTGCTAGAAACAAAAACACTTCTTTTGCTCTGCTCACCTATCTGTGCAAAGTGTGTGAGAGTGCAAAAACGATAACAATAATCGTTCAAAACAATAAATAATTGCAATTAATTTTCTTTTTTGCAATGGCGGGGTCTAAAAACTCATACGAACATATGGTATAAATTTTTGGGTTAATTTAATTTGTTTTACTATGCTAAAAAGGGGCCATACATTCGTATGAAAATTTTTTAGCGTATTAATATATAGATAATGATAAAAAAATTAAAATATTTTGTATGGGAAACAAAATACAATAGAATGAAACAAAATATTCTTGTCAATAATTGAGAAAGTATACTTTCACAAAACGTTTTCGAATCCGTTCTCGACACTTTGTGGACATACTCAGAGAAAAAAATAGAGAGTTTCATACTTGGATAAAGAATGTTTGATGATAGAAGTTCGAAAAGAATGAAAGTACTTGAACCAAGACCGAAATTTTTGATCCAAGTAAGAATTTTTGATCCCGGTTTTCTTGATCCAAAAGCTTCAATCATTGAACTAAGTATGAAACATTTTTAAATCATGTAGAAAAATTCTTGAATAAAGTGCAAAAACTTACTCAAATCGTAAATTGCTTATTCTTAAATCAAGAGTATAATAATAATAATATTTGGCATAACCCAAAGAGCCAATGCCAAGCTCCTCAATCTCTTGTCGTGTGAACTTCTAATTTTCGCACAAAAGAAAGGGACCTACAGTTTAACGAACGGCTGTTTGAAAAGGGTTTTCATTGCAACACAAAGGGAAAAAATTTGTTCAGAAAATTAGATTTTTTCATCTCAAAATATGAACAGAATGTTCTCTCAAATTTTTCAGAACAAATGTTTCGAATGTTCATGAAATGTGCTTATTTCATGAATGTTCAGCTCACCTCAAGCACCGCACCGAAAAGTATAAGTTGCCGTGCAGACGTGCGTCATCAGCACTGGGCAATGGCCTAACCCTTCTAAGACGGCCGCCGTCGTTGCGCGCGGCAAAGGTCTTGGGTTCTAATCCCAGTAAGACCGACAATTTTTTACTTCTTTAAAAATTAACCAAGGCAGGTTGGATATTGTTCAAGCGACTTCTCTGCGAACCTGGAGGGTGGATCTGGACGGTGGTGAACCTGGACTGTGGATCTGGAGAGTGGACCATGGACTTCGACGGTGGACCATGGACGACTTGTGGACCTGAACCTCAAATTTGTTTTCAATTAAAAATGTTCTGAAAAACATAGCATATCACATCAAGATTTTGCGTTCTCAAAAAAAAAGTTCTTGAAGTGAGAATTTGTTCTCGAAGTGAGAAAATCCTTTCATGATTTGTTTTTGTGACCGAATGTGCTCATTTTGAGTCCAATGCTCTCGGTTTTTTCACTCTGTGTAGTTACTTCAAAGCTGACGCCAACAGCTAGTGAAGAAACAACTTTTTATTAAATGTCCCAAGCCGGGATCTAACCGACGACCTCTAGCGAGCGCACACCCTAGCCGCTGAGCCACATTCAGATTTAAAAACAAGAATGTTTGTTCGTGTTCAAGAGAAAGATCGTTCACTCTTGAATTAAGAGTTCCACAGATTCAAAAGAAAGGGCCCTTCTTCAATTCAGTTGATTTTTTTTTCTTTTAAGGCCTGTTTCCAGGAACAATAAATTTTATTTTTGTCACAATGCTTCGTATGAATAAGACAGTTATTTAAAAGTTTTTAGTTTAACTAGCTGTGCAATGGTGTTTTATTCATATGAAGGAATGTGTCAAAAATAAAATTTGTTGTTTCTGGGAACAGGCCTTTAAGTTTTAATTTATTTCATAGAAAATTAATTGTCAATCTATGTAGCTCCTTTTAGCCGGTTCGAGAAGCACAACACCACAAAGCAGCAGTAGTCTTTCAGTATTTTAGTCTCAGTCCAACAGAGTCTCCATGCCAACTATGCGATAACTGCTTGGGAATTACGGGTTTAGCTTACAAGTTTCCACAAATTCTCATCATGTTCAAACGCGCGCCAATTAAACGGTCGTCTCGAGCTCACATTGTCATCCCTAATTGAACGACTGCGATAGTTTGCTATAATGTGGTCTCACTTTTCCCGAAAATAATCAAAAGTGGTTTTCCTAATCAAATGAGGTCTCATTAATCTTCAACTCAAAACAAAAACATTTATTGAAAACGAAAAGATGCCACCCACTGAGACTCTGCGTCCGGGCGAACGGGGTGGTGGCGGGAGTGGGGGCGTCGGAATGGTTGGCGGTGGAGAACAAACCTACATCATAAGACAAAGCAACAAATTCTATGAGCATCGTGATGCTCAAGCGACTGCCATGTCGGTGGACTACTCAGGACAGTGGGTGCTGCTGGCGGGGCGCGGTTATTTAGCCTTGCAGCGACTGGGTCAGGATGATGGCACTCTAAGGCGACACGAGAGGCAGTCCAAGTATGAGGTTTCGGTGGCAGAGTTTGCGACCTGCCCGAGTCGTAAAGAATACTGCGCCATAGCGGTGAGCAAGCACTTAGAATGGTATTTCTCATAGAATAAAACTGAATTCTCGCATCTTTTGCAGACCAATCAGCATATAGACATAGTACGCTGGGGTCCAGCGGAGCCCTACTATGAGAACTCCTTAAGGGGACACACACGCACAGTGACCGACATCGATTGGCATGGCAAAAATCCCAATTTGTTGGTCAGCTGCTCCATAGATACATTTTCTCATATTTGGGATTTGCGAGAGCCACGAAAACCTGCCTTGTCCTTGAATGCCGTCTGCATGTGTGAGTTTTTGAAATGGTCTATTTTGCATAATTTGCAATGCTAATAATGGTGTTTATTTTCCATTCAGCTGGAGCCACCCAAGTGGGGTTTAATCGCGTTTCAGGTCATCTTCTGGCTGCCGCCCATGATGGAGATTTACGCATTTGGGATATACGCAAAGGCAGCTGTCCCACACATTATATTACCGCACATTTGAATCGGGTGCATGGCATCAATTGGAGCCATCGTAGAGAAACCTGTTTGGCCACTGCCAGTCAGGATGGCACAGTCAAGTATTTTGATGTGTGCAATCCTAGAAGGGCGGAAAAAATTATTACCACCTCGTCGCCAGTTTGGAGGGCTCGCTATACGGTATGTTACAAGAGCAGGGCTGCAAACCCATTCGCTGGGGGTTGTGAACACCCTTAATATGTTTAAAAGATATTCGAGTCTTTGTCATAAGTATTTTGAGATAAGTTATCAATTTTGACAGAATGCATTAGAGAACACTAGTTTTAAGCATTTTGAAAATTAACGAACATGAAATTTATCTAAAATACAGTGATTTTGTGATAAATGAAATGATAGGAGCTTTACGCAAACCCATTATCTTGATTTGTGAATCATTTAAAATGAGATGGTCAAGATCTTTAAAAACAAAGGCTGAGATTCCAAAATATTCTGCAGTTTTTCCATTTTTTATTGAACTTTCCCCCCCCGTTAACGAGACCAGTCACCCAAAACCGATCAAATAACAGATGAAGTCGACAAGCCGTAGGTCAAAATGTCTCATGTCTATGATATTTGTTAAACTGAACCAAAATTTAAGGTTCGGATGAGGTTCAGCTTTTTTTTTTAATGCGTTTTGGTTCAAGTTTCGGTTTACAGAAAAATAAATGTCAGAACTCGGTGAACCGGTTTGATTCAAGCCTGGTTTGCAGCCCTGGTCAATAACCAAGTATTTTCTATAGTTTCCATTTCAAATCTAACATTTCAGCCCATTGGCAACGGCTTGGTCAGCATTGTGGTGCCACATTTGGGACGCGGCGATAATAGTTTGTTACTTTGGAGCAACAGCAAACAAACCGATCCTATATGCTCGTTTGTGGGTCATACCGATGTCATACTGGACTTTGCCTGGCGTCCAAATCGTGAAAATTCTACAGAAATTGTAAGTTTTTGTTGAAATTCTGCCATAATTCTGCTTATACAAAAGTGTATTACTTCAGGAACTTGTGACCTGGTCCAGAGATCGCACGCTGCGTGTATGGAAAATTGATGAGAATATGCTGAGGCTATGTGAACCATCGGCAGAGGAACAGGAACCGGATCTAAGTGAACTTAGGGCTCTGACACCGCCAGAGTTTCTCAGTCCTCGTCCTGTGGTGGCAGCTGCTTCGCTACCCATTTCTACAGGAGATGGTGCCTGCAATACCTTGCCCATGGCACGTTCACCCAGTTTTGGTGGGGCCTATAGTCGTCGCGAAGAGCCGCATATAGCCAGATCTTTAACAGATCAACCCACCTGCTCGCTGCATCATGAGTTTTCCTTGTTAAACACAAATATGCCGAATGTAGATGTGGATATGCTGGATGCCATTAAGCGTTATGCCTGCTTTAAGATCTGTGCCGGTGGCCACACGGTCATACTACAGGTAACCTTTGCCACCTCCTATCCCAGCCCAAGTGTGCCACCCGAATTCCAACTGTGTCAGGGTACCACCTTGTCCAGTGAGGTGAGTGCCATACTGCTGAAAGTTTTACGTTCCAATGCCCTGCAGCGGGTTAAGAAATCTCGTACTTGTTTGGAACAATGTCTTAGGGCACTGGTGGCAGCCATGAAAAAAAAAGTGGCAGCAGTGGGTGGAGGATTTCCGGGGGCAGACCGTAGTCAATTGCTATTGCAATCGCCCCGATTGGAAGGAGCTCTTTCAAGTGCTTTACACGATGCCTTAATACCATTTCCACGCACTTCGGGTGTGCATTTTAATGCAATTGGCATGTTGACCACATTTGCTCAGTTGATTAACAACAAGCGGCTGACACTGCGTCAGCATCAGTCCATTACACCCAGAAGCCTTTCGGCCATCAATGGCAGTGGTCTGCTGGGTAATGTGATGGTCACTCAAAGAGATGCCAATGCCTCTTTCTATCTGCAGGAGCGCATGATTTCAGGTAGAGTGTTTAATAACTGTCTTCGAATACATATCAACATTTCATTATTTGCAGGCAAACCTGGTAAACAGCGTGTAATGCGTCAAATGAACGGCAGTCCCGTGGTTCACATTTACGATGCCACCAATCTGCTGCACATCAATCGAGAAATGGCCCGAGAATTCTCTCTGGATAAACGTAACATAGCCGCCACTTGTCGTCGTAATGGTGAAATCTGTCGTAATCATGGACGTTTGGATTTGCTGCCCATTTGGCTCTTGGCCGAACTGATAGCCACTCCTCATGTGCCGCAGGAGTCCATGAATGAACTGCTCTTCTACAAGGATCCCTTTAAGAAATCTTTGCTCGACTCTTTGATTATGCACTATGCCCACTCGGGCGACATACAAACTGCCGTGCTCTTGGCCTGCCTGTTTGACAAGTGTCCCCATGATGGTTTAATAGAGGTGCCCAGTCGTCTGGCGCCTTCACATTTGAACTCTCAGTTGTCGCCCTATCACACGGTGCTGCCACTGGATGTCAAGAGTTCTAGTTCGAACTCCACGTGGCAACAGATGAAACAATTGCGCAGCAATTCCTGGTCCGATTCCTTGGATTGGTTGGATGTTAAACAATTTCCCAGCGATTCGTATGCCTGTTCTTTGATACGAAGGAATAAGATGCCGCTATTTGATCAATTTAAACGTGCCTATGCTGAAATATTGTTCGGCTGGCAATTGCTTTCGAAACGGGCCTTAATATTGAAACATACACAGAATACCCCACCGCCGCTGCAGGGTGTGGAGTTTGTGACGGAATGTGGTGGCTGTGCGAAGCCTAAGCGTACACCGAAATGTGAACCATGCAAGAGGCCGGTTCTCTACTGTGTGCTTTGCTGTCTGCCTGTGCGAGGAGCAGCGAATGCTTGCCTGGCCTGCGGACATGGTGGACACATGCAGCATATGATGCAGTGGTTTGAGGTGAGTTTTTTTTAACAATTCATGGAGTCGATGCATTGAATCTAAACCCTCGATTTCTAATAACCATAAGTACGCGGGCTGAGTTATCTCTAGAAATATAAACTGACAAACCGAATTTCAAGTCAATCGGATAAAAATTAGATTTTTGCATATCGAATTTCCCGAGAATTTTCCTTGTGGGCGGATTTTCCCGAAATCGGGAAAATACGTGTCCAATTATTTCGCATACTATGCTTACAAACCGAATTTCAAGACAATCGGATGAAATATAAAATGTTCCCCATACAAACTTTTCCGACGCTTTCCAGGTGGAATTTTCCAAAACCCCGTCTTAGTACGCATTTTCACCACATAAGGAAACTCCTGTCCAAATTTCAGCCCTCTAGCTCTTACCGTTTAGGCTGTGCGACGGTCACCAGTTTTATATATATAGATAAGATTTCGGAGTATTCGTAAAAAAGTCGGAATAAAACCACAAGTTTACAGAAAAGAGAAATTTAAGAGAAGTTTGCATAAACGTGTCTTGAAAGAGGTTTCTTCACATTTCTAAGTCCTGCAGCCATGTTAATTAACCTTTTCAAACCATATTGGTTTCTACAAAGGCTGAATTGATTAACGATTACAAAAAACCAAACCATCGTTTGGTTCCGGTTCTTAAGATAGCATTATTTTGATTTAAATATGAAAAACACTCATTTCTTTGAGAAATTTCATTGCTTTCGCAAGTTCAAAAAATTCCTAAAATTTATCTGCCAATTGAAAAAAATCGCAAAATTATCTGGCTTAGACACCATTTTATTCCTAATTTTACTACATTTACACTTTTGTAATCGCGCTTTTAGAAGTTTCGATTGGCAGATAAATTTGAAGAAATTTTGAACTGGCGAAAACTAAAAAAATTATAAAAAAAAAAATATTTTTCATAAATAAATCAAAATAAGGCCACGAATGTCACCTGTCATTGTGATTACTAAGAATGGACTTTACACTGGTATTAGTGCTTCGATAGTTTTCGACTATAAATTTTCCTTAAACTGGATTAAATCAGTTCATTTGGGCAGGAAAGTGAGACGCTTATTGTGGTTAATTTTGAGTTGAGCAAATCGCAATTCTTTTCAGCTACTTCGACTAAATAGCTTAGCGGAATGTTTTCATCCTAAAACCATTAAGCCTTCATCGAAAAAAAGCCGATTTTTTAAATCAATTCTTTATTATTTTAGACAAAAATTTTGTGTAATTTTTAAAAAAGGTTTTTTTTACATGAATGTCAATGTCCGATCATAAATGTTTATTGATTGAAATCATAATCCACTGGAAGTGATTTGTGGTTTCTGAAGCAATGGGATCTGCCAATTACCAATATTGTAATGCCCTCCTTACTAAATTTGCCTTTGAAACACTTTTTACCTTTTAATGCAAATAATTGTTTTGGTAGGTATTTAAAACACTGGCAACATCCTTTTGACCCCTTCCATCTTAAATTTCCAGTACACTTTTATAAATATGATTTTGTGTTGACGACCTTTCTAATTGTAGATGGATGTTAGCCGGCTCGAGGTCGTGTTAAGAAAAACAGAAACAATTGTTTTATTTTTTTCCGCTCTTCGTCAACCGTCTTCAGGGCAAAAGTTTTTACACGTCTGCACTCTGTGGCGTGGAGTCTTAAACAAAACAAAAAAATAAATAGAATATTGGTGATAGCCGGCTCGAGGTCGTGATTAAAACTCAATTTAAATTTCGTTTTTATCCAGTATATTTCGGACGCACATCGGCATCCGCTTCAGGGGCACTACAAAAACAATTTTCCAATTATTATACATTTAAACAGAAAAACAAAAAACCGTGAACATTTTTACATACAATTTATGACACGTCTGTACCGCCTGACGTGGAGTTCAATACTAACTTATTTTTTCTCCAAGAGATGTCTGTAAAGATGAGCAACGTTTTCAGTGTCCGTTTTGTAGTTAAGTCTCTTGTCTGTACGTGTGTCAATTATGTGAAGCATTTCAAGAGTAAAGCGTTTCCTGTAGTTGCTCTCTTGTTATAAGATTCTTGTTCCCTCGAAGTTTGGTGAATGTCCGCTCTCCATACAGTGTGTCGCTAGTGCAGTTTTTTGTATGGTCGTTTGGTGTCGAAGTTTGAAATCCGATTTATGCTGGGATAGCCTTGTTTTTAGTTTTGACTTGGTTGTTCCAACGTAAAGTTTATTGCACGTATTATCTGCATCACCATTACATGGTATTCTATAGATTACATTATTTTTGTCCATTGCGTAAATTTTGGATTTCGTCTTGTTATAAATATTTCTCATGGTGTTTGTGGGTTTGTGGGCTATTTGTATATTTTGCTTGTTGAAACAT
Organism: Lordiphosa collinella; assembly: GCA_018904265.1. Lineage (NCBI taxonomy): Eukaryota > Metazoa > Arthropoda > Insecta > Diptera > Drosophilidae > Lordiphosa > Lordiphosa collinella. The sequence continues at coordinate 10,185 of JAEIFV010001313.1, read as the reverse complement.
TCTGAGTGTGCGAGTCTTTCTGAAAGCTTTGGTACGTAAGTCAGTGACCTATAAGATTTTGGTTGTTTCTCAACTCTAGGTTTTGCAGTCTTGTCTCTCTATTAATGTGCTTATAATCCTCCTTGGGAAGTCATTATTGGTCAGTATAGTCTTAATTTCGGAAATTATGTCATTATGGTAAATCTCGTCACTGATGCTCAGCATCCTTTAAATACAGCTCATAGCTGTATTTATAATCATGTTTTTAGGATGTTTGGAGTAAAAATTGATTATTCGTCCTGATGCTGAGGGTTTCTTGCACCATTTAATTTTTACTGTACTTCCATGTCTATTTATAGAGGAATCCAAATATGGTAGTTTTCCATCCATCTCTATTTCCGTGGTGAATTTTAAATTGCGATGGAATGAGTTGAGTGCATCTAATGTGTTCTGGATCTCATCTTCTTTGATTATTCCAAATTCCAACAAACAAAAAAATAAATAAAACAATTGTTTTTGTTTTTCTTAACACTTGACATCGAGCCGGCTTACACCCATCTTTTATAAATATGTATAGATTTAGGGACGTTTTGTCATCTGCTACATAGAGCAATCTTACACATATACTTAGAAATAATAAGGTAAAATCTAAGTCTATCGAGTATGTCCCAGAAATCTCAAGAGATTTGTGTAAAGTTGTGCTTGCTGGCATATTTCTTTGGTCCAATTCTCATTTAAGTATAGCTTCGAAATTATGGAAAAAAGACCTGATTCAAGTTAAAATGCCCAAAGCCGAAACTGTACCAGTAGAATGTTTCGGTTTATTTCGTTTCTTAAAATATGTAATTGTCGTTTTTTTGGTTTACGGTTCCGTTTCTTAATTTACAAAAATATTTCTTTTTCTCCAACTTACGCAACTCTTTGTTCTTGTCTTTTACTTACAGAACCACAATGTTTGTGCCACTTGTGGATGCAGCTGTCTGGAGCGCACGTCAGAGCTTTTGGCTTTACTTAGCTGATCTCAATTGAAATTGTTAAGCTCTCCAGCAGCTTTAAACTTGCTGATATGCATTTTGCTGTTTTATTTTAACACTGTGGAAATCAAAAGTCACCTACTTGTTGTTGTTTAGTCTTTAAGCAGAGCATTTTTTTATACGAATTGCTTTAAGACAGTTTCAAGTACATACATATATTTCTTTTATTATAATAAATTTTTCTTAATGTTTTTGTTGTTTCTTGTAGTCTTAATGTTTAAGTTTTATTTTGCAATCATCGTAATTTCGAAAGTTTTGTTTTCAAAAACTAAATTCTATATAGCTCTTGTTTTTTTTTTTTCAATAAGCGTCATAATAACTTTTAAAAAAGAACTCAAGGAACGAAAGTTTAAAAACGGAGCACAGCTCGGTGCGTAAATTAAAAATGTTATTGCATTATATTAGATATCGAAAATTTGTATCGCGACGAGAACATAAGATAGTTATATATATATAGATAAATTCTAAACTAAAACAAAAACACGCACAAAAACAAATAAAAAGAAAAAAAATTATAAGCTTACGTTAGAGAAATTAAAGACTTTGTGATAGAAAAGATGGTTATATTAGTGTAAATGGACTTAACTACAGGCGTGTGTTTTGTGGGGAGGGAGGGAGTGAGTGATCAGTGCCAGCCACTGGCCAGAATACAATTTTCCTGATATCATTTAAACTGGTCGCGATACGTCATAATGGCCTTCATCAGCAAACGCACATTGCTGCCTTGTGTGCTCTTGGGACAATTCTTAATGAATTGCTGGCAATTGCGATACAGTTCGGTCAGAACTTTGGGAGCATGTTCGCGCGTTATGGGATCCGACATATTGATGGCCAACAGCGCCTCGTTGAGGTAGCTAAAGAAAATCAAGTGAATAACAAAATATAAGTATCTCCCCTCCACTGACTCACCTCTGTTTAAGCTCATTGTGATTACTCATATCGGCAGAAATTTGTTGTATCAAGGATAGCAAAACCTTCTGCTCCAGCCTACATCCTTCGGGTGCAAAGGCCTGTGTATGATCCGTATGCCTGAGGGTAAACTCTACTAGACTCAAATCATTTGCCAGCAATGCCTGATGGAAGGCCTTATTTATTTGGCCGGCCAGCAGCAATTGTTTGATATTATCTCTCAAATCGTAGATCGGTGCCGGAGTGGCGGCCTGTGAGCGCATGGCCTGACTCTGACTTTCTGTATATTTGCGTAATTCGGCACGAATCGTCTCCTGCACCTGACGACCCAACAATATTTCCAAACTCTTTACCTCACGCTGCGTTTCGAGCATGGCATCGGTTAATTCAGTACGATGCTTAAGCAGATTGGTTTCTACCAATTGCTTGAGCAGACCCAGCTTATTGTTAAGCTCCTCGGAATTGGCCTGTGGTTGGGGCATATGCTGCAGGTAGGCATTGAATTGGACCATGACTGTAGAATATAAACAAAAGGTGATTTAAAATAAAGTAAAATGAAATCAATTGAGTTCTCTTACAATCTTTAATGCCCACACTGAAGGCATCGTGCAGCTGTTTGAACATGTTCTGTGAGGATTTCTCATAGGCTGGTATCAAAGTGCTGCTCATGGACTCTATAAAGGCAGTCTGCAGGCTGGCCTGTACACCAATAAGAACAGATTTACCAAAGGCATCCAAGAATTGCTGAAAAAGAGAACATTTTAGCTGCAAATGAAAAAGTTTCAAAGCCAACAACCCTTACCTTGCTTTTGCACACTTGTGCTATATTCTCCTTTATGGTCTTATCAAACACGCTCAACTTTTGCACAATTTCCACTTGCATTTGATTCTGCAGTTGATCCATTTTAGCATTGACTCTGGGCAAAAGTTGATGCTGTAGTTCCATATTCAATACATTGCCAATTATATCAGTGAAATGATTCATTACATATTGATTGAGCACTTGCACCACAGAATCTCGCAGTTCACGATTCTGACTTTCGCTGAAAGGAGCATAAATATGGTAATAAAGATGATGATTTGAGTGGATGAACTGAAAACTCACCGTGCCTGCAGAAATTCGCTTAATTTCTTTTGATGCTCATTTTCGTAACGCTTAAGATATTGTTCCATTAGTTTCGATAGTTGCATTTCAATTTTATAGGCCAATTGATTGACACTTTTCGGTTCCAAGGCGGCGGTATCAAGTTTAGTTGACAAGGCGGCTGCCTGTTGCTGTTGTAGCTTCGAGACTTCATGCTCCAGTTTGTTAAGCTGCTGAGATTGCACTTTTACCAGTTCTGTAAAAGATTCACAGAGATTAGTGGAATAATTCTCAGCTTGAATTTATTTTTTTATTAAAAGTCGTCAAGAAAAAGACTGTCCACAAGTTACTATCTCGTTATAAAAAGGATTATGAACTAAGAAAGCCTAACAAAGAAAATTACAACCTGGTGAGTGATGAAGTGGTAAGATAATTCTTAGTTTTTAGAGAAAAGAGAGGGTGACATGACAAAACGCCCACGGACAAAAGGCCCATATCAAAATTAATCGTAGTAAGCATCGAAATTAAAATTCAAAATGTTATGGGCCTCTCAATTCGGACATATTGCCCGCATTTCATCGGACTTTTCACCCAGGTTAATTTGAGGTCCTGCAGGGTGGAAAACAAAACATGTGCCTCTTGCATATCAAAAAAGAGGAGCTACTTTTAAGTTTAAAACTTCTTCAAGAGGAATAGGGCGACTTTTAAGAGAATGTGCAATCCGAACGCTGCACTGTGGGCCACAAATCTCATTTTTTGGCCAAAACTCTGTCATTTTTACACCAGATTAGCTAGGAAGCTGAAATTTTTACGAAATGTTCTTAAAAGATTGAACTTAACGAACATAATTTTTTTAAAATTTAAAAATTTTATAACATATTGATAATCCAAATCAAAGTTGGAAAATTTTTCGAAATTTTGGTTTTTAATTTAAAAAATAAAACTTGCAATTAGATCTAAGCCAAATTGTGCAGAGAGGTACATATAAGTAAACGTTGTTTTTTGGAAAAAAAAAATTGTCATGATCTGATTGATCGTTTATGAGTTATTGACCCAAAATGGTACTAACTTTGACTGCCCACCCCGTTAAGGATTTTCAGTCAATCGGATTACTTTCACTGTTATTTTCATTTATTTAACCTGTTCTTTATATTGGATTCTTAAAACAAAATATTAAAAAAAAAAAAATTAATTAACTAAAAAAATAATTTTAGTATGTATTTTAACAATTAATTCCGTGCTTCTAAAAGTATGCTACACATTTTAGTCCATGGGAATGAAAATGGCTGAGCTCTGACAGTTTAGCTTCATGCGCAAAATTCCGATGTTTTGAAAAAGAAAAGCATACTTTTCGGCTGACTTGAATTGAAACTGGCTCGATGCCAAATGGGGATACATTTTTAAAAGCGATCTAATAAAATCCAAAGCAAAACCGCGCAAAAGCGCATATCTCCAGTTATAGTACAATATTCAAAGAAAATAATTAGCCATGTTGCCAGTGAATACTCAGTGGCACTCGTGGGCACTTAAAAGTCAAAGTTGCCATGTTCAAAAAATCCCACAAAACTTAAGACTTTTTCCATTTTTTAGGAAAACGAATAGAATTGGAAACATTTTTATAATTTTTTATTGAAGTCTTTTCCGTAGTCGAAAATAAACAATCAAACTCTAGAAGCTGTTTCTTTCCTAGTTTCGAATAATAATTTTCTGTTTTTTCAAAAAAACAACTTGTAAAAATGTTCCAAATTTTGGCATAAAATAGCTATAAGTATTCTTAATCATTTCCGACAATCGTTTTATCCAGTTTCCCAAACAAAAAGTGGGACTTTTGGCCAAAATTTCGGCCGGCTGGCCCAGTGTGCGCTGTTCCAAAATCGCCTGGCGGACGCACATTTCATGTATAGTCTTGGGTAATCTAGACGATTGTGATGTAGTGGGTAGCCATCGGGCCATCTAAACTGTCTATTTTGGGAAAAGGAGCTCGCTCGGCTATGCCCTTTGGGGCTGTGTGCGGACCGGCAGCGCTTACGGTTATCCCTTCAGACTGCCGGTTAACGAATATACCAAAGCCGATGGCTGTCTGAAATCGCCTGGCAGATAGATGGCATTTAGCGCACAAGCTCTGGTGAAGCAGTGCGGATCGGCCTGGCCGATGGTTACCCTAAACCAGAGACCGGCACGTCGCTATCTACTGGGCATAGGAGAACTCTCAGAAGCGACGGCTTACACAAAGTATAAGCACTATAAGCGTCGCTGCACTGCGTGTTCTGCTCTCACACACCAACGCAAAAATGGGATTAAGTTTATTCCCGGCCCTGCCCTCAACTGACGACCGAATGGTTAACAGAGAATATGCTGGCCTTTGGCTGTCCCAAAATTAGTCCTTTAGACCTCGGATTTTGCATATTTTCAAATCGATTTTATTCGTAGTAGACTAGGGTAAATGTGACCTGACGGCTTGCTTTCGCAGCACCTAGCACAAACAAAACTACTGAGTCTGCGGTTTTTTTGAAAGTTTGCAACGATAAAAAGTTATATAAACATATACTTTGGAGCAATTGAGGTGTATAGATTAACCAATTTAATGCCTTGGGTCTTTGACAGAAAAGATAAGACATAAGTAATTAAGAATAAGATAGTATTGAGGGGAGATCATTACCATTTGTGATCATTTGAACAAGACTAGGTCCAAAGCAGAAAAGCGGAGGGAATTCTAAACGATCAAGCTTAAAGACGAAAAAGTTATGGTTTACAGAGCTTAAGGCATTTTATTCATCAGTTTGCTTTTTCATAAGGAATACATCATCGACTAGGTCGTAGTTAAGTGACTCTTTATATATCCAGAGGGGAAAAGTGATAAAAACGATTTGCAATAACGCTTCACGGAGGAGTTCTTAATCGTTTTAAATAATTTAGGAATAGCGGATAGATTAGCACCTTTAACCCATCAGGCGTCCAATAAAATTAATTTCATACTAAATCAGGACTCACTGTCACTGATCGAATCAGTGAGTTTTCATGTTTTCTAAACCTTTCTGTGAAAAAAAGTTGCGTACTCACCCAACAATTGATCCAGTTTGGCATTCATTTCGGGACTGCCACTATTGGAGTTTAAATTTTCGGTGCCTCCGGTTACCGCATGGTTGCTGTTGCTCGCATTGCTCGAGTTCAAGGTGGTCACCGTATTGTTGTTACTGTTGCTACTAACACTAGTGTTGCTATTGCCACCACCTCCACCCAATGTGGGCGGAACATTGCCATTATTCTTATGCTGGACAGCCTGTGACATAATCTGGGCAGCATTTTGCAATTCTGCCGATTTTTTAGGCAACCAATTGCCCGAGGCGACACCATCCACTGACTCGACTTCTTCATCATCCTCGTCATCATCGTCCAAATTCTCCAGCTCAGCCTCATAGGCATCGCCATCTTCTTGAGTGGCCATTATCTCTTGCACCTCACGACTTGGACTTGAGCCCCCACTGGCCAAATTCTCGGGATTCCTATCGATGGCTATAAACTTTTTGCGCGCTTCTAACTTCTCTTTTAGTTTCTGTTGCTCACGATCTTCAATTAGGGTGTTGTTCATCAGGTTAAGCAGGTTTGTATTGGGATTTTCCGAACCCTTGCCAGTGACAGTGGCCAGCATGCGTAAGGTGTTCAAAACTTGAGAGTTAATGGCATCAGTACCAGTACCCGTCGACGAGTTATCAGTTCCCGCTGTGGTGCTGGACGAACTGGTAGCCACCACCACGGCTGTTGTAGTTGTTGAGCTGCTGCTGGTTGCACTAAAAGCATCCGGAGTCATCAGATTAAGCTGTGGATAGCCACTGCCGGTATACTGTGGTGAAGATGATCTGGACTTGGATTCTTTAATCTCCTGATGAACTGCTGAAGGGGCGGCTGCAGCAGCCACGGCCACAGCTACCACTGCAGAAGAACTGCCCGTGGAGGTTCTCTTGGCAAACAGTGCATCGAGTGGCACCTCCACCTCCTGTTTGATCTCATGTAACAGCAAATTATCCTCTGGAGTTGCAGAACTCTTGGCTGTGCTGCTCAAACTTCTTCTCTCACGCTCTCCTCTTTCCCTCTGTGCGGGCTTATAGATAATCTGACATTCCTGCAAGCTCTTGGCTTGGACCACAAACATATGCACCACCAGAGCATAGTTGGCACTACTCATCGTCATAAACATCGGGCTCCTCGTAAGGAAAATAACTGTCATTGGAGCTCTTCAATCTTCTCATGCTGGCATTCACAATGGAGAATGATAAGATGCCGGAGCTCAGTTTGAATTCGGCAATGTTTTGTATACGCTTCGAGGAATCACCATTGTTATCGTTCTCGGGCCCTTCTCCCTCACTATCGCTGCTGGCATCTTCCCGTCCACTGCTGATCTGCATTACATAGACAGCCAAACAGTCCAGGCTGGAGAGCACTAAATAGTTGGCACTACGATCAATACCGGCTATGAATTTACCCGGCTGTATGGGTGGAGGAATGGTGGCCACCACATTTATGGTCTGCAGGCATTCCCAGAGAGCAATTCCATAGTTTAATTTCGGTATTATAATCACTGGTGGTGATCACATGTTGCCAATAGGCACTGAAAAGGGAGGAGAAAATAAGTCGGAAGTGAATACTAGAAATTTAAACTGTTGCTAGAAAAAAAAATGTTAAATGTTACATATCAGAGATCTGCAAGAGTGCGCCTGTTTTCTTGACTCGAGTATACTTGTTGTAAATGCGTCTTGGGTATGATTTTCCACTCAAAATATGAAGTCAGTTCATAAACTCACTCAAATCGTACTAGTATTTCAGTTACTGGTCTCAGTTTTGAGCGGGTGTCAAATTTAATTGTTCCTGCTTTGAGCGACACCGCACGATGCTTTCGACTTTGAGTGGGCAGTCGCACGCAGACTTTGCAGGTTAAATACCAATTTTACTCAGACAGCAAAGAGAAATACGCAAAAAACCCCGTGTTTTGAGCTCACATTCTACCAATACTTAAGTATTACTTGAGTATTGCTCTTCGCATTTGTTGGTTTCTAAAGCACGCGTCACGTTTGCCTACTCAGGGAGGAAAGGCATGTCCGAAAGGATCCATAATATATTGCCGAATAATAAACATGTAAGTTTCTATTTTAAAATTGTAAAATTCCAAAAGTAATATGTTTGTCCCTTAGGTAAACCGATCTAACATTTTTCACAATAGAAAGTGTCATAATGTCTTGTGATATAAGAAAATAGGAATGGTGAGCGCTTGCCCCGTAATACATTTTGGGGAACGACGGTCCAAAAGCGCGAAATTACCAAATTTAAGTTTTCGCAAAACTTTCAGAAATTGATCGACGCTTGTAGGAAGTTTCCAAGAGAGAAACCGCGAAATTTGAAAATGTTTGTTTGTTATAAATTTCTGACAAGAAATGGGCGGGAAATAGTCAAAAACCGCAAAATTCAAAATGAAATTTGGAGGTTAGAGTAAAGGTTATATGGGAAATGGTAAGAAACGAATTGGTAGAATTAAAAAAAATAATGAAGGCGTGTAAATGAAATGGAGATGGTTATGAGGAGAGGAAGGAGGAGGTAAGGAAGTATAAAAAGTGTTTTTTATATAAGATAAAAAAGAGAGAAGGAGAAAATGTTTAAGAAAGGGGATAGTAAAGGAGGGCGGTTTAAGCGTATTTTCATAAAAAGATAGAAGTAAATACTCGCTCCTAGTTTAAAGGGTATGCAAACTTCTTCATACCTTTATTCAGTGGGCGTAGGCAAAATTGAAAAAAACAATACACACAGAATTCGGTTCTGCTGACGCCTGACGTTTAAAGCAGGGATGAATTTGACGAGAAGTGAAGGAAACACACAAAGTCACCAGTAAACAAATTCCAGAAGAGGCAAGCATGAGTAAAAACACTTAAGTGAGGAAGCGGAAGAAAAAATTATTTATTAAATTTATTTTTTTATTAATTACCAAAAACTATAATTTTTTTTTGTATGAAAATATTTATTTGTAGCTACGCTACGCGAGTGTTTTCAGTTTTAAGTGCGAAACGCAATTATGCCGCAGTTGAAATACATTTTTGTTGGAGTAGTCAGGGATATCCGGGTCGCGAAAATAAATTTTAAATTGTCCATTGCTGTTACATACATATGGACGACTTTAGTATACCCTTTTTACTCTACGAGTATAGGACATAATATCTACCAAATTTTATATACAGATGGTTCATACCTGCTACACATATTTAGTAATCAAGCATTATACATGATCTGCTCAAGAAATGATCAAACCCGATGAAAGATAGTCAAGTTATGAGCAAATGAAAATTCGCTAGTTTGTCAAAGCACTCTTATCAAAAAAATCAACCAACAGTGTTGCCGCAATTCCCGTAAATGCGAGGATGTTTAATGCAATTACGGACATTTCCATTTGTACAGCTCCAGATGTTTAACAAGTTTCAATTACATCTTTTTCGTTTCGTTTTGCTTTCTTGAGTTTGGCTATTTCAAAGGTAACTTTGAAAAAATAAGAACTTTTTTTGATTCAAAAATTGGACATGAATATTTTTGAACTCGAATCTGACCTCCAAAAGCGTCCAATCGCGTCAAGATTTTGAGAAAAATTGACTCAAAAACTCAAAAAAACTGAGCTCACAAATAACTTTCAACACGTTCAGCGTGTCTACAAAAAACAGTTTGCTTACGGACATAACGAAAGGGAGCGAAAAACACTGTCAGTTCTGTTTTGCTCATTCTGTTGCGTTCGAAGCAAAAAATGGTTTTTCGTTTATGTTTCCTCTTGTGTCTTTTACTGACCGTTTTGCCGAGAGGAAACTTCTAAACTGTGTTTTGCGTCATTGTGCGTGGTTGTGTATAGCGCCCGTGTGTGTGTATCTTTGTCAACCATCTTTGAGTAAAATCATTTTTACCTATCAAATTAAATAAACAAAATATATATTTTGGTTCAACTAGCGCAAAAATCAAAACAACAAAGTAATTTTTCAAACATAAGCCAATCGGTACCACACAAACAAAAACAACAACAATGAAAGAGAGTCGGTCATGCCGGACTGCCTGTACCTGTGAAGTGCTGTTATTAGTTTGTCCTATAACTCGTTAAACGTTCATCGATCTTTACCATTCCTTTGGCGGATCATAAATAATCTTGAACCAGAAAGG
>JAEIFV010001312.1:0-65000 GCA_018904265.1 Lordiphosa collinella | reverse complement strand
ATAGCGATGAATATTTTGATAGCGATGAAGATAACGATAACGATAACGATAGCGATGAAGATAACGATAACGATAACGATAACGGTATCGATAGCGATAGCGATAACGATAACGATAACGATAACGGTATCGATAGCGATAACGATAACGATATCGATAACGATAACGTTCACGATATCGATAACGTCCTAACGATAACGGTATCGATGATAACGATAACGAAACGATATCGATAACGATAACGACAACGATAGCGATGAAGATAACGGTATCGATAGCGATAACGATGGCGATAACGATATCGATAACGACGATAACTATAAAATAACGAAACGATAAGAAATTTCGTTACGTAACATTGAGAGTGAACCACTAAACCGAGCCGAAACCGCGTTTCAGTTGGTTTCAAAAACCCGAACCTGCGATCAAAAACTTAATGAGCCACTGAACTGAAACCTTCCCTGAATCTCCATCGGCTTGCATTCTTCTTGTTAGCTACACTGTCAATAACCAATTACCATCTGAAGGAAGAAGATTTTCTAGCTTGAAGCTTATTAAAACGATGTCAAGACCTCATCCCACTGACATTGGGGAGGGACCATATTTAATTCATATAAAATGAAGAACTCACCCGCTCTTTAAACGGACCAATTTTAGCAAAGGTCATCCTGAACTGGAAGTAAATGGCTGGAAACTATGGGTTCCACCAGGTCTAACCAATACTTTGTTTGGGGGACGCCGACAATGCCGGCGACTGGAGGCTCATGGCGGATTCACAAAAACGTTGGCACTGTTGCGGCAGCGTTTCCACTGGCCAGGCATGGTGACACAGGTGAAACATTTTGTGGACCATTGTACTGTCTGCAAAGAGAGCAATTCCGGTCCCAAACGGGTCCAGAACTTGCAGGCACTAGTAGTTGGCACTTGTAAACATCTCCGATTCATGAGAGAGACTTCACTCCATCCAGTCCTGCAGAGCAAAAAGAAAGAAGAGGCGATTAAAAATATATCCGATCCATGGAAGTGGCGTCTTGCTCTTACTCTTTCTGAAGGGGTGGTGCTTGCCTTTGGTGCCTTGAGAGCGAACCGTTAACTTAGGGTCTGTGGCCCGTACAAACCTGCGGAAACCGCGCGGATGTTCAGCCATTATAATTGTAGAGTAGTCTCAAAGAATTCTGCATAAAACAGCGGCAGCATCGAAATGTGGCCACTGCCACATTCTTCCCAGAAGCTGTCGAAACAACAACAAAGCCAACGGCGGAAGTAGTTTCCTTACTAGAGAGAGCGGGGCCTGAGTTTAATGAGTGCTGGTGGGAGAAATTGTAGCTGAAAACGTTGACTTATCATTTGTGGGCAGGAGGGATTGGATATACACTTAATTTGTACGCTGAAATCGTTTAAAAAACGCGAGCGAGGCGCAGCATCGTTACTGAAGATGAGAGTTCAAGTCACGCACGCGAGCGATGTAACGAGTCAGTATGGTGGTGACGATCGATGTATGTTATCGATAAGCACGAATATTCAAATTGTTAAGTTGGATCACTGAAAGGCTAACAACATTCTTTCAAAACACAGTTAGGGGAAAAATCCAATCTGATTGTAAATTTAAGTACTGGCTAACACTATCATTTTCACTTGCCAGATAAGGTAATGGGTGCGGCCCAATGAAGGGAATTTTGAGGTTACTTCAAATCAAGCTGATCTGGCCCGATTTGGGGTTTCCTTTATGTCATGTCCTTAAGATATCGCTTTGTCGGGTGGGCCGCAAATCATACGGCGTCTGTATCCACCCCGCCCGAGAATTTTTCGTAAGTTTCCGGACCTACGAGATTTATGTAAGTCTCTCTAAAAATCGAAGTCCGCTTTTTTTAGAGATGTGGGTTTTAAACGGACATCAGTTATTACGATAGTTTCTCTTAAATTCGAAATCCATTTTTTCCTTAGAGATGCGGGCTTTAAACGGAAAATATTCCCTTATTTTTTGACCCGTTTTCGTCGATATGTCGAGACCGTTTCCGCTTTCGCAGGAAGTGTCGGGAACGGTCTCAGTTTAGGAAGGGAAATTATAGAAAATGTCGAAAAAGGATCCGTTTTCTCGAGGGTCGATTGTCCGGTGGGTACCCTGATGGCTCTAAGCTTGACAAAAAAGTAGGAGGGGGAGTCTTCTCCTACAACCTAAATTTGAACTTATCGTTCCGCCTTCCTGATCACTGTGGCGTTTACCAAGCAAGAGATCACGTTTGACCTGACGTACGGCACGTACCGCTTTTTACGCTTTCACTAGTCTTATCAGCCAGCCACGCCTCGCACCCAAACTTTGTATCTTTCAATTTATGAATATAAGGATGAAAAGCAGAAAATCCCCTGTTTGCTTTTCTTTTTTTATGGGTTTGCTTTTGTTAAACTACGGGTAAAAAGAAAGACATTTCGCCTCCAACCCAGGTAGAAAAAACAAACCTTAGCGGTTCAGTTTTGTTCCCTTTCACAAAAGTGCACAGTTTTATTATATTTGTGTAAAAGTGTCCAGGGGGCCAGAGATGGTAAGAGATAGAGGTTTGACATGTATGGAACATATGTTTCTTATACTTGCAGGCAGATCAAGTTTATTTTCAATTTCGGCCACGCCCCCTCCCGCCCCCGCAATATCGAAAAACCTCATATCTCCCACAGTTTTATAGAAAGAAGGTTCGAACCTTCTGCACATATTTGGTATTAGGGTTTCTTTATCGATCCGGAACTTAAAAGTTCGGATGAACGATATTCGAGTTATAAGGAAAACAAACAATTATGAGCAGCACCGGTCGCAACGGTGATGGGCAGCACTTCACAGGTACAAAGTATGTTATAGTCACCGACTATCTTTCTTGATTTTTATACAAATTTCTCAATTTTCCAGCGACTGCAAAAAATTTAATTCTTTTAAAAAATAATTATTATTTTTTAATTTAAAAGCAAAAAAATTACTTTCAATTTATTTTTATTTTTAAAATTAAAAATAATAATTATTTCGTTATTTTTAAAATATAAACGCTTTTTCAAATTTGGTATTATCTTACGAAGTTAACATGTTAGAGAACTTATGATTATACATTACTAGCTGAAAACCCAGCGTCGCCCGGTTCCCTTTGATTCTTATGAGAGCGACTGTATTCAAGCTAGTGTTGGCTGCAAGACGCCATAAACATTTTGGACCGTTCGATCTTTTTCTCTATTTAACCATCTTCATGATAATCTAAGCTCATGAATATTTTGCAAATTTCGTGACTTTTTGACCGTTTGGTTTATACCTCCTATTTACCCATCTACATTGCTGTTTATCAAATCTCCAGGGATCGTAACTGTTATAAGTTTTAAAATAAAAATTGCAAATTAACAGTTATATTCGAATTTATATTTTAAAGTTACGAAATAATAATTATTTTTAATTTTTATTAAAAAAGTCAAAAATAATCGTTAAAATTCAATTTTTAAATAAAAGTTGTGAAATAACTCTTATTTTTGATTTTTTCAATAAAAATCAAAAATAAGAGTTATTTATGATTTTTATTTTAAAAGTTGCAAATAAGAGTTATTCCGTAACTTTTATTTTAAAAATCAAAAATAAAAGTTAAAGTGAATATCTTTTGAACCAAGTGATGGATTTTCAAAATTTAAAAATATTCTTGATCTATGACTCGAGACCTTTCATATGATGCATAACATGTCCTTGAAGGACGAAATTAAGGATCCGACTATTTTCTATTATATTTCATTTTTTCTTCTATATTCGTTGCAGTAATATATGTAGTAATTATTGGCACACAAAATACCAGTTGATACTAAAAATACTAAAAAATACTAGATTAAAAAAATACCAAAAAATACTCAAAATCACAAAAATACTAAAAATCGCAAAAAAAATTAAAAAATACTACAACATTTAAAATAATAATTAAAATAAAAACTTTTTTTTGTAATACCAAAGGGTAATGTAATTGCATTTTATATTTTATGTTATATAATGTCTGTATTATTTGTGAACAATATTTAAACTTAAAGTTTACTTAAATTTTAATCTGTTTTGTTTAGTTTTAAAAACATAATTTGTTTAAGAGATACTGGTGACAAATTGCATCGCAAGTCGGATAGCACAAGTTTCAGTGCTGAAAATGCCCTTTCGACGCTGACTTGTGTTGCAGGAACACAATGAATAACCTTTGCCAACTGATATAAACGGGGATATATGAATTTTTTATCCTCCCAATATGTCATAATATTTTCGTTAATATCAATTGGCTTCGGACAATAACTGTTAATTTCATTAATTGCCAGCTGAACTTCATTTTCTCCGTCTTCATCTGATTCCTCATTGCCTGAAGCAACAGCAATGGAATTCAGGAAATCATTTAGCAATGAGCAAGTGCTCTGCGACGCGATCGAGAACTGGCTTGTTGAAGGCTGTTCCAAAGAATACGCAGCGGGCTGTGACGAATTTAAGTTTGTTGTTGGTGATAGTTCGTCCTGCAATGAGAATTATATAAATCACAAAGCTCACATAAACAAAACAAGTGCATATTAGACGTTATTAATCATACTAACTTTCTTTGCAAGACCATTAATTTGTCGAAAAAGTTTAGCCAAATGATTTCTTGCACAGATAAGTTTAATTGGATTTTGAAGTAAAATCCTTCGCATCCTGGGATCCAAATAGATGGCTGAAGAGACCAATTCGCTGCTCGTTAAAGCCTCTTCTCTCTTCTCGATTGCCTGTTGCAATGCGGCACTGTGTGTGTTTTTCATGGCTTTCACTGTCAATGTAAGCTCTAACCAAATCTTGTAAAAATCGCCAAAATACAGCTGCTCTCTCTGCAGCTTTTGTGTGGCAAAATAGATAGGTTTTAATGCTTCGACGAGTTCATTAACTTCAGCCCAATCTGCTTCAGTCAATTGAAGCCACTCACTAACGCTGTTCTCACTGAAGTTCTTAAACAGAAGAAGGCGTTGAAGCATCTCAAACGTCGAATTCCACCTCGTAGGAACGTCAATAAAGGGCTGAGGTAAGCCTTCATTAGAAATTAAAAGCCTAGGAAATATTTCGGATTTAGGGGGCGTTCGTCGCATAGGAAACTTAGAAGTTTAATAATATACCTGTAGGTTGGTGTCCTCAATGCCTTCGCCAGCTTGTGAGCTTCATCGATTAGAGAATCATTTGGAATATTTTTATAAAAGTCTTTAACCGCCAGTTGAAGTGTGTGAGCAGCACATTTTACAGACGCAATGGAGAAAATGTTAACTTGATGGACCAATTCATCTTCCTCATCATCGCAGCTATCATCGGTGTCTTCGTTCATAAGCTCAATAGATTTTATGATGTTTCGACCATTGTCCGACGTAATGGAATAAATTTGGTTTTTCATCAAACTGAACTCTTGTAAAATATTTTCGATCTCAGCACTGAGATTGGTGGCGGTATGCTTCTTGTTTAGCTCGATTATTCCAAGTGTTACAATCTTAATCGCCTTGTTCTCGTAGAACTGAGCATTCACTCCCAAGATGCCTCTACTATGCCTTGATGCGATGTCAAGCTTGAGGGAAATTAGTCTCAGATTCATTGCCTTTATAATAGATGCCTTGACAATTTCAAATTTTTCCGCCACGTGCTCCATTATATTTCGGGATTTTATAGGACTCATCTCCAATCCGGAAAAAATTTGGCATGTCAGCTTCTTGAACGGCTCAGAGTCCAGCACAGCAAACGGCATTTTCTCCATCGTTACTTGCTAACATGCATCCTTGACTTCATTTGTGGCGAAGGTAACCGAAATTTTTTTCTTTTTTCACTGGGCTCACTTTTTCCTTGCTCACTAATTTCATTCTCGTACTGAGATTTATGCTCATCGAGCAAGTGGCGTTTCAAATTGGTAATATAGTTGCCCTTGAAAACACGCTGGCATATCTTGCACACATTTGCATTTCTATCCAATTCAAAATTGAAAAATTTCCGAAGAATATAGTCTCGCTTGCGGCCCATTTCTAAAAATTTACTCGACACCACGCGTTACGAAAGAATAATGCACAAGAAATGTGTTTTGTTTAGTTAGTAATCTAAAACCTTTGGCTCTCGATCAATGAAGAGATAACACCAATTGGGAATGAACTGTAACTGGACCGCGAGTATCGGTACATTAACAGCAGTGTTGGCAACTTTTGGGATGTAAAATAGCTGTGCTTAAATGGGGAATAGTACGAAAATCCAATATGCTCTCAGAGTTAATCATCAAATTGTGATGCTCAAAACAATTTTAATGATGTTTAAATGTAATCGTGATAATCATGATTTAACAATACTTTATGCGTCAAATTAGTTAAAGTTTACATATATTTAAAAAAAAAAAAAAAAAAAAAAAAAAAGCTAAATTAGCACTGACATGAAAAAATCTGTTTTGGCAACACTGATTACATTACAGTTACACCAGTTACACAAAAACTTCGCTCGATGAGTTTTTCAACAAAATTATATCTCTTGATAGAGATTGGCAGTCTCATGAACAAAAGTGAATATGAAAGTCGCAAACCAATCAACCGAGATTAAAACCCTTAAAATTAATTAACAAATCTTTTTATATATTTTTGCGATTTTTAGTATTTTTTAAATTTTTGCGATTTTTAGTATTTTTTGTGATTTTGAGTATTTTTTGGTATTTTTTAATCTAGTATTTTTCAGTATTTTTAGTATCAACTGGTATTTTGTGTGCCAATAATTACTACATATATTACTGCAACGAATATAGAAGAAAAAATGAAATATAATAGAAAATAGTCGGATCCTTAATTTCGTCCTTCAAGGACATGTTATGCATCATATGAAAGGTCTCGAGTCATAGATCAAGAATATTTTTAAATTTTGAAAATCCATCACTTGGTTCAAAAGATATTCACTTTAACTTTTATTTTTTGATTTTTAAAATAAAAGTTACGGAATAACTCTTATTTGCAACTTTTAAAATAAAAATCATAAATAACTCTTATTTTTGATTTTTATTGAAAAAATCAAAAATAAGAGTTATTTCACAACTTTTATTTAAAAATTGAATTTTAACGATTATTTTTGACTTTTTTAATAAAAATTAAAAATAAGAGTTATTTATGATTTTTATTTTATAAATTGAAAATAGAAGTTTTTTTCTGATATCAATAGTTCCGGCTAAAATAGGAATTTTGGTGTTTACCATTTTACTGTAGCATGTTTCCTTCACATTGATTTTTTTAGTTGAAATTAGCATTCATAACTCTTATTTGCGGTCCCTGAAATCTTCACAATAATCCAGGCTCAAATTAAAAATCTGAAAATTTTCCAATATTTTGGACCGGGTAATCTTCAGCTTCTATTTACTAACGCCTGCATTGTAATATAAGCACTAAGCGTTTCATAAATACTCATAAGGTTATTTTGCAAATTTGGCGGTTTTTGGACCTTAGAAACCTTTGCGGCCAAGCGTCTAACCATTGAGCAAAATTTCATCGCAATCGGAAGAACGGTATAGTTTTTGTATTTCGCGGTTTTTGAACTATTTCCCGCACATTTCTTCATATCAGAATTCTTCGCGGGCAAGCGTCCAAACATTCTCCTAAGTTTCATAACAATCGAACATTTTGCAAAATTCGATGTTTCTTCTACTTCGAATTTCCCAAAGTTTTAGCGAAAACGTAAATTTTACATTTTGCGCGGTTTTTGGACCGTTTTCCGCAAATTTTTTATCAACATAGAAACCTTCCCGGGCAAGCGATCAACCATTCAAAATTTTTATTGCAATAGGATGAACAGATGAATTTTGCAAATTTCGCGGTTTTTGGACCATTTCACAGACGTAAGACATAGACTATCAGGCCTGTTCCGGTTTTCACTTTCACTAAATTTGCTCGAATTCGATTTGGCTACCTGTTCCGGTCTTCACAATTCGATAGATTTACTCGATTTGAATTCACATTGCTTGGAGCCGATGAATTCAAAAGTAAATGCGATTTTGTACATAAAGGCGTCAAATTAATGGCTTAAAGTTAATTTAGTACCATTGTTTAGTGTATTTAGATACTTTTTGCAATTTTACATTCCCTTTAAAAATTATTTTTAATAAAAAAACATAATTTTTATGAACAGCTTCAATTTTGCCACGTGCCATCCAAATCGAATTTTGTTCAAGCTGTTATGGTTTTCACTTGTTTCTGAAACGCTGGGAAAATGTTAATAAAATGCCCTAAAAATTGAAACGACATTTTAAACACCTAAATTCAACTACTATTAACTATTTTAAGTGATTATTTATTGGATTGATTTGATTAACCAGTTGATTAAGGTGAAAGTGTAGTCAACGGAAACAATTTGGAAATGAAACACTCGAATTGCAAATCGTTCGAATACCAGAACAGCTAAAACGATTTTGTTTTCATTTGAAATCGAAGAAATATGTGAAAACCGGAACAGGCCTGTATGACACTTTCCTGATCGACATGAACTTACTGTGAAAAATTTGTAAAGATCGGTTCGGCGGTTTAGATGACCATAAGGGACAAACATACAAACATACTTTCACTCAGAGCTGGGAATGCTAATAAAAATTTTTTCCATTAAATTATTTCACATAGCTAAAAACTCAAGCATTAATCAATTAAATTATTTCACATTGCTAAATACTCAAGCATTAATCAATTATTTGATTTATATTAGTTACTAGCTGAACACCCGGCGTCGCCCGGGCCCTTATGTTTCTTATGAGAGCGACTGTATTCAAGCTAGTGTTGGCTGCAAGTCGCCATAAACATTTTGGATCGTTCGTTCTTTTTTTTCTATTTTTAACCATCTTCATGATAATCTAATCTCATGAATATTTTGCACATATCGTAACATTTTTGACCGTTTGGTCCATCAAATCTTCAGAATACTCCAGGCCAAATCAAAAACTTGCAAATTTCGCAATAATTTGGACCGTGTAATCTTCAGCTTCCATATATCAACGTATGCATTGTAATATAAGCACTAAGCGCTTTCATAAATACTCATAAGGTTATTTTGCAAATTTCGGGTTTTTTGGACCTTAGAAACCATCACGGCCAAGCGTCCAACCATTGACCAAAATTTCATCGCAATCGGATGAACGGTATAGTTCTGATGTTTTTAGACTATTTCCCGCCCATTTCCTCAAATCAGAATTCTTTACGCGCATTTTGCAAATTTCGCGGTTTCTTCTACTTGAAAACCTTCCCGGGCAAGCGTCGATCAATTTCCCAAAGTTTTAGCGAAAACGTAAATTTTGCAATTTTCGCGGTTTTTGGATCGTTTTCCGCAAATTTTTTCAACTAAGAAACCTTCCCGGGCAATCGTTCAACCATTCCCAGAATTTTCTTTGCAATCGAGTGAACGATATAATTTTGCAAATTTCACGGTTTTTGGACCATTTTCCGACCATTTCTTCTACTTGGAAGCCTTCGCGGGCAAGCGACCAAACATTCTCCAAAGTTTCTAACAATCAACATTTTGCAAATTTTCTACTTGAAAACCTTCTCGGGCAAGCGTCGATCAATTTCCCAAAGTTTTAGCGAAAACGTAAATTTTGCAATTTTCGCGGTTTTTGGACCGTTTTCCGCAAATTTTTTACTCTTAGAAACCTTCCGGGCAATTGTTCAACCATTCCCAAATTTTGTTTGCAATCGGATAACCGGTATAATTTTGCAAATTTTGGACCATTTTCCGACCATTTCTTCTACTTGGAAACCTTCGCGGGCAAGCTTCGAACCATCCCCATACCGAAACCGTAAAATTGGCAATTTTCGCGGTTTTTTGGACCATTTTCCGCAAATTTCTTCAACTTAGAAACCCTCCCGGGCAAGCGTTCAATTCATTCCCCAAAGTTTCATTGCAATCGGATGAACTGTATAATTTTTAAAATTTCGCGGTTTTTGGACCATTTCACAGACATGAGACATAGCCTATGTCACTTTCCTGATCGACATGAACATACTGTAAAAAATTCGTGAAGATCGGTTCAGCGGTTTAGACGCCCATAAGGGACAAACATACTTTCACTTTTATATAGATGTATAGATATGCTTCAATTACCATTAAATTGTGTTGAAATTTGTTTAAATTTTAGCTCAACTATTTTTTCAAGCTAATTGAATTTTAATTGAATTTTTTTAGAAAAAGTTGAAAATTCAAGCTTTAAGTCAATTATTAATGGCACCAGTTAATTTTTTAATTGAAAAAATATCCCTTCCATTAAATGTCCAATTGGGATTTTGCACAACCACTCCAAACTTAATTGGGATATTTCACATCAACTAAATTATCAATTGGGAATTTTTTTACTCCAGTTAAAAGAAAATTGAGAAAATTGTATAAAAACAAAGGCAATGTGTACAAATTATTTTCGATAGAACCATTGTCGTCAAATATCGATAAGGTGTGTGATGTGCTGCCCATCGTCATTGCGGCCGGTGCTGCCCAGAAGGTACAAACCTTCAATCTATACAAATGTGGGAAACATGAAGTTTTTTTCAATTTGCAGGGGCCGGAAGGGGCGAAGCCAAAATTAAAAATTAATTTGATCTGCCTGCAATTATAAGAAGTTTTTGTCCCGTAGACGTCAAACCTATATGGCTATATCGACTCGGCTGTTGATGCTGATCAAGAATATATATACTTTATCGGGTCGGAGATGCTTTCTTCTGTCTGTAACATACTTTTGCACAAACTTATTATACTCTGTGTACCTCTGGTACAGACTATTAAACATGAATTCCTCTAAGTAGCAGTTATATCGAAGTCGGACAGGGCCGACTTTAACTTACGTGGCCAACACTAAACCTAAAGCGTACTACCACGATTTTAAGCCACAGAAGGGAACACATATCGCTTCTGGTGGGAACCTTAACGGGTCACTGTCTTATCGGCAGACACGCTGCACGCCTAGGCGTCACTCACCATGATTTCTGCAGAAGTCAGCTATTCGCCATCGAAACCTGGAAAAAAAAACAGGACCTCACCGTACTGAAAATAGTTTGTACACATTTGCCTTTGTTTTTTATACAAAATTTCTCAATTTTCTATTGACTGGAGTGAAAAATCCCAATTGAAAATTTAATTGTGAAAAAATCCCAATTGAAAATTTAATGGAAGGGAAAATTTTCAATTAAAAATCGGCTGGTGTAAAAAATCCCAATTGAAAATTCAATGGAAGGGGAAATATTCCAAGAAAATGTTTAATGGAAGGGAAATAAATAAATAAATTTCAGTTGGCACTTGACTAGGTTCAAGTGCCATTAATAATTGACCTAAAGCTTGAATTTCAACTTTTTCTAAATTTTAATTGGGTGGCTCAGCGGCTATAAGAGCGCGCTGACCGCTGTGCATGAGTTTGTGGGTTCGATCCCGCCTCGGAACATCTAATGAAAAGTTTTTTTCTTTGAATAAAACTTTACACCCGGCCACACCTCTTTGCTGTTGGCGCCAGCATTGCAGTAATTAGCCATGAAAAGCTTCTCAAACTCTGCCGTTCGGATTCGGCGTTAAACTGTAGGTCCCTTTCTCTTGTGCTAAAATTAGAACCGCACAAGCCAAGAGATTGAGAGAGGCTCGGCTTTGGCCCTTTGGGGCTGTGTCATCTTGACAAGCTAATTTTGATTACTAAACTTTAATGGAAAATTCAATTAAAATTCAATTAGCTTGAAAAAATAGTTGAGCTAAAAAATGTAATCAAATTTCAACAGAAATTAATGGTAACTAAAAAGTTCAACTATTTACATCAAGGAATTGTTTCCAGCTTGAAAAACTCCATTATTAAGAAACAAAAAATTTGTTTACTGATTAAAAAAAACTAATCAGCATTCCCAGCACTGTGTAAGACTATCTGAAATTATATAGTAAAATATTTGTACATTTTCCTCTTGTACATAGATTTGTGTAAAACTATCAGAAACTCTAGTAATTTGTTTGTACATTTTCTCTTGTTCATTAAAGTTTAGTTGTGAATATTTGGACTTACTTTTGCTTAGGGTTTTGAGCCGCAGAACTCTGGTTAGTTTTTTTCTAGCAACATAATCCTTTTAATGGCTGTCCAATATCCTGGTAGTCGGCCGCGAATGTGTTGTCATATCGTCGCGGGAAAATGTTATATGCAATCTGTCCCGATTTCGTATTAGAATTCGATCTGTAGGGGCTGTTCACTTGAGCCGCTGTCATCAATGTGTTGATGGCGTCCAATAGACGCACCATGAAGTTGGCACAGGCACAAGCTTGCCATTCGTTTTCCTGCGCAGGCAATGCAAGTAGAATGTGGGAGATTTAGAAAACTATAAATGGATGACTTACACACTCCTTTCAAAGATCTTGCACCAATTTCCGATTAAAGCTATGCACCATGGCATCGTCATCTCAATGAACAGAGCATCAGTGCCAGTAAGAAAACAGTTGGCCCAGCATTTGAGGGCCACGTTGCGATTAAAAACTCAAACCATTCCGAGGAGATTCATTTGTCTTTTCGCACTTGTAGCTCGGCCCAGGGATAAGGAACTGGCACGCTGAAGGGGAGCAGCAACTGAGTTAGAATTTGGTTCTTGTCTCGTGACATTCTATAAACAACGCAGAACTGGTGCATCGAATAACACCTTCAGGCCGTTTATCTCCGTCGTGAACACACCGAAGTGCTGGTCAGGTTCCTCTGCCAGAACACTGGGACTCAGTGGTTGTCCGTTGGCATCTGCAAACATACAAATTGTAAGGGGTTTGAGAGGTTCTATCATTCCTATACCATACCTGACAGACACTGCTGAAGCAGTTTCTTTAGCCACGACTAGTGCTTGTGCATGATCTTGGTCAGATTCGCTGTATTTAATGGATCCGGCTGCTGTGGGCGGATGCGGCTCATGTACAGGGTGTTGCGGTACCTGGTAACGATAATGCTCCAACTGTCCTTCATCTCATATGGAGCGCACATCATTAGCTGCAGCACTTATCGCGTGCACACCACGTCGGCGTTGATTTCAAAGTGCCCCTCGGCTGGCTTCAGAAAAGGAGCAGGCGAAGATTTGATAGTTTTGCAGTTTATCCAGGTAATCTGCCCAGTGACAAGTAGGACTCTCCGTCAATTTCTCTTGGCTCTTCAGAGAGAGGGGAAAACGGTTGGATGGCGGCTACAGTATGTAACGTATTCGCTGCGAGTCCTTCTCAAAGAAACCAAGCGGCGACACGCCGTAGCTGCCCACTTGGTTTGCCAATGATGGGATATTTGGCCTTGTCCTCCTCGGGAATGTGGCCGAACGACAACGCTCAAGAGTTTTTTGGGGAGAACATTTTCGATGCGACTTTAATAAACGTAAATAAAAAAAAGAACGTGGATCAGGGCCAGATGTGTGTGCGATTAAGAACTGAACGCGTGATTTTCGCTTAGTGATGTGCATGCAGCTAACTGTACTCAGGTGGTATTGTGTACAGTGATGCCGTTTTTGGCCTTTTGCTGACAGATCTGTCACATTTTTAACTGATCTAGCCTTAAAAATTTTAAATCTTGCCGTCTATCACTTTTTAGCTTCTGAATTTTTTTCTGCAAAAAAATATTTTAAATATGCAAAAATTACAAATCGGACAAAGCTTTTACCATCACTTATATATACTTGAGCTTTTGGAGCTGTTTACGATCAATAGTAATGAAATTGATCAAATATAATTACAATGAGGGTGTTCACTAGCTCTCGTAAAATGGTAAAGCGAAAATTTACCACACACGAGCTAATGAGCGCCCCCTTTGTGGTTCACTGTCGTAATTTTTTAGGGAAAACAGCTGTTTGGCTCAGCTGTTTTGACTATTATTTAAGTATCAAAACTTTACTTGTGACAAGACAAAAACAAAATAAAAAATGCCAAGGCAAAGTGTGCAACAAACTTTGATTATGGGAAAATTGACATGGCCCTTCATGAAATAGAATGCATTGATGGTAGGTGTAGATATCTAGCTAAATACGAGGATGAAGAAAAATGACTACATACAAAAATTGGAAATATGGACCATGACGCTGCCGATGAAGTGATGGATGAGCTAATGGAGGATCTCACTGCAATTGCATGCTATCGGCGAGGAACCAAGTTTTCTGTGCCCAAGTCCCTCAACTGGCGAGCCAATGTTCTGCCAGCATTTAATGATGGTCGCTTTCTCCAAATGCTTCGAGTGACTAAGTGTCAGTTCGATTCCATCGTCGATCTGATCCGTGCGGACCCATGCTTTGTGTCATCCGTATTTCGTCCCCAAATGGATGTTGAGTTGCAGGTAGCAATTGCAATTTTTCGATTGGGGTAGTCTGGAGAAGCTGCATCGATAAAGAAAGTTGCAACTTTGATTGGAGTAGGTGATGGCGGCACTCTAGGTCTTGTTACAGACCGAGTGTTCGGATCGATTTTGAGGAAGATGCCTCAATTTATTTACTGGCCAGATGCAGCTGAACGAAAGCGACTTGTCTCAAAAACACTCCATGAGATGCCATTATGCATTGGGTACATTGATGGTAGCGAAGTAAAGCTTGCTGAACAGCCATCAAAGAACCATGAGGTGTACTTTTCGCGGAAACATGGTTGTACAGGTTGTCTGCGACTACCAATTGAGAATTCGAAATGTCGTAGTTGGAAGCCCGGGTAGCTACCATGATGCAAAGATATTTAAGCACTCTAAGCTTTTCAAGGAGCATGAAAAATACTTTAGAGGAGAAGAATGGATTGCTGGGGACTCAGCCTACCCTTTGGCCAAATTTTTAATCACTCCTTATAGAAGCAATGCGACAGCAGCGGAACCCAAGTGACCCAAGCCAGATTCAACCAGAGACACAGTCAATTTCGCGTACGGATTGAAAACTGCTTCGGCTTGCTAAAGAAAAGTTCTCGAGCCTAAAAGAAATGAGGATTCGCATTCAAGGCCGTGATAGCCAAGAAAAGTTTTCCAAGTGGATTCTGGTTTGCTGCATTCTCTAATCTTCTACTCGAAGAGCGAGACGGACCAATTGCTGTTCCTGACGATGATCAAATGAACGGTGGTGAAGCAAATGCAACCCTATCTGCTCTAAGATGCACAACACCTGAACAGAAGCGACAAGCAATTAATAACCCGATGTTTGAATTTTAAATGCTTAATATATACTTTATTTGTTAATTAATCCACGAGTTTTACTGATTTTTTTGTTGTACTTAAGTTCTAGTTCAAACTTTTTATTCTTTCCTGGTGTTCCAGCTCCATTTTTTTTTAAATAAAATCGTTTTCCACCTTCTTCATCTCGAGATCCAATTTCTTAGTCTCCATTTCCTTCGTCCAATTCTGCTTCTCAAACTCCAAAGCCAGCTTCCTCTCCTCTACTAACAGCTGTTGCTCCCGCAAATGTAAACGATCGGTTTCTAACTCGGCCAATTTTTCGACGGATGTCCTGGGCTTTTGTTTGGCTGTAGTTTTTAAGCTGCTGTCATCCCCAACAGAATCTTCAAAACCCGACGCGGCTGTATCAAATGAATTGGCGTGTCCGCTACCACCAATACGGTGGAGGATGCCATTGAATCATCGAAGTCGTCCATGGTGTCATGCACAAATACGTCAACTTCTTTTGACCTGGTTAAAGATGTCCGCCAGTTGCTCATAATGTGGACAAAGTTTGTTCAACTTTTCTAAATTTATGAATTGTTATTAATTATTAAAGGTATATACAGTGGGGCAAAAGTGATTCCACGATCAACATTTTCATGTTTCAAAAAAAAATAAACGAATGAAGTAAATGACAAAAACTTTTTAATATTTGAGTTTATTTGTAACAATTAGAGCGTTGATAACAAAATAGTAAAATAAGCATTGGCACAGTTATAATTCAAAAACAAAAAAAAAAGAATCTACTCGTTTGATATTTTATACTTACTTGAAATTCCTGTGCGTCTGAATGTAAGATAACATCCTCGATATTTCGTCTTCGCTCCAGCGCTTTGAGTCGCCTTCTCGTTTTCTTTTTATTACTTGCTGTTCAGACACTAAATAAGATGTAATTAAGATAATTAAGTTTGTTTTGTGTTGCGTTTTCTTATCTGCTTGTTTTGTGTTTGGTATGACCGCATATTTTTAAGAAAAAATCTCGAAATGGCTCGATACGAAGTATTTTTAATCGATTCCTTGAAAATTTTACAACACTTCACAACTTTACACTTTTTGACATTTACGACAGATTTTTTAACATACCCTAGGGCATGTTCAATTTGGTAATTTTTCTCATGTGTTTTGTTTTGCTTCGTAAACTTTGGATTTACGCTTTTACGCTTTGCCATTTTACGAGAGCTAGTGAATACCCTAAATATAATAACATACATGTTGCATTTGTGTTTTTGTTTTGTTTTAGCGGTTTCGATAAGCGATATCGATAGGCAATTGGAAGGCACAGTCGTTGGTGTGAGTGCAGTTTTGTATATCAAAGCGTCCCCAGGTAGGCAACAGCGAAGCGCTCTGATGATGATCGTTGCGGGAGGGGGAGATTTAAATACGAATTTGGAGAGAGGCAAAGGCCTTGAAAACGGCCAACGACCTCTCTCAACAGAAGTAGGTCAGGGACGAATGGAAAGTGGGAAACAGTGAGTGAAAAATTGTGGTGGTAAGTAGATACTTTAATTTACAGAAAATATAATTTTCAGCGTGGTACGGGGCCCCAATAGGACCGGCCACGATCTCATTTTGGGGGGAGACCAAACTTCAATTTTTTTGCCGGTGTGCCTGATGCCCATTGGGTCCCCTAATTTTTTGATGCTGGTCCAAGACTCCGAATTGCTCTCCATTTTAAACCACCAAGTCCTGAAAGACGAATCTTCACCACGTCCGCCCTTGGCCATCTCAAAGTAAGTCCGTTCCGACAATACAGTGGGGAGCAAAAGTGAGTACATGTTTGCATATTTCACATTTTGGAGCCAATGATGAAGAAAACAGTAAGGCAATTGGCAAAATTGTTTATACTCTTTATTCCATATATAATTTACTATACATTAACAAAAAAAAAATCAACGAAGAGGTGCACAAAGAAGAAAAGAAAACATGAAAACAAAAACAACTCGTATGTACTCATTTATGCACCTTTGACTTTTTCATATGCTTATCTGCAAACAAGAATGTTAAATTTAATTTTATTATAATATTAATACTTGGTCCATAAGCCCTTATTTTTTATGACGCTTTCCACACGTTTTGGCATACTTTCCACAAGATTTTCTAAGATTTCTTTGGGTATAAGGCGCCACTCTTCAACCACCCTTTCCCATAAATTTTCAAGGCTTGATGGAGCTGATTGATATTGGGCCAATCGTCTTTTGACTATTGACCACAAATTTTCAATTGGGTTAAGGTCAGGGCTTTGAGCCGGCCACTTCATCAACTGAAAATTTTGATCCGCTAGCCATTTCTGCACGACTTTTGCAGTGTGCTTCGGGTCTCCGTCCTGCTGAAACACGATTTCTGCTTCGTTGTAAGCACAGCGATCAATAAAATCGGGAAGATGTTCCTTTAATATCTCTAGATATTGCTCTTTGTTCATTATCCCTACTATTTTATGCATTGGTCCAATGCTCCACCAGGTGAAACAGCTCCAAACCATTATATGGCCTCCACCATGTTTGACCGTCTGCTTAACGTGGTGTCGTTGGATGGATTCACCAGGCCGGTGCCAGCAATATTGTTTGCCATCTGATTGAAATCTATTGAATTTGCTTTCGTCTGACCAGATGACCCGCTTCCAGTCATCTATTGACCAATTTCGGTGCTGTCTGGCAAAGCTTAATCGTGCCTTCACATTTTTTTCCGACAATGCAGGCTTATTTTTTTTTACTGCTGCAACGTATCCAATTTTGTGAAGTGCTCTTCGTGCTGTCCATCGACTTACATCTTTATTAATGTCTAAAGAAGCCACCTTAGGTGTTAAAAACTTGTTCTTTCTCATATTTGTCATCATATTACGAGCATCCGCATCTGTTAAAAGGCGAGGACGACCCCTAAGAGGGGCTTCAACCAAAACATTGCGTCTTTTTTGTACGCGTATGACCACCGATTGACTTATTCCAAGCTTATTAGCTATAACCCGGGACGAACAGCCTTGCTCGGTAAGAGTTATTATAGAATTTTCAATATCCTGACTCAATTTTCGCATAATTTTGAAATAATAATATAAATTGCTTTTAACTTTCAATGTTATCACGTCGACACTTTAAATCATAATAAGCACATTAAAATAAGTCTAAGAAACAAAGCAAAAGCAATAAGATGACAATTAACGGTAAATTACTGTTACTTTTGCAGATAAGCATATGAAAAAGTCAAAGGTGCATAAATGAGTACATACGAGTTGTTTTTGTTTTCATGTTTTCTTTTCTTCTTTGTGCACCTCTTCGTTGATTTTTTTTTGTTAATGTATAGTAAATTATATATGGAATAAAGAGTATAAACAATTTTTCCAATTGCCTTACTGTTTTCTTCATCATTGGCTCCAAAATGTGAAATATGCAAACATGTACTCACTTTTGCTCCCCACTGTGTAAATATTTTTAGTTTGGCTATAATTAACACCATGATAAATATTATTATTAAAATGCGTGCTCTGTTAAGAAAGTTCATCGCGCGCTTCTTCCATCTTATGGTCAGTTTAATCGACCCACTGAAGCGGCTATTCGGGCTATTGTGACTAAATTTCGCACCAAATTTACATTGTTGGACATTAAACCACCAACACGCTTACGTAGAGTGCCAACTGAAGAAAATATCGCAGCTGTATCGGCCAGTGTTAATGATGACCATCAATTATCGATTCGTCGCCGTTCGCAGCAATTGGGCCTCTGTTACTCAACAACGTGGAAAATTTTGCGGAAGGATTTAGGTGTGAAGTCTCTTAAAATACAGCTAATGCAAGAATTGAAGCCGAATGACCTACCGCAACGTAGAATTTTTGGTGAATGGGCTCTTGGAAAGTTGTCCGAAGATCCACATTTTTACCAAAATTTGTGTTCAGCGACGAAGCTCATTTTTGGCTCAATGGGTACGAAAATAAGCAGAATTGTCGATTTTGGAGTGAATATCAGCCAGATGCATTGCAAGAGCTACCAATGCATCCAGAAAAAGTCACAGTTTGGTGCGGTTTATGGGCTGGTGGCATCATTGGACCGTACTTCTTCAAAGATGATGCGAATCTTAACGTAACTGTAAATGGTGAGCGCTACCGTGAGATGATATCCAACTTTTTTTGCCCAAAATGCAAGAGCTTGACTTGCATGTCATGTGGTTTCTTTTTTTTTTAAATAAAAACATATGTTTATTTCTGATTTAGCACCTTAAACTAAATTATTACAGCTTACTGTTACTACTTATAGCTAACTTGTACTGTAGGGAATAGTGCGATATAATGTGTGTTTTACTATTTGTGTTTAGTGGTTGATTAGGATTGAGTGTGTATCTTATAGTAGGGATTTTAACTTAAGAATTATTGCGGGTGACTGAGGGTGATGGGACTTAACTGGTAAGATGGATTATCAATCAAATTGTGTGCAGCCAATTCGTAGCTTATGTTTGGACTAAGTCCTCCGATTAATCAGGTCACCTGGGTGAATCCTTAGGAGCCTGCGTCTAGCCCTGATTCCGTTGATCCTACACGATCGGAGTAAGCGCCTGGCGAGGTTGTTTGGGTGGGCGGCGACCTCATCCAAGTACCTCGCTGCTTGGTTGTTGATTGTGTCGCCAACCATCAGAACACCACACTCTCTCTCAATGTGTCTAGTTCGGATAAACCACTCGGCTCCAGTAATCCTCCTCAGGATTTTGGCCTGGAAGACCCTGATTTTGTTCTGGTGGGTCTTCGCGGCGATGCCATACACCTGAACGCCGCACCTCCAAATCGGTGCCAGGATCACTTTGTATAAGAGGACCTTGTTCCTTAGCGAGAGTTTGTTGTTGGCGTTGAGTAGCCAACTCATCCTCTTCGCCTTGCTGTGAAGCTTTCCTGCAACTTCTGCGGCATGTTGTTTAAAGGTAAGCCTCTTGTCAAGTGTCACTCCAAGATACTTGTGGGCCAATTTGTCACCCAAGATACTTGTGGGCCAATTTGTGAGGGAGGACCTCTCCATGCAGGAAGACGCCAGGGCTACTGTCTCTTCTGAGCGTATGGGTGACAGATACGCACTTTTCAGGGTTGATGGAGATGTTCCAACGACAGGCCCAGTTCTCAAACCTTTTGAGATACTCTTGCAACGCGTCTGTTGCCGAGTAGACACAACTGCCATAATGGCATGTCTGCAGTAAACAGGCTGTATAGGGTTGGCCCCAGAACGCTGCCTTGAGGTACTCCTGCTCGAATCCTCTTCTTCTGGGATGCAAGGCCATCCTGGAAAACTTTAAATGTCCTGTCAGATAAGAACGATCTGACCATCAAGAAGAGTTGAGGATTGAGCGTTCCCTTCAGCTTGGCTAGTAAGCCGTTATGCCAGACACGGTCAAATGTCTGTTGGATATCCAAGTACGCTGCCACAACGTACTCCTTGGCGTGGAATCCTTCAAGGACGAAATTGACCACTCTGTGCAGCTGTTCTGGGGTTCCGTGGCCTAAGCGAAAGCCGAACTGGAACTTGGGTATGCTCCTTTTCACAGCTAGGGTTTCCAGGATTCTCCTTAACAGGCATCTCTCCAGCAGCTTGCCAAATGCTGGGAGGAGGCTTATAGGTCTGCAGGACTACAGCTCGTTTGGGGGCTTTTCAGGCTTATGCAACATGACTATGTTGGCGTTATGTGGTTTCAACAAGACGGTGCCACATGCCACACAGCACGCGCAACAATGGACTTATTGAGAGGCGAGTTCGGTGAACATTTTATTTAACGTTCGGGACCGGTCAATTGGCCGCCTAGATCGTGCGATTTAACGCCTTTAGACTATTTTTGTGGGACTATGTTAAAGCTCATGTCTATACAGACAAGCCCGCTTCAATTGACGCATTGGAAGACAATATTGAAGCATTTATTCGTGAGATACCGGCCAAAATGTTGGAAAGAGTATGCCAAAATTGGACTAAGCGGATGGACCACTTGAGGCGCAGTCACGGTCAACATTTGCATGAAATAATCTTCAAACATTAAATTATATGGACCGTTCTATCGATTCAAATAAAGATTTCAGGCATTTTTCTGAATTTTATGTGGTTTTTTTTTTTTTTTTTTGTAATGTTAATTTATTTATTTAGTTACCTAGCTAAATTTTACAATTTACTGTTACTTATATGGTAACCTGTATTGTAGGGAAAGGGTAATTTTCTAAGTTTTATTATGTTACATGTTTGGGTTTTGTTTCTGTGTGTGCTGAGTCGTAAGGGCTTTAACTTCTAAGTTTCATGTATTATTACTAGTTTTTGTGTTTGTATTTTGTTTTAGAAAGTGCTTAGCTTACTGGTATCAGTTTTTTTGATCGTTAACTGTTTACTTAACTATAACAAGTTTTTAAGTTGTGCTAAGTTGGTAAAGGTGAGTATTTGTTGTGAGTTGTCTATCCGGTTTTTTTTTGAAAAACTTTCCTATAGCTCTTAAAAAATCACCCTTTAGATGTATAGATATATTTTTACACAATTCAACAAAGTTTTTTTCAAAATAGCTGCAGTATGATGATTACAAAAACGGTAATCGTTGTACTCAATAATAATTGGGAATATTACTTATAATCATACGATTCCGGAATCACTCGTGCAGCTCTCGAGTGTATATCTACCCTTAAGTACGCTATTCTGTAAAGAACGTTCACATTCAAGACCCACTGTGGCCATCCAAACACAAGAAGTGTTGTTTGTCATATGGTCTGACAACACAACGATCATTTTGAATTATACAGAACGCACTAAAAGGAAAGATGCCTAGAGTCGTATGACTTTTCTACCAATCCCGAAACGCGCAGGTGTTAAAGCACGATGGCCTAGACAAAGCTTGTGACTCTTCTTCTCCAGATATGGGCTAAATGTTGGTAAAGCGGGAGTCGATTGGGATTATATACTTCAGCTAGCAAAAGCGGCCAGTGGGAGGGTTCTTTTGACCCACTACCTTACAAACACCCTTAATACATATAAATAATATAATCCGTTTGCCTTTCAAGTCATAAATTGCATAAGCTTGAGTTTAACTTTAGAAACAGGAAAAAAATTAAAGCACTGTGAAAGAAATCTACAATATAGAGAGGAAATGAATTGAATAACAGCAACTTTCTATTAATAAGCAGCTTCGCTCTCCACCCGCACAACCAATGATTTTTCCGTGGCGCATTATTAAGGAAAAATCCCAAAAAGAGGCTACCTTTTCTTCTAATTTACCCCATTACTTCAAAGGAAAACATGGAAAGTTTACCAATTCATAAAACAATAGTAATCTATTTTATTCATATTAATTTCAAACTCCATGTTCTTTTCATCTTCAGTATATAATTTCGTTCCAACAACAACAATAATTTTTACTTCAAGTTAGCCTAAATTCTAAACATTATTGCTAAAAGAATATAGATATAAATATAGGATAGCAGGGTGTAGCATAATTATTTCGTTTCTCTGCTTTAATAATCTTCCTAAAATATTTTTTATAATTATGCTGCAGAAATGATCATATTAATATTCGTTAATGTTCTTTGTGCAAAGGTGTTTCAAATAAAAAAATAGGGGAAAGTTAACTTCGGCTCGGCCGAAGTTTTGTATACCCTTGCAGCGTCCATTGAAAACAAAGTTTTTCTGACTAAGACTACTTTTTGGACCTTACTTTTCTATGGGATCTATACTATATAGATGTCTGATTTCGACCAATCTTGGTGAAATCATGGAAAAGCATAATACACTGTTAATTACGAAATTTGGAGGCGATCCTATTTAAAACAAAAAGTTTTCCTCACTTGAACTTCTTTTTCGACCTATCATTCATACTGCAGCTATATGCTATAGTCATCCGATTTTGATAAGACTTTGTAGAAATGTGTTAAAGTATATTTAATAAGAATATGCCAATAAAAAGGACGTTTTCATTATAAACAAAAAAGTTTTCCTCACTCAAACTAGTTTTTCGACCGATCATTCCTATGGGAGCTATATGCTACAGTGGACGCTCACAAATTAGAACTCTCGGAAATTAGAATCTTCCAGAAATTAGAACCAGTGTTTTTATTTCATTGAACGCTCTGAAATTAGAACCGCGGTTCTAATTTGCGAGCGTTTTTTTTTTTTAATTTCTGGTGAGTTTTTATTTTGGTTTGCCTTTTAACGAATTGCATATACAAAAGGGGATTCACCCAACTGCGTGTGTTCCGATTCCATTTGTGTGTTTTTGTTAAACGCACTCATATTCGGTCATTCACATGCAAACTTTTGACAAGCAGGCACATATTCGGGGATAAAAATTAAGTGAAAACTAGTTTAAAATGTCGAATAAGCGTAAGAAAAACACTTTGTCTTTGGAAACTAAAGCAAAAATATTAAAACAACTCGATGAAGGCGTTCAAGCAAACCGTTTAGCCTTAGATTACAATGTGGCAAAATCTGCCATCAGTTATATAAAATCGAAAAAGGAGTTAATCTTGAATGCCGTATCAAACACATACCAGGAGGCAAAAAATAAATCCTTGCACAACGCTGAATATCCTGAAATGGAAACTCGTCTTTATGAATGGTTTTTAAATCAACGGCAAAAGAAGTGCACTATGACTGGACCAATATTAAAAGCGAAAGCTAAAACTATCTTTGGTGAAGTGTATCCCAATAAGGATGAACAATCATTTTGTGCAAGCGATGGCTGGTTCACCAAATTTAAAAATCGACATGGCATTCGTTTTTTAAAAATTTGTGGCGAGATACTGTCTAGTGATGTAATGGCGGTTCCTCCTTTTATACACAGATTTCGAGCAAAGGTCACTGAAATGGAGCTAATGGAGACACAAATATATAATGTCGACGAAAGTGGACTATTTTTTCGTTGCCTACCAGACAGAACATACGTTGCCGCTTGCGAAAAGAATGCCCCTGGATGCAAAATACAAAAGGAACGCATTTCAATTCTACTCGGAGCAAATACTGATGGCTCACATAAATTAAAGCCATTGGTTATTGGAAAAGCAAAACAACCAAGATGCTTCAAAGGATATGTCAACCCACTGCATTACGACTTCTCAAAAAATGCTTGGATGACGTCGCGAATATTTCATGACTGGTTTCACGAGATATTTATTAAAGAGGTGAATAGAATTTATAATTTTTAGCAGTTATATTAAAATGAATACATAACAGAGGTCTCCCCGCCTGTCGCGAGTCTTTGACAAGTCTTTGAGTGGATTTAAAAAAATATATATTTTCCAACAACATAACAGACTACTACAGTAAGCATGATAACTATAAATAATAAAAGAAAAATAATTCTAAATAAAAGTCATTTAAGCCTTTTTTTGCTCAATTATGAATGAATAAAATATTATTTTTTTTTGAATGTTGAAAACAAATTAATTTTAATTAAAATAACATTCCCTTCGAAGCATATTTAGCAGAAAAGAATCCATTTCTTGCCTTATACGACATTTCAAAAATGCGTCCAGAAATTAGAACTTTTCAGAAATTAGAACTACCCCAGGAACCAACTGGTTCTAATTTGCGAGCGTCCACTGTATTCATTCTAGTTTCACTTGAGCCTTGTTTTAGGGCACTTATATAAATTTGTTGCACATGTCTTCACTTTCGTTCTTTCCAATTCTTTTACTATTTTTTTCGGAAAATTTAGGCAATGGAATATATTTAAAACTGTTTTTTTTTTTTTAACATGACTCACCCTCTCGTCGATCCGATGAATCGCTCCATTGGTTCACGAAGACTGCTGCTATATGTAATTTTTGAGCAAAAAAAAAAAATTTATTAAAATTTTTTCACTACATCAATTCCGATTATCTTGACCAAAAATTAAGGTATTCCACTCGAGTTGGTTCACTCAAGAACCTTTGCTGGCCAAGTTTGAGAAGCACTGCTTCGTTTTTACGTATTGATAGTTGTCTCTAACACTCTGCACAATGATCATTAGCTTTTACACTTTTTGCTTTCGTTTTCTGCTTTGGGTATTCTACTTTTTATTTAAGATTGCAACTTTAAACAAACAATAAAAAAAAAATAATTTAAATTAATTTCACTTTTCTTTGCTTCTATTGCTTCGTTTCTTAGTGTCACATAAAAATGGTTTTCTGCGTCTTTGCCGCGATGAGAGGGTGGGATATTTCTTGATAGCCTTTTCAAAACTTTTAGCCTGGCTTCCTGCCGACTTTTGCTATAATTAACTAAGCACAATTTTCACTTCTTTTTGGCCGGGTTTTCTTGTTGTGGGACACTACACTTTTGTCTGGGTTTTTTGGTCGCTCGATCCACCTCGTTTCGCTGCACTTGCGCACTTCTACTAAATGTGAGGCTGTGGAGAAGGCGAGAATAAAGCTCTGGGCAAGCAAACGACCATAGAAAGCTGCCTCTATGCCGCTCCAAGCGTAGATTAAATTGTTTTTGCCTTTTGCTGCAGTGGCTGATGCAAACTAATGAAAAGGGAAATAAGAGAATGGGCTGTCAGGGGGTGATAAATTAAGAATTTTCCATTAAGTGGAAAATTTTGGCAAGCTCAAATTTACTTTGAATTTTATACGGCTTTTGATTAAATTAGATTCACTCTAATATTCATCGAAGACCTGCCCAAAAGCCTTAATATGCAAAAAAAAAATGTTACATGAAGCGTATAGCAGAAAATGCCTCTAATTAAACTTACTTCGGCTTTAAGCGTTAAAGAATTAACGTTTCCTTGGCTTTATCGCCTAAGGATGGCTAAACAGATTTTAATTAAAATTTTTCTTCTCCGAAGTAAAGTACAAGTTATTAGGGATTGCACACGTCTGGATGTTTGACTGCCAAAATCGGAAAGACCAAGCATAGGAAAAGGAAATGGGTTGAGACCTCTGACCAATGCATATGATAGAGACTGGACAGCTGTCATGCTCTCTGCAAGGCTTACCAGAAGCTCGGTTGCATATTCCGCTTATCGATATTTGGGTGCAAGTCCTTACTAAATTTACCAAAAATACTAGATATAAAATCTCTTCTCTTCAAAACGATTTCTATTTTTTATTCGCCTAGTAACTGTGCATTACAATTCTTAGCCCAGTTGCTAACTAATTTTAAGTCATTACAATGATGGACGTATTAACTAATATTTCTTAACCAGTACTAACATTCATCTGAACGTCATCTGCATACATTTGAATTTCACATTTAGAAAGAACATTTGGCAGGTCATTAACATATATAGAAAATAGCAAAGGTCCCAGAAAAGAATCTTGCGGATTACATAGGATATGATTGCATAAGATTCAAAGCTGTATTAATGAAATTGTAGAGTTTGTTCAACTTTGTGCAAATTAGATTATGAATTACTGTAGTCCTATATTCTTAAGAAATACACATGACATGACTTTTGTCCTGATTACGACGTATATCTTATGAATTTTTGTTACAGCAGTGGTACAGCTTCGCTTTTTCCTGAATCCCGAATGCTTGTCATTAAGTAACAAATTCTGCTTCATATAGCTACTTATTTGTGAAGCCAGGATTTGTTCAAATGCTTTTGATGAAACAAGAAAGAAAGTCGGTCAAGCCTGACTATAACATACTCTGTACCTGTGAAGTGCTGCCCATCACCGTTGCAACCGATGCTGCCCCTAATTTTTTGTTTTCCTTGTAACTCGACAACCGTTCATCCGATTTTTACTATTCCTTTGGCGGATCGATTTCTTGATTTCTTAATTTCAAAATATGTCCAGAAGGTTCGAACCTTCTATCTATAAAACTAACGGAGATATGACGGTTTTTCTAAATTGCGGGGGCGGGAGGGGGCGTGACAAAAATTGAAAAAAAAACTTGATCTGCCTGCAAGTACAAGAAACATGTCCCATACATGTCAAACCTCTATCTCTTAGCATCCCTGAGATCTGTTTGTTCATACGGACGGATGGACAGACGGATATAGTCATATCGACTCGGCTGTTGGTGCTGATCAAGAATATATATACTTTATAGGGTCGGAAATGCTTCCTTCTGGCTGTTCCATACTTTTGGACAAACTTAATATACTCTGTGTACCTCTGGTACAGAGTATAAAAATATTGGATTAAGATAAGACGTTAATCATTATTACCTAATCGGTAATACCTTTGCAGTTTTCCAAACATTTGAAAGAGCTGAAGAAACCAGACTAATTCAAAAGCCCGGCTTATGTCTCGATGATTTACAAAAAAAAAACAAACAAATATGTAAGGAATCTTTTATCATTCCAATATATCCCACTAGCTCTCAATAGGCGGCACACAGCAAACATCGAATGGATGCGCGATCAGCCAAGGCACTCAATAAATTTCTCGAAAAAGTAAAGGTGATGCCACAAGTGGTGGCATCCCCATAAAAAACAGTTCACTTTCAAAGAGTGCTGATAAATCTCTGCATATGGACCACCGCCAACCAACCGAAACCCAACAGCTTACATGGCGACCGTGACTAATGAATATTTAATTTGCAAAAATGCATTTTACGGAAATAAAAAGAAATAAGTTTATTTTGGTTGTTCTGCAATCAGCAAAGCTCGGAGAGAAATCAGGCAAAATTTATGACCACCCGGCAAGGGGGATATCAGATTACGTATACGCCACAAAGCAGCAAAATTTAACGAGCAAGCAAAATCACTCAAAGTGAGAGCCAGGCGTTGGAGCTTGGAGGCCGCCAACGCCGACTTATAATTTAATTTTGCGTTTGGCTCCAAAAAGTTGCAACTTAAAACTCAAATAGAGCGAGACAGCACCAAAAGCCGAGAGTTGCGGTGCGAACTTTGTCCATTAAAAGCAGAAAACTTTTGGGCAGGTGCAGGTGAAGGTGGAGCAGCGGCGCATCGATGGCATTTGCTAACCCTTAACCCCACAACGGCAAACTCATACGCCGAATGCAGTCAACCAATTTTGTAATGTGAATTTAATGTCAGTTTTGCGACAGGTGCGTTGAGTGGCGGCAGGGCAGCTGACGGGGTGGATTTTCGGATTTGGGAAAGCTCCCTCTGAGTGTGTTTGTGTGGCTTAATGCATTGCATTTCCAGTTATTGGCAAAGTTTGCCTGCGGCCTGGCATCATTGAGGCGGAGCAGCGGAGGGAGCAACATTAAACAAATTGCAATCCATACTGGAGAGCGTACCCCAGGGTCAGACCAGTGGGATCTCGCACAGAAGTCACCGCCTTGGCACCTGCACAACATTCTAATTAATGCGGCAGCAAATGGTAAATACGGCTGTCATTTGGAATGATTAATTATGCCACAAACAATGGGAAGTCTTCATTTGCTTACAAATTCCCAATAATTTCAGGCCTTGGACCCACCAACCGGCTGATGACCCCTTCTGTATGCCCTAAAACCAAAAATAAAAGTATGAAAAATTGTTGGACAAATAATCCTTAATGAAAATTAATGACCTGGCACTTTTGAGCGCTTATTAAGCCGGATTCCATCAGCTGGCCAAGTAAATGGCCAAACCTCACAACTGTCACCTCCGCTTACATTTTCAGCTGCATCTCCCATCCCGTTTCCAGCGGCATTCTTGGTGTTTGCCTTTGGCATCGTTGCACTTTCAATGCGTTAATATTGAAATTGGGTTAATGAGTTTTTGTTTATGTCGGCCCCCCCTCCCCGCCACACCCACATCTCTTTTCTGCATCCGCATTTTATGCTCCGCTTTGTGCTCCACCTCGTGCACTTAGTTAATGCAAATTTGCCGAACACTGAGCCGTAGCCGTTGACGAGGTCTGGGCGGGGTACAACTGTCGCATCATCACTCAATGCTGTGGATGATGATGATAATGATGATGATGGTGATGTTAATTACGCTGCTCCTCCGCTGCCGCTGGAGTAATGAAAACCATTTTCAGCTTTGACTGCACCGTGTCTGCCAGGTTGCCGCCTGCTGAGGGGATGAGAATTGGTGGGTTGGGGGCGGTGGGAAAATGTTTAATTAAAGAGCAACTGCCTTTAGAGTCAGGCATCGATTGCATTCAACTGCAAACGCTGCATCTGACTTTAATTAGTTTTGGTTGTCGGTGAATATGAAAAACTAGAAGCTCATGACTGGCTTCGATTGTATAGAAGTTTGTATGCGCTTTCTCATGTGGCGTACCCATCAAAATGAAATAGTGGAAAACAGGTGTTCCCCACTTTATTTATTAGCATGAAGAATTTCAATTTTTGCTATCGACTTTGGATTTCCCAAGTCTTAGTACTGACATCAATAGGTTAAGGAAATTTTCTTATATTTTGCGCATTTGCTTAGCTCATTCTCAAAATTAACAATACAAATTCACAAAATTCACCTGGATTTCGCAAAAACAGGTTCAGGAGTCAACGGCCCTAAGTTAGCCTAAAGAAGATAAGAGACATTCTTACGAATGTCGAATGGATATATTTTTCTAGCACTTTGTTAAATCGAAATTTCACATATTATACACGAAATAAAATAATTTGTTTACTTTGTAAAAGGTACAAGGTAAATATACACACGAGGTTGGTTCGACTAGACAGTGATTTTTATACTCTGTACGAGAGGTACACAGAGTATATAAAGTTTGTGCAAAAGTATGTAACAGCCAGAAGGAAGCATCTCCGACCCTATAAAGTATATACGGGGTGTTTCATACAAAAAGGGATATTTTCTAGGATAATAGTTGACTCAAAGGAAACTTATTATAAGAAAAACTCGAAAACGGTTTTTAGAGCGACGCTCTTTTTCGGACCGGAGGGCAAATCCAGAAAACGATTTTTTTTGCGACAGACTACGCTTTTAACTTTGCAGAGTCAACAGCTTTGGTCCATGCAATAAATCCTTAGCAGCAGGTGGGTTGTGAGTGGGTGGTGGATTAGCGGAGACCAAAACAGTGATTATAATTTTGACCATAGCAGTGACCAAAACAGTGACCGAAACAGTGTCCGAAACACTGACCGAAACAGAGACCTAAACAGTGACCAAAATAGTGACCAAACAGTGACCAAAACAGCGACTTTATTGTGCTCGAGTTTTTGAAGGGACGAATTCCGGTCAAATAGTATCCGCCAGAACACAATGAAAATTAGCATTTGTCCCCAAAAGATCGTAGGTCCGGGAGTAGTAAGGAACATCTTTCAACACCTTCAA
Source organism: Lordiphosa collinella (assembly GCA_018904265.1). NCBI lineage: Eukaryota > Metazoa > Arthropoda > Insecta > Diptera > Drosophilidae > Lordiphosa > Lordiphosa collinella. The sequence goes on along the minus strand of JAEIFV010001312.1, from coordinate 34,749 downwards.
ATGCGCCAGAAGAGTGCGTTGACTTTGCCACCAATACATTACTTAATTTTGTAATATCTGTGCCTTAAAAATCTTAAAGCTTTTGGGAACGTTTATCTCAAAGCTGAGAAATAGTTTAATACGATGATTTCATAGTACATAATTTAAAAATCAATGTTGAATGCCTAAGAAAAATATCAATAAATGGTAATAATGTGAAATTTAGAAATTTTGCACTATCGTCAATATCGATTTTCGATGGAGTGAAACAAAACAAAATCAAAATTACTTTATATTCTTTTGCACTTATTGTAATTTCAAGTTATCCCTCGTAAAAAGTTTCGCTCGTACCGAGTGTTCCACGACGCCCAATTTTTTTTCAGCCTTTAATAAGACCTTTTAAAAACAATTTTAAAAATTTCCTTTTTAAAAAAATTTCTTGAAAAGCAGCTGTCAAAGGTATTTGAATGAACAAGTTTGTGGAATTCACAGCAAATAATTGTTTTGCGCGGGGTGCAAAAATAATGAGCAGTTCCGGAAAAAATTTGGTTGGGATCCCTTTTGGCACTTGCAATAGCCGTATGTTTACTACTTTTGTCCAATATCTTCAAACAAAATGTTTTTTTTTTATACTTTCAAAGGAACTAGTGATCTAAGAACAGAAAAAAAATCTGATTTGTTCCCGAAAATGCTAATACGAGGTGTGTTCAAAAAGTATCGCGAATTTTGAATTTTCGCGGGTTACGTATATTCGAATTTCGATTTTTTGTGGCGTTATGTTGGTACTCATGTCTCTCACTTATGCCGACAAGCTCGGCCATTTTGAATGTTCACTTAATTGTTGACAGCTGCTTTGCTTGCACGTGTTTTGGATCGTCTTCGATTTTTACCTATTCAAAAAAAATGGATCATAGAACCTGTATCAAATTTTGTGTGAAAAACAAAATTAAGTGTGCGGATGCATTCCGAATGTTGACTGTGGCATACGGAGAAGCTACCTTGGACCGAAGCAACGTTTATCGGTGGTACAAAATGTTCTCAGAAGGCCGAGAAGATGTGAACGACGAAGAGCGTGCCGGACGCCCGAGCACTTCAACAACAGACGAAAAAATTAATGAAGTGGAGAAAATGGTATTTGCCAATCGTCGAATCACCGTTAGAGAAGTTGCTGAGGACCTAAACATGTCGATTGGCTCGTGCCATTCGATTTTTATCAATGATTTGGGCATGAGACGGGTCGCCGCGAAACTCGTACCAAAATTGCTTAATTGCGACCAAAAACAGCATCGCATGAACATTGCTAATGAGATGTTAAACTCTGTCCGCGACGACCCAAATTTGCTCCAGAGGGTCATAACTGGTGACGAGTCGTGGGTTTATGGTTATGACGTGGAAACCAAAGCTCAATCATCTCAATGGAAGCTGCCGCACGAACCAAGACCGAAAAGGGCGCGCCAAGTTCGGTCGAATGTGAAAGTTTTGCTGACAGTTTTCTTCGATTGCAGGGGCGTGGTGCATCATGAGTTCTTGCCACAGGGAAGAACGGTCAATAAGGAATATTACCTGCAAGTTATGCGCAATTTGCGAGAAGGAATCCGCCAGAAACGCCCGGATTTGTGGAAGAACAAAAATTGGCTTTTGCACCACGATAACGCCCCTGCTCACACATCGTTGCTTGTGCGCGACTTTTTGGCCAAAAACAACACACTAATGATGCCGCAGCCACCGTATTCCCCAGATCTGGCCCCCTGTGACTTTTTCTTGTTCCCCTAAACTGAAGAGGCCCATGAAAGGACGACGTTACGCTACGCTTGACGAGATAAAGACGGCATCGAAGGAGGAGCTGAACAAGATAAAAAAAATGATTTTTTGAAGTGCTTCGAAGATTAGAAAAACCGTTGGCACAAGTGTATAATATCTCATGGGGATTACTTTGAAGGGGACAAAATAGATATTCATGAATAAATAAATAATTTTTGAAGGCTTTTCTAATCAGAACTCTTGAAAAAATTCGAAACTCTATCTTAAGCCGTTTTCGAGTTATAAATTCTACTTATCCGTACTTAAACCTCTACTTAAACCGTATTCAAGTAACTTAAAATTGTAAAAATGTACAATTTTACCCGTTTAAGCGTAGAACTTCTGTATCTCTGTATCCTTTGTAACGTCAGTTGCGGCCATTCCAGTGAAGGGTTCATCGGTAGGTTTTGATGTATATGCTTTTCGGTAGTCCGATCAAAGAAGGGCCAAAGTTTATTGAATTATGCACAGAAGCAAAACAACTCAACACTGCATTTTGCACAGTAGTTTTATCTATTGCTGAAAGTGAGTACTAAGATCAAATTTTGGAAAGTTTTTGCGGGGAAATGAGTTAACCTCAAACTCTGTGGCTTCTCCGGAAGGCAGGAACTCTCCTGTGGTTATGGGGGCGTATGTAGTGAGGTAAAGTTGCTGATCGGTTTAACATGGAAAACCCAGCGCGATCCTGGCTTACTGCGTCCCAAGTCGACTCACACCTCCCCGTGGTAACCCCTGGTAACAGAGCAATGCATCCGCAAAGCTGCTGGCTAACGTGAGCGTCGATCCTCTCCTTGGGACAACAGGGGGCGTCGCATCGGTCTTGGCACCCGATAGGCGTCTATTTCCATCCGCCAATGAAAACTAACATAATGCCTCGAATACGGAACTCAGACTTAAGGCGAAATATTTTAATATTAGTCTTATCTGTGTACACGCCCCGACAGAAGGAAAGAGCGATTCGGAAAAAGACGAATTCTATGAGCGCCTAGAAGACCATTATGATACAATTACATATTCATACGTTACATTACATAAATATACGTCTGCTCAGTTGTACCTTGGCCTGGCCAGCCAAAGCCCCTGGAGTCCCAAAGTCACCCGACAACTCACATTGAATACTTGCCGAAGTCAATCATCACTGAGTGTCAGAGAGAGACACACATATTTTTCTGTGCTCTCTATTTGGCAGGGCCTGATCTTGACATTTGAATTCAGACTCTGAATGAATAATCCACTTGCAGTATGAATTATCGATCGAAAATGAAATTCTTGTGAGGAAAGCTTTATTGTTTTTAATGGAATCGCCTCCAAAAACGTACAAGTTAGTTTGTTATGCTTTTCCATGATTCCACTGATACCCATAGAAAAGTAAGGTCCGTAAAGTAGCCGAAAATTAGAAAATTAGTCGACCGAGCCTAAGTAAACTTTCCTCAATTTTTTGTAATTCAATCCAATAACTTCTGTAGTGACCCGATCAAACAGAGCAGGCTGGGATTGTCAAACATCCATTGGAGATTTATTAATAAGTTTAGTCTAGAGCAGTCTGACCAACTGAGCAGACGTATATTTATATATTTATTTTTGTAAATATTTTTGGTTTGTGAATGTGAGAGAGCATATTTCAGTGATAAAGACAATTTTGTTTGTCAATTGTTTCTGAGAAGTCCACGTTACGCCCTCAAATTCCGTTCCCTTATAAACAACTATTTTTCCAATACTGGTTTACGTGTGGAATTTATCGTCTGCGGCTTAGGCCCATCCAGTAAGTATCATTCAGGATGTCATTTCTTTCTCTTTGTTCTCCCGCTGACAAAAAATTTTGACAAATAGCATTTTACCAGAAGGTCCAAGAGCCAAAATAAGAAAGTATTTTGCCAAAAGGGCAACGAAAAATAAAAAAAAAGAGAAGTTGGAAGTGGTCGGAAAAAGCAAACATTATGACAAACCGTAGACGATGACAGAAGTGGCTTGTGGTCCAATGAAGATTTTTTTGAAAGCTGAGCCAACTTTAATAACAACTAGAAGCAAAAAATGTACGTTTTTACCCGTTTAAGCGTAGAGCTTCCGCAAAACGCTAAGAAAAACCTAAAAACCGTTATCAGCCCCTCGACGTAGATTACGGAAAATGTGTCCGCAAGCGGCCTGTACGACCTTGCGGTCATAATTCCGGATCCTGTTGGTCAGTTCAATGATATTTTTGGCCTTCCAGTTGTTTTTGTAAACTGCAGCACTCAGATTTCCAAAAAAAAATCTTCAATTGGACGACACTGCGGCAAGTTTGTTGGGTTCCGTACTCAGACCAAAGTAACTTTCATCGTCTAAAACAAAGAGTTTGCCACGATTTTGGTTACACATCCACCGACATTGACATTTGACAGTTTGTATTTGGTCAGGTGTGTAACTTGGTGCTCTTTGCTTACGTCGGCCAATAATATTATTCTTTTTCAGAACTTTACTGATGTGCTGTTGGCTGCAACTAAATTTTCGGGCTGCATCTCGTTGACTTATGTTGTCTTTATTGTTAAAAAGTTGGGTTAGCTTTCTGAAAGCTTGGCCGGTCATAATGTTTGCTTTCCGACCACTTCCAACTTCTCTTTTTTTTATTTTTCGTTGCAAAATACTACATATTGTGGGTTTGGACTTGCCCTCTTGGGTAAAATGGTTTACTGTAAACACTTTACCTTTGTCAGCGTGCATTTCGTAGAACGCGATCACGCAGACGTTCTTGCTCGGACGGTATGATGGCGACTACTTGTCAAAATTTTTGTCAGGGGAGAACAAAGAGAAAGAAATGACATCCCGAATGATACTGTGGATGGGCCTAAGCCGCAGACGATAAATTCCACACGTAAACCAGTATTGGAAAAATAGTTGTTTATAAGGGAACGGAATTTGAGGGCGTAACGTGGACTTCTCAGAAACAATTGACAAACAATATTGTCTTTATCACTGAAATATGCTCTCTCACATTCACAAACCAAAAAAATATTTACAAAAATAAATATATAAATATACGTCTGCTCAGTTGGTCAGACTGCTCTAGACTAAACTTATTAATAAATCTCCAATGGATGTTTGACAGTCCCAGCCTGCTCTGTTTGCTCGGGTCACTACAGAAATTATTGGATTGAATTACAAAAAATAGAGGAAAGTTTACTTAGGCTCGGTCGACTAATTTTCTAATTTTCGGCTACTTTACGGACCTTACTTTTCTATGGGTATCAGTGGAATCATGGAAAAGCATAACAAACTAACTTGTACGTTTTTGGAGGCGATTCCATTAAAAACAATAAAGCTTTCCTCACAAGAATTTCTTTTCCGTATTCGAGGCATTATGTTAGTTTTCATTGGCGGATGGAAATAGACGCCTATCGGGTGCCAAGACCGATGCGACGCCCCCTGTTGTCCCAAGGAGAGGATCGCCGCTCACGTTAGCCAGCAGCTTTGCGGATGCATTGCTCTGTTACCAGGGAATTTGAGGGCGTAACGTGGACTTCTCCGAAACAATTGACAAACAAAATTGTCTTTATCACTAAAATATGCTCTCTCACATTCACAAACCAACGATCCAGAGCAGGGACCGTAGCTGTTAAAACTTTTACGATAAAAGTTACGAAATAAAAATTATAATACAATTTTTAAATAAAATTAAAATTATAGTTGCTATTTCACAATTGTTCAATATTAATTTTTTAATAACAATTAAATGACAATTTTTTTTAATTATCAAATAACAATTTTAATTTTTATAAAAAATTTATTAAAAATTGTTATTCTAACAATTTTTTTAACAATCATCAAATAATTAATTTTCGACATTTGATTTTATAACAAGTAAGCGAGCTGTAGTCGAGTGCCCCGACTACAAAATACCCTGTTCCCTTGACTTCTTGTGTTTTCATACACACAAACACACACACACTCTAACATACGCACACACGCACGCGCAAACGGGGTAACTGACAATGCAAGGCCCCCCTCTCTCCAATAAGCAAAATTGATTTGTATATAACTTCGGTGTTTTTTGTCCGATCTTATTGATCTTTTCAGAAAAGATAGATATTGGGCCTTACTTGATATATATAATATATAAGTCTCGAAGCTCTAACTTAAAAATTGTTGCTCTGACAGTTTTTTGCGCTTAAAGGGGGGAGGGGGAGGAATTTTCCAAATCTGAAATAAATTCGATTTGAATCTGGTATACACCTACCTACATGCAAAAATTTGTGGCTCTACCTCTTATAGTCTCTGAGCAACACGCGTTCATACGGACAGACGGACGGACAGACGGACAGGGCTAAATCGACTCGGCTGTTGATGCTGATCAAGAATATATATTCTTTATAGGGTCGCAAATGTTTCCTTCTACCTGTTACATACTTTTGCAGAACTTCATGATCCCCCTTTTCCCATTTTCTATGGGAACAGGGTATAAACACGGGAAAGTTAACTTCGGCTCGGCCGAAGTATTGTATACTTTGCTTCCACCAAAAAAGTTTTTCTAACTAAGACTACTTTTTGGACCTTTCTTTTCTATGGGATCTATACTTTTTAGACGTCTGATTTCGACCAAGCCTGGCGAAATCATGGAAAAGCATAATACTGTTAATTACGAAATTTGGAGGCGATCCCATTTAAAACAAAAAAGTTTTTCTCACTAGAACTTCTTTTTCGACCGGTCATTCATAATGCAGCTATATGCTATAGTCACCCGATTTTGATAAAACTTTGTAGAAATGTGTTTAAGTATATAAAATAAGAATATACCAATAAAAAGGATGTTTTCATTAAAAACAAAACGTTTTCCTCACTCGAACTAGTTTTTCGACCGATCGTTCCTATGGGATCAATAAGCTATAGTCATCCGATCCGGACAATTCCGACAAATGTGCAGCGTATTTGTACCAAAAGACTTCGTGCAAAGTTTGGTGAGGATGGATTTAAAACTGACGTAGGAGATAGCATAGAAACAGACAGACGGACAGGCTTAATCAACTCAGCTCGTCATGCTGATCAAGAATATATATACTTTATGTGATCGGAGATGCTTTCTTCAATGCGTTACAAACATCCGCACAATTTTATACTACCCTCTGCAAGGGTATAATAATCGACATCTACTCAGATACGGTGAAAAAAGTTTAGAAAAATGCAAATGGGCGAGTGCAAATTTAAGGAATCGTTTCTGCAGACGCCCAAGCCTGTTTATATGAACAGCAGCAGAAGGATTCCAGATAAGCGAAGCATATTCAAAAGAACGCACTAAGGCAGAGTACAAACTTAGCCGTGTAAAGGGATTGTTAAATTGTTTGGAATTGTGCTTTACAAAGCGCAGCATTGAATAAGCTATGGGAAGGATTTAGTTTAGATGCTCCGAAAACTGAAATTTGGAGTCAAACACCACCCCCAAATCCATAGCTTTATGCTGCCGTCTCAAAGCGTGATGACTAATGGAACACGATGTTAATATCGGCAAGTTGCACCTTACATATGTAAAAAAAAGCATTTTGAGAAGACTTTGTATGACAGACTTTGTCAAATGCTTTAGAAAAATCCGTGTAGATCACATCGACTTGAAAACGATTTTCAAATGCAGAAATGCAGACATTGTGGAAAGGCCAGGAAAAAAACTTGCTGGTTGGGATCTATATAAGAATTAATAATAAAATTAAGATGTTTTGAGACTTGTCGTTCAAAAAGCTTAGATATATTGATAAGCTTAGCAACTGGCCTATAATTAGAGACATCTCTTTTTGAATCTTTTTTATGAATAGGTATAACTGATGATACCTTCCATTTTCTTATAAATTGACCAACCTCAAGGGACTTAGAAAAAATCATAGTGAGAGGCTCACAAAGCTCACCAAAGCAGTTCTTCAGGAGAAAAGAAGAAATTCCATCACTGTCCGGCTTAAATGAGTCATCAAAGTCATTGATTTCTTCCAAGACATCATCATACAATATGGGAATAGTCCCGACATTAAATATAGAAGGAATGGAATAAAGAGTAAATTGGTCATCCCAGATACTCTCTGGCTCGAAATTGCCGCTAAAAAAGGAAGCAAACAGATTCACTGTCCCCCCATCAGTATTTGATGACAGCGAACCCAAGCTCAATGGAAATGTCCTCAAAATTGGCTTGAATTTGTTTTATTTGCTCCAACACAATTCTACAAAGTTTTGTCAAAATCGGATGACTATAGCATATTTGGTTGAAGTCGGACATCTATATAGTATATCTCCCATCGAAAAGTAAGGTCCGAAAAGTAGTCTTATTTAGAAAAACAAACTGCAAGGGTATACAAAACTTCGGCCGAGCCGAAGTTAACTTTCCCCTATTTTTGCATTTCCTTAAAGTTACTTTTTTCCGCCTTCGAAAACCATCTTGTGAAATCAAAAAAATATATTTATCGAAAACATCCCGATAGCTAGTTTATAGTGTTTTCATGACGATTTTCGTATATAGTGTGTCAAAAACATGTGACTAGAAAAATTTGTCTTGATCCATTTTGGCAAAATGCTGTAAATCAGTTTTATCTGATTAAATATTACAGAAACGTTTTTGAATCAGGCTTAAACTTTACATTTGTTTATTTTTAACCCAAAACGAATGCTTTTAATAAAATAAAACACAACGATTTATGAATGACGAGCTCAACTGCTCGGCATTGTTCTCTACACGTGATCGAAAAAGAAGAAAAACAGGGTTTTCTGAGACATTGAGTCCAGTTTTCTCAACGTGAAGGCCAGATTCGTGTTCAGAGATGAAAACCCAATAGGAATATTTTTGTCTGATTTTTGAATCATTTTGGGTGTCGACCAGTGTAATAGAACAAGCTCGCCGCTGAATGAGTTTCAGCAAGCTTCTTGACAGCTACGGTAAGCCTAAAGCGAGCAAGCGGCTGTTGACGACGAGCCTCGACAAGCATTTTCTTATCACTGCAAAAGGTTTCCCAGTTTTCTTATCTTTAGCGGATCTTCTGTAAGCCGTGAAGTAAAATAAGTTGTCCACGCTATTGCATTGCTAGCAAAGGATGTGAGAAGAATGCAAGAAACAGTTAATAACTTTTTTAGCCCTTATATCCATTCCAAAGACGCTGAGCTCCGGCTTGAGCGGCACTCACTCCTCTTGTTCTCCATCATATATTTGCTTGACTGATAAAGGTCCACAAGCAAATGTTCCTCAACCACGGAAAAGTTATTTCCTCTAGGTCTTTTTGAACTTTCACCTTGATTCATAATAGCAAGAAATTTGATTTAACTTTCTCTCAAAAGAATGAACAGCAACAACCAATAGCATTCTCATTACTCGATCGATAGGCTTGACAGACTCTGGTTACCCCATTGAAAGTAGCGATAGGAATCTTTCGATATCGGGTGAAAACTTCGCTGAGAAACCGTCCTCAAGCTAAGGTCATCTCGAGTAACAAAATTTTCTGTAGATTTAATAATCTTATTTGTTCAAGAAATTGGGCCTTTTAAACAGTTACAGCATTGTTATAGCTGATGCAACATTGTGGGCACTATATGTTACGCGCTTTTATTCTACATCCAAGCAATCGATCAGCTAGACTTAACTGAAATAAAATAAAAACTTAATTGTGAAAAAGTGACAGAGAAGACAAAGCGAAAGAGCCGATTGAAAATGTTTCCGCATGAAGGTTGCGCTGATTTTCGCGGAGAGAGATCGAGATGTCATTTGGGATTTATCCCACCCCAAGCATTCAGACTTAAATTTTGTTAACAAGGCTTGGAGTGAAATGGCCGGGCTTGTTTGTAACATATGTGAAAGACCAACACTTTCAATAAATTGATTCCAATTTCTACCAAAATGCGACAGTTGCTGAATGCCGAAATGGACTAGGGGCTTTGTGGGAGAGCTATTGCTATCATAGCAGAAGCACTAGCGTAAATCACCTGTCGGATTATGTAGTGTGACCCACTATCAGCTAATTTAAAAATGCCATGAACCTGAAACAACGCGATACATCGGCGTAATTTTCTGTTAGTTCTGGTCACACTACAACACAGTTAATCGCCGGGGATAGTCACAAATATCATTAATGCGTTAGTTAATGCCTCTTAAAAATAAGAGTCTGGACTTCTTTGTGTTCAATTTGAGACTCTGCGGTTTTGGTAATATTTTTAAAGTGCATTTCTCACAATTTCTTCGCTTTCACCTCATGCTACTTTTCAAGAAACCCTCTCATTTGATATTAAAGCATGTCATTGAGACAAAGCAGAAATAAAAGATCGGCTTGGGCATTGCTTGACTGCTGTTTCGTCCATAAATTTCTTTGATATGAATAAGTATAGTATATTACCCTTCTTCAAGTTATATTATTTTGTTTTCTCTCTTAAAGATTTTTGTTCATATACATAACAACGAAAACAGTTTAGTACCACCTGTTTTATTTTGGATTTGTTGAAAGGGTGCAACGATTTTCATACTTTGCCATGTCCTTTGAGATTAAGTTTCAATAATATGCCATGATTTGCATATTAAGCATTAATTACCTAAATACATGCGTACTGTATTGCACACTGTGCTCTATATATGCTCTATATTCTCTCTTTAATTATCCATTTACGCCTGGCTCCTGGCGGACTTATTAGGGCGCGAATTCAATTAATGAGTAGCATTTTGTATTTTTTTTTTTTGCGGCTTCCTTTCTGTTTTGTTGGCAATTTGTAATTTGTTGTTGGTATTCGTTGCTGCTGTATTTTTTGCATGGCATACTTTCCAGCGCACTCGCCTGCGTCGGCCAATAAATTATGTGAAATTATTTGCACTTGTTAATGGGCGCTTCGCGCTGGCAACAACGTGACTGTACGTAAAACAGTTGCTGTCAAATAATTATGATTTAGTTGGTCTCATTTGTGCGTGCAAATGGTGATGCTTCTTCACGATGCCTCGTTTTTTTCTCGCTTGTATTGCATAATAGTTGTTTGTAAACTTTGTTCGTACACGCTGAGTGAGTTATGAATGCCATTTAGTTTAAATTCCAGGCGAACTGGTGTAAAATTAAATTTTTTCTTTAAATTAAGCCAAGTCTGCTGATAAACACAAGTACAATGCCTGATCTTCCCTTTAAGTTTGGTGCCTCAGTTTTTGCCTTCTCATCCATGGTCTTGGAACTCAACAAAAACTGAGCAAAACTCATCATTACTTTGAGTGAGGCGACAAGTTTCACATCTATATGGGTGCCCTTATGGACGGTGTGTTGTGGCGAAGGTAGCTGTTGTGGGTTGTGGCCTTTGACCGCCCGCTGTTCAGAAACCGCACAACATGAATGTCGATGTCCCGCCAGGACAATGACCATAATGACGATGTTAGTTTAAATGGAAATTGTTGTATGATTACGCTTTAGGTGGGGAATTTAGACAACAAGGTTTGTGGAATTTAGGGTGAGAGTTTTGGGAGCGTGTGAGTTGGAAACCGTATTTCTCTTGAATTCAGAAGAAAATAAGGAATAGTAGGAGAAGCACATGAACACTTGTTCAGCATGTTTTAATTGAAATCCATAAAGCTTATGATTTGGGCAGCTGTTGGCTATGCTTTAAAGTCTCTGACTTGATTTATATCAACTAAAACTATTGCCGAGATCCATCCATCCCCCACTTAATATATAAGAGGGCCGTCCCAGAAATGGCCGACATAGTGCAGTAGTGTTGGAAAATGTTCACAAGAAATATTAAAAAGGGGAAGTACCGACTATTAAAAGCTTAAGTTTTAAGTTTGGTGCCTTTACTTTGTTTTTTTTTGGTCGATTTTAATAGAGAACGCTTGTTATTGATTTGCAAACATGGACAAAATTGGTCATCCTTATGTGATACAATACTTTCATATAAAAGGTCTTAGTCCAACCAATATTAAATAGGAGCTGGATTCTACTACAAAGATGAGCAGGAGAAGGATAGACAATGCCAAAAGTTCGATGACCAAATGTTGGAAGTGAGTGAAATACAGGTAGAAAAAGAAGGACCTAAGAATACTGTGGATGGGGCTAAGCCGCAGACGATAAATTCCACACGTAAACCATTATTGGAAAAATAGTTGCTTATAAGATTGTGATGATGCCACTTGGCTATTAAAACTGCAAGTTAAAATGTAGATTTATTCTGTCTCTCTGATTTGGACGTCTCAGACGCCGTCTTGCGTGTAGAGTAGAATTCGGAAACAGAATTTGAGGGCGTAACGTGGACTTCTCCGAAACAATTGACAAACAAAATTGTCTTTGCTCTCACACAATTACAAACTAACGATCCAGAGCCATTTTTATACCCTGAACCCCATAGAAATGGTTCAAAAAGGCATCAAGAATTATGCCACAGGCAGAAGCATACCTGTAACATTCCGAATGGCAAACGTTTAGGTTTAAAACTAGTCGCCATCCCTGATCTGCACATATTTTGAGCCGGGTTTAAGCCCCTTTCTGATTGTTTTACTTAAGACATGGTCTATGACTCTTTCATGATCCGGCAGGAGGTCCGAAGGACCACTGATTGTTTTGGCTTCTTACTAGTACTAGGAACTATAATTATTTACTTTCCTGACAAACTCTCATACTCTGAACCCTTAAAGTTTAAATATCTACTTGATCAGCGTCAACAGGCGAGTCGACGGATATGTCCGTCCGTGTGTTTGAGCGCCTAGATCTCAGTAGTCTCTGAGATAGAGATAGAGCCACAAATTTTTGCATGTAGGTTGCTGTCTACCATATCCTTATCAAGTTTGTTTTCGATTTGGTAAATTTAACCTTCTTCCCCCTATAACCGCAAAAGACTGTCAGTCTGTCTATTTGAGCGCGTCGATCTCAAAGACTATAAGCGAAAGAGCCACAACTTCTTGCACGTGAACGGGTGACAGATAAAAATCTGCACAGACTTTGAGAGAGCGCGCCTTTAGCAGAGCTTTACGTAAAAACATTCGGGATGTCATTTCTTTCTCTTTGTTCTCCCCTGACAAAAAATTTTGACAAGTAGTCGCCATCATGCCGTCCGAGAAAAAACGTCTTCGTGATCGCGTTCTACGAAATGCACGCTGACAAAGGTAAAGTGTTTAAAGTAAACCATTTTACCCAAGAGGGCAAGTCCAAACGCACAATTTATAGTATTTTGCAACGAAAAATAAAAAAAAGAGAAGTTGGAAGTGGTCGGAAAGCAAACATTATGACCGCCCAAGCTGTCAGAAAGCTACGAGGGCCGTCCCAGAAATGGTCGACCTAGCACAGTAGTGTTGGAAAATGTTCACAAAAAATACTAAAAAGGGGAAGTACCGACTATTAAAAGCTGAAGTTTGAAATTTGGTGACTTTACCTTGCACAGTTTTTTTTGGTCGATTTTAATGGAGAACGTTTGTAATTGATTTGCAAACATGGACAAAATTGGTCAGCGTTATGTGATACAATACTTTCATATAAAAGGTCTTAGTCCAACCAATATTAAAAAGGAGCTGTATTCCACCTTACGTAATTCTGCTCCCTCGTTTACAACAATAAAATATTGGGTGGCTGAGTTTAAGCGAGGTCGTTTGAGCTGCGAAGATGAACATCGTATGGGCGTCCAAATGAGGTGACCACTTCAGAAATGGTGGCCAAAATTAAAAAATGTGTATTGAGTGACCGGCGATTGAAAGTTCGTGAGTTAGCTGAACATGTAGGCATTTCAAAAAGTGCTGTACATCGAATATTGACCGAAAAATTGGACATGAAAAAGTTATGCGCAAGATACGTGACATACGTTATGTGACAAATTTTTATACTCTGTACCAAAGGTACATAGAGTATAATAAGTTTGTGCAAAAGCCATGTCCGTCTGTCCGTCTGTCTGTCCCTATGAACGCACAGATCTCAGAGATGGTAAGAGGTGTTATAATTGTCCTGATGTTTGTAACGCATTGAAGGAAGCATTTTCGACCGCATAAAGTACATATGTATATTCTTGATCAGCATGACGAGCTGCATTGATTCAGCCCTGTCCGACAGTCTGTCCGTCTGTTTCTATGCTATCCCTTCCGTCAGTTTGAAAGCTATCTTCAACAAACTTTGCATGAAGTCTCTTAGTATAAATACGCTACACATTTGTCGTAACCTGCCGAATCGGATGACTATAGCATATAGTTGTCATACGAACGATCGGTCGAAAAACTAGTTTTAGTGAGAAAATTTGTTTGGTTTTCAATGGAAACGCCTCCAAACTTTGTTTTTATTTCTTGTTTCTATAGTGTTTGCAAAATTAAAGTTTTTCATATAGAATATGGAAGGCTTATTTGGAATGCAGCGCATTGACTTATGCCATTGCCATTGGTCTTTTATGGGGGCATTATGCGTAGCTCTGAAGCTTTTAGGATGCTGCAACATTGTAACAGTCATAGACAGATTCACCACTATAATGGGCAGCCATAACTAAGCCTCTCCCTGGATACCGAAAGGATTTTTCGTCACAAGTGCTGCTGGTGCCGGTCTTCTTTGAATTCATTTTCTAAATTGTTTGCCCAAGCCTCAAAAGTACCTTTGAGCATTTTGAAACATTATTCAAATTCAAGTCGTCAGAGTAAACTTTCTTACTAATTAAGGCAATAGGCATTGTGTCTAAAAGTCTTAATTATTTCTATTCTTATCAAACTATAGTTTAATTTTGATTATCCATTTGGAAATATGAAAATATTTTTTTTTTAAATATACGCCAACTACTAAAATATATAAAGAACAAAGGCAAAGGATCGGCGAGACTCATAAGAAATATTACCTTTCTATAAAATTAAATTACGATAATATCAACACAAAAATCAAGGTTGAAGGGTAAAGTCGGACGTAAAACGAAAATCCAGACATGATCGAATGCTGAATTCGAAAATCATATAAAATAACCACCACCCCTTCTATAAACTGGACCTTGTAGCCTACAACAATTGGAGTAATTTAAGCATATTTATTCTATAAGTGCGCTGAGATGAGTGGTGCCTTCCCCGATGGATTCTTGCTAAGCAAAAAACTCTTCTGAACATTTATTACATAAATGCCCAAAGCCTTTCTGGAAAAATAGAAGAGTTTAAATACTTGTTCTTGATGTCAAATGTCAATGTAGTCTGTGTGTCTGAAACTTGGTTCGTTCCCCAATTAAGTGATGTCTTAGTTTCATGTGACCGATTTGAAGGGGAAGTGCAATAAGTTTACTTATTGGCTGTCTCTATCGGCCACACCGCGTCATCGACTACTCGGATGCAATTAAACTAATTTCTGCACTATCTTTAAGCTTTACTGATATCGTGACGACTGGCGATCTGAATAGCAACATTCTAGTAGAAAAACATTTATCCATAGAAATGACATCTTTAGGATTAAGTATTGTCAATTCTTCTACCCCTACGCACTTCTCTAGCACGACTGACACCCTACTTTTTTTTGTTATTCACACGGACAAAATTTTATTTTCCAATCATGGAAAAGCATAACAAACTGTTAATTACGAAATTTGGAGGCGATCCCAATTAAAACAAAAAAGTTTTTCTCACTAGAACTTATTTTTCGACTGATCATTCATACTGCAGCTATATGCTATAGTCATCCGATTTTGACTTAACTTTGTAAAATTGTGTAAAAGTATATAAAATAAATATATGCCAACGTAAGGGACTTTTCCATTAAAAACAAATAAGTTTTTCTCACAAGAACTAGTTTTTCGACCGATCGTTCCTATGGCAGCTATATGCTATAGTCATTCGATTTTGACCAAACTTTGAAGAATCGTAAAACAAATAAATGCCAATTTTGAGGACATTTCTATCGACAACAAAAAAGTTTTTTTAACTAAGAACTTTGCAGACTGTACTTTTCTATGACACCTATACTATATAGATGTCCGATTTCGACCCAATTTTTTGGAATCATGGAAAAGCATAGTAAACTAAGGTATACGAAGTTTGGAGGCGCTTCAATTGAAAACAAAAAAAGTTTTTTTCACTAAAACTAGTTTTTCGACCGATCTTTCCTATGACAGCTATACGAGGTGTGTTCAAAAAGTATCGCGAATTTTGTGTTTTTTCAAAAATTATTTATTTATTCATGAATATCTATTTTGTCCCCTTCAAAGTAATCCCCATGAGATATTATACACTTGTGCCAACGGTTTTTCCAATCTTCGAAGCACTTCAAAAAATCATTTTTTTTTATCTTGTTCAGCTCCTCCTTCGAAGCCGTCTTTATCTCGTTAAGCGTAGCGTAACGTCGTCCTTTCATGGGCCTCTTCAGTTTAGGGAACAAGAAAAAGTCACAGGGGGCCAGATCTGGGGAATACGGTGGCTGCGGCATCATTAGTGTGTTGTTTTTGGCCAAAAAGTCGCGCACAAGCAACGATGTGTGAGCAGGGGCGTTATCGTGGTGCAAAAGCCAAATTTTGTTCTTCCACAAAACCCGGGCGTTTCTGGCGGATTGCTTCGCGCAAATTGCGCATAACTTGCAGGTAATATTCCTTATTAACCGTTCTTCCATGTGGCAAGAACTCATGATGCACCACGCCCCTGCAATCGAAAAAAACTGTCAGCAAAACTTTCACATTCGACCGAACTTGGCGCGCTTTTTTCGGTCTTGGTACGTGCGGCAGCTTCCATTGAGATGATTGAGCTTTGGTTTCCACGTCATAACCATAAACCCACGATTCGTCACCAGTTATGACCCTCTGGAGCAAATTTGGGTCGTCGCGGACAGAGTTTAACATCTCATTAGCAATGTTCATGCGATGCTGTTTTTGGTCGCAATTGAGCAATTTTGGTACGAATTTCGCGGCGACCTGTCTCATGCCCAAATCATTGATAAAAATCGAATGGCACGAGCCAATCGATATGTTTAGGTCCTCAGCAACTTCTCTAACGGTGATTCGACGATTGGCCAATACCATTTTCTCCACTTCATTAATTTTTTCGTCTGTTGTTGAAGTGCTCGGGCGTCCGGCACGCTCTTCGTCGTTCACATCTTCTCGGCCTTCTGAGAACATTTTGTACCACCGATAAACGTTGCTTCGGTCCAAGGTAGCTTCTCCGTATGCCACAGTCAACATTCGGAATGCATCCGCGCACTTAATTTCGTTTTTCACACAAAATTTGATACAGGTTCTTTGATCCATTTTTTTGAATAGGTAAAAATCGAAGACGATCCAAAACACGTGCAAGCAAAGCAGCTGTCAACAATTAAGTGAAAATTCAAAATGGCCGAGCTTGTCGGCATAAGTGAGAGACATGAGTACCAACATAACGCCACAAAAAAATCGAAATTCGAATATACGTAACCCGCGAAAATTCAAAATTCGCGATACTTTTTGAACACACCTCGTATGCTATAGTCATCCGATCCGGCCGGTTCCGACAAACGAGCAGCGATAGCTTTAAAATTGACGGAGGAGATAGCATAGAAACAGACAGACGGACAGAAGGACCGTCAGTCCGTCTGACGGACAGGGCTAAATTAACTCAGCTCGTCGTGCTGATCAAGAATTTATATTCTTTATGTTGTCGGAGATGCTTCATTCAATGCGTTACAAACATCCGCACAATTTTATAATACTCTCTGCAAGGGTATAAAAATCAAGCGAGTAGCATCAGCTATCTCGAAGGTGCCCAAATTGGCCTTTGAAGATTCATTCCTTAGCTTATGGAAATTTTTTCAAATTTGATCTTCATTCACAAGACAGAATTTTTATTTCAACCACATTAGCATAAAGCCCAAAGACCCTTCTATTTCCATAAATTTTGTCGCATTTTGAATTAAAGTTTATGACATGCCAATTGTTTGTTTTCTTTATAACCGATCTTTACCAACCCTTTGGCGGATTCTTGATTACCATTTATGTCTAGAAGGTAAGAATCATCTATCTTCAAAACTGTGGGAGATATGAGGTTTTTTCTAAATTGAAGGTGCGGGATGGGGCGAAAATAAACTGAATCTCCCACAGTTTTAAAGATAGTCGGTTCTTCAAGCTGATAGAAATGTAACATAATTTATGAAAACAGAAGGGTCTTTGGGCTATATGCTAAAGTGGTTGAAATAAAAATACGACCACCGCTCTGGCTTGTACGTGACGATCAAATTTGAAAAATTTGCCATAAACTAAGGAATGACTCTCTTCAAAGGCCAATTTGGGCACCTTCGGGCTTGCTGATGCTGCTCGCTTGATTTTTATACATTTGAAAAGCGTATTATAGTCTTGCCCAGAAGTTTGGCACGCAGAGAAGGAATCATCTCCGACCACATAAGGTATATATATTCTTGATCAGCATGACGAGCTGAGTCGATTAATCTTTGTACGTCCGTCTGTCCGTCTGTCTGTTTCTACGCAAACTAGTCCCTCAGTTTTGAAGCTATCGAGCTGAAATTTTGCATTCAGCCATCATTTAGCTGCACACTGCACATATGTCAGAACCACGAAAATCGGATGGTCACTTCTTGTAGCTGCCATACAAATTTTTTTTAGTGGTTTTATTTAATATCCCGATGACACAAAATATAAAGCTATAAATTAAGCCATTGGTCACTAAGTTAAGTCAGGGGTATGTAAACTTCGGCACAGACGAAGTTAGCTTTGGTTTTTTGTTTGGGGCTGCATTGATATGCGTAAGAACGCATAGACCCAGATAGTTTTGCTCAGTGCGACCACCATAATATTTTCAAAGCAAAAAAACATGCAAAACACATTTTTGGCAATATCTTAAAAACAAAAGCTGATGGAGCCGAACTGAGACCAGTTTTGTAATCAGTGAACAAAACTGGACCAGAATTTTTCATCAAAGAGGCTGCAACAAAATGGCTGTTACCCTGTAATAATTGTGTTAGTTGTTAGCTTTAGATTTATGTGCGTAAGCCCGTGGGGCCGGTTGTGGCTTAGCGGCTAGTGAGCGTGACCACTGTGCAAAAGGCCGTGGGTTCGATCCCGCCTCAGAACATCTAATGAAAAGTTTTTCCTTGAATAAACTTACACACCCAGTCATCCTCACTGCTGTTGGTGCCAGCTTGTAGTTATTAGCCATGGAAAAGCATCTCAAACTGTCGCACAGTGGGGCGAAAAAGCCAAAATCGCGCCATAATTCAGCGGTGTCCAGTAGCAAAAAAGTTTTGATGCCATTTTTTTTAAGAGTAATAAAGTACTACAAAAACTTAAAAACCACAAATATTTAGTGAAATATTTATTTTTTAGAATTAAAAAATAAAATTTTGTTACCTGTTTTGGCAAAATATAATTTTTTTTCGAAACATACGTAATTGTAAACTAGCGAACACGATTCTTTTTTAAACTTCTTAGCTAAAATTATTTTTTTCCAAAATCGGAAAAGTATATCCTTTAGTTTCCGCAGGAATAATGTGGCCAAATTTTTAAAACTAGACTTCAGATATTTTTTGAATCAAAATAATCCACACAACCATTTTTTTAAATTTTTTTTTCAACAATTTTCTTTATTCCATCCTCGTCGCTACTTTTAATTATTAGAGTATAGAATTCCTCTTTAACTTCAGGTACATTTTGCAATAAACCATCTTACTCTAGTAGACTACTTTTAATTAATCTTCCTTCCTTACTTATCCGTAGAGTTATGCTTGGTGTAATCTTCATACATAGACTAATTACTGGCGAAATCGACTCATCGGAGTTTGTTAACGAAATTAATTTGAATGTTCCTTGTAGACTGTCCCGTAACTTTGTCCCCTTATCTCTAAAACATTGTACTAATAATTATGCCTTGCATGATCCGTTTCGTGTCCTCTGTGCTGATTACAACAAACTCTACCGCTTGATCAATTCGGAACTTTCTCTTCCTGCTTTAAAAACCTCTATTTGAACTCATTTGTCCCGTACTTAACATTATTTTGTACTTTTCGATCCGGTTTTCGTATCGCACGTTGGCGGCTGCACCTCTCGGTCGGTTGGGCGGGAGAAGGGCTGCTATTTTTGCCTGGGGTTCGCGCGTAACAAGCTTCGGCTTGGTGTCGCAAGGGCCACTTGAACGTACTGTGCATTGTACGACAACGTCCATACATACACAGTAAATCTAAGGCTGATTTTGGTATTTGATAAATTTTTTTCCTGACTCTTGATACTAGAGGATCCGAGGTAATAAACATTCTATTTAGAACATTGAGGTTGCACTTTTCCCAACTGCATTTATCTCGAAAAATGTTCTCGGTAAGACTTGAAATCTTTGTTTTGTGCTTTCTGAGCCTTCTCAGTTAATTGACCAATTGGGAGCAATGAATATCTAATGATTTCCGGGCCATGAATAAAAAATTTATGTAAAGTTGGCGACATATTAAACAAATTTACGAAATGCCAAGCAGTCTTAAAGGCATACTATAAGGCAAGGGTGCCCAGAACGAGCTTACCAGCGCGTCAACCCATTAATCCCCCATCCAATTGTCCAGCGGTTTTTCTTTTCCCAATACCATCCCCCAACCAAGCCCAAACTACCCCTATCCAAAAAAAAAAAATCAATTCATAGAGCACCAAAAAATGCGACGATTATTTTATATAAACAAGGGTGATACGTCACAAATATAATTCTAAAAATCTCCCAAACTCTGTTATATTGGAATACTGCGCATCCAAATTCGTTACAGCTTACTACCAAATATAAGTAAGGTTTTCGAGATATGCGTAAACATCAACATTAATAAGCACGCTGAAAAAACGAATATAATTTTTGAAAAGCAATTTGGATTTAAGCACAAACATTCCACAATACACGCCATAAATTGCCTAGTATCTGATGTTCATTGGAGCTGGAATCAAAAAAATGTGTAGGAGCTTGCCTCATAGATTTGGAAAAAGTAAACTTATTCAGTATAAATTTCACAGCATATGTTAATACTAATACATAATATGATCATAAACAAACAATTTATTGTACACAACGCCAATCAAACAAGCACTAGATCTTTTGCAATGTTTAACGGAATGTTTTTTACATATACATTAACTCGCTATTAAGCACAATCGAGAAAATTATCGCATTTGCTGATGACTTAGTCATATACCACAGTGGTAAGACAATTGAAGAAATAAACCACAATGTTCAAGATATTTTTAGCAAAGTACTCGTATCACAATATACAAAGAACTGGCACCTAAAAATAAACACAAATAAATGCGAATCAATATTATTTAGACCACCTGTCAAAAAATGCAACAGCAATGTTAGGAACAATTGGAAGAAATTTAAAATAACAGACCAAAGCAACAACACGGATATAGATTTCTCAAAAACTGTTAAATATTTAGGAGTTTATTTAGACAAATTTCTGTATTTTAATAAACATGTCAACATTCAAATATCTAAAGCCAAAAAAGGATGGTTCCTATACAAAAATCTCTTCCACGCAAAGCACTTAAAAGGCAGAGTCAAAACTATTATGTATCAAGCTTTAATTCGTCCCGTTCTGACATATGCATGTCCGATATGGTTTAATATATCTCCGTCGTACATGGAACGACTTACAATATTTGAGAGAAAATGCATTAGATCATGTACCTCTATGCATAGAACACCAAATAGCGAGTATACAAAATACTATACAAACAGCCAAGTCTATAACGCTGCCAAGCTAATAAGAATAGACAACTTTATAATTAGTTTAATACGTAATCATATAGCAAACTGCCTTGCCAATGAAAACAACAATCTCATATTAGCTCCTTTTTACACAGATGATCTGCTGTACAAAATGGTTATGTTCCCCCCGAAGCATTTTTATACCTTGATAGACTTGGACTAGTCCAAAACAATGAAGTTATACCAATACTGTACCATAGATATAGACGAGCGACAACTACATCTAATGATCTCAATAATGTCATGACGTCTAATTAATTGCGTTTCGATCAGAAAATATCGATTAGGGATAATCTAGAATCAGCCAACACGCGCTCCAAATTATGGTGGCTATCTTGAAAATTATAATTAGAAAATATTCTAAATATTAACATTCTTTGTTCCACCCCCCTTTCCCCCTCTTCTATTTTACTTCTCCTTAGCTTTACTTTTATCTTTAATTTAATTAACTACTAGTAATGTTTTGTTTGCAATTTTTCATTACACAAAAACAAAATCTTAACACATCTCTTTAAGCTGTAAAAATGTACATAAATCGGAAAAGGATCTATTTAGACTTAATTGAATTCTAGAGAGCCCGTTAGGGACTGATAGAGTAAAACAATGTAAATATGTAGACTAAGGTTTATTAAAGTACAAAAACTATATTTAATTGGCATAAATAAACAATCTTTAAAAAAAAAAAAAAAAACGTAATAACATCGGTTTGCAAGAGTAATTCTTCTTCGGATTTCCAAACTGGTGTTGTTGTCGCTGTTTATCGTCGTTCCGAGGTAGACAAATTCCTTAACAACCTTGAAGTTGTAGACTCCCATTGCAACAGATTGTTCAAGCGTAGGCTCACTGCGCGTTAATAGAAGGTACTTCGTCTTATCCTCATTTACCGCTAAGCCCATAAGTTTTGACTGCTTTTCTATCTCTGAGAACGCCTGTTTTACCACAGATTCGCTTTTGCCGATGATATCAATATCTTCGGCATATGCAAGTAGCATGTTATCTCTGGTAAAGATGGTGCCCGTTCTGTTAGCATTGGGGCACTGGCGCAGTATGTACTCCATCAGCAGATTAAAGAAGTCGCACGATAAGGTATCACCCTGCCTAAAACCTCTTTTGGTATCAAAAGGCTCGGAGCGGTCTTTACCTATTTTGACGGAGCTTTGTGTGCTTCTCAACGTCATCATGCAAAGTCGAACGTACTTTGCTGGAATACCAAAGGTAGACAGGGCTTCAAAGAACTTTGACCTTATCGGCGTGTCAAAGGCGGCTTTGTAGTCAACGAAAAGGTGGTGGGTGTCGATACTTCTCTCTTGGGTCTTCTCCAGGATTTGTCGCAATGTGAATATTTGGTCCGTGGTGGATTTGTCAGGTCTAAAGCCACACTGATAAGGTTCAATCAGTTCAATTATTCTCGGCTTTAGACGTTCACATAGGACGCATGATAGAACCTTATATGCGATGGGAAGGAGACTGAAACCGCGGTAATTGGCGCAAACCGCAGGGTCTCCTTTTTTAAATATTGGACAGAGTACACTTAGGTTCCAATCTTCGGGCATGCTTTCTTCGGACCATACTCTGCATAGGAGTTGGTGCATGCACCTTACCAGCTCCTCACCGCCA
The DNA here is from genome assembly GCA_018904265.1 of Lordiphosa collinella. NCBI lineage: Eukaryota > Metazoa > Arthropoda > Insecta > Diptera > Drosophilidae > Lordiphosa > Lordiphosa collinella. Next base: position 11,759 of record JAEIFV010001312.1, on the reverse strand, counting down.
GCCTTGAACAATTCAGCAGGCAGCTCATCAGCGCCAGCAGATTTGTTATTTTTTAGCCTTTTTATGGCTAACAAGACTTCATTATGGTCCGGCGGATCTATCTCTATGTTATCGATTGGTGGTGTCGCTACTTCCCCAGAGGCGGCATTGTGTTCGTCATCACCTCCCAGCAGGTTAGAGAAATAGTTTCTCCATTTGTCCAGTGCCACTTCCGGATTTCTGACCAGATTTCCGTGCTCGTCCTTCAATAGTGTGACTCTGGGCTTAAAACCTTCGGTTAGTTGCCTAATCTTTTGGTAGAATTTTCGAGTCTCACTCCTTCCGAACAGCACTTCGACTTCCTCCCTCATGCGCTTTTCCTGCTCATTTTTCTTCCTTCTGAAAAGGCGCTTCTCCTCTCTCTTTTTCTCCCGGTATCGCTCCTTAACAGCCCGCGTTGCTCCAGACTGCAGAGTTCTCCTGTAGGCAGCGTCTTTCTCTGCAGTAGCGCGGCGGCACTCATCATCGTACCATGACTGTTTTCGGGAGTTTCCGGCAAATCCGAGAATCTCCTTGGCAGCTGTACTCATAGAGTGTGTAATATGCATCCAGTGTTCGTCAACACCAGAAGGGCCAGGTGGGGTTTCCCTGAGCAGCTGGGTGAGTTTTGCTGAGTAGGCTTCGGATGTCCGTTGTGATTGCAGCTTCTCAACGTTCAGCTTTCGGCGTGTGTTAGACTGTGCGGCATGTGCCACACTGAGCCGTGTGCGTATTTTGGCTGCAACAAGGTAGTGATCCGAGTCAATATTGGCTCCTCGGTACGCACGTACGTCTAGAACACTCGAAGAGTGCCGTCCGTCTATCACAAAGTGATCAATCTGGTTTCGTGTCGATTGACTATCAGGGGATTTCCAGGTCGCCTTGTGGACGTTGCGGTGTTCAAATCTGGTGCTACTAATGACCATGTTCCGGCCCGCAGCGAAGTCTATTAGCCCCTCTCCATTTTCGGAGGACTTTTTGTGCAGGCTAAATTGACCGATAGTCGGGCGATGAGCGTCTTCTCTCCCGATTTTTGCGTTAAAGTCGCCTAGCACGATCTTGCTGTCGTGATCGGGGCAGCGCTCATATAGGTCTTCTAGGCGCTCATAGAGTTCGTCTTTTTCCGAATCGTTCTTTCCTTCTGTCGGGGCGTGCACACAGATAAGACTAATATTAAAATATTTTGCCTTTAGTCTGAGTGCGGCAAGTCGCTTGTCAACTGGTGTAAAGCTGATGGCAGAGCGGCACAGTCTTTTGTTGACTGCAAAGCCGCAACCAAACTCGTGCTTCGAATCGTGTCCACTGTAGTAGATCTCCCATGGGGCGTTGGTTTTGGATGTTATCTTCCTACACCCCTGACCAGTCCATCTTATTTCATGAAGTGCGGTAATGTCCGATGAATGTTCCTCGAGGACATCCACCAGCTTGCAATCCGCGCGCTCTGTATTGAGGGTGCAAACATTCCAGGTGCATATCCTCAAATCGTGGTCCTTAAAACGTTTGCGTGGGTCGCCGTCGGGGGGGTCCGTATCCGAGGCATTGTATTAGTTTTCATTGGCAGATGGAAATAGACGCCTACCGGGTGCCAAGCCCGATGCGACGCCCCGCGACCTATTTGTCCCAGGGAAAGGATCGCCGCTCACGTTAGCCAGCAGCTTTGCGGATGCATCGCTCTGTTTCCAGGGGTTACCACGGGGAGGTGTGAGTCGACTTGGGACGCAGTAAGCCAGGATCGCGCTGGGTTTTCCATGTTAAACCGGTCAGCAACTTTACCTCACTACATACGCCCCCATAACCACAGGAGAGTTCCTGCCTTCCGAAGAAGCTATTGATTTTGGTTAAGTGGAATACAGGAAATTTGTACTTGAAATGTGCACATCTAATTTAACAAACGGATAATTCATAGAGTCAAGTCCACTTCATTGTTTCTAAGCGCATTAAAATTAAGTACCTGTAATTTTCCATTTTAAACGAATTGTTTCTTAATTATCAGAAAACAAGAAGCCACTGGGTGTGGACAGGTGGTGAGGGGACGTCCAGCAAGGCGCGCTCTGTTGATGCTTGTCATTTATGATTTAAAATTGGTTAGCAAAACTCCAGCAGCTGCATTATGCTGGTCACCCGGCAACTAGCAGGAAGTCTCCTTGCCATCGCATCCCGGCCAACGGCATCTGGTTTTTCTTTTCAACTTTCTTTTATTATTGCATCAGTTCGCCTCTTCCAGTTGCAGCAGTTAATAGAAAAATCTGCAGCCAAGTTTTCCCGTTCCCAGGGTCTTTGTTGTAGTTGCGCTTTTTCCAAGTGTATTTCATAATTTAGCCCAAGCTGGTCGCTGCCGGGGAAAACACAATTTTTAAGTTAAGTTGATTTTCCTCCGTCTGCTTTTATTAATATTTTTTATTTTTGCTTTGTTGTTTGTGTCTGGCGCAGCGTGAAATTGAATTAGGTCAATGCGTCAAGTAAAAGTGCCAAAATATAAAAGAAAACTGCAAAACTACAAAAGGGAAATACAACTGGGCAATAAATGAGAAATATGCTTTTGTGCTCCGAGTTGCTGGCCAGAGGGGCATTCCGAAAGTCTCCCTGGATGCCGAACAATGCTGAATTGAAATTTGGTTCGAAATACTTTGCAAAATGTTAAGGTTGTTGGGGCAAGCATAATTAAACTTTCAACTTTCATTTAAAAGTAGTTTCCTTGATCCGGTTAATAATGACATCAGCATATGCTGCCAACGTCTTTCGGCTCCAAATGATTAATGCGCAATTACTTGCAGACGCTCAAAATAAATTTCCCCAATTACAATTAATGGAACAAAGGCGCAGATTAAAGTGGGGGGGATGTGCCTTGGCATGGCAACTCAATCTTTTGTTGGCTGTGGGCAGCCAACTAAATGTAATTGAAAATTATGATATGATAGGAGAGTTTTGATTTATGTATTTTAATTGATGGCAGCGCCCTTAAATGTAGGCAACACTTTTGCTGCTTCGACCGAAAGTTTTGCAATTGCGGCTAAGCATTTCACTCATCAATGGTTTCCAAATGGTGATTTGTTGCTTAAAGTCGTCCACACCGCCAATATGTTAAAGATAAATTTCATGTGTTTAGTCAATTGAGAGTTTGATAATTTCAATAAATTGAATTCTTGAAAGAGGTATCTGCTGGAAAAGCAAGCCAAGGGAATTTGTGACGATTTGTCACTCTTCTGGAGCCTACTTATTGTTTGACTTCCCTAATTCTGTTTTCTAAGAAACCTTTGGTTTCTTTGGGTCTCCCATCTTTGTTTTGTTGTCTTTTCAGAGCTGGGGACGGAAGCGGCAATTTTCAACTAGCTTAATATTTCTACTAAATGATAAGGCATATTGCTACACCTACTAGCATCTGCTGTTTCTTTCTTCTGTTAAAAAGCCTCTTTGCTCAATATTTTTATACTCTGTAGCAGAGGTACACAGTATAAAAGGTTTGTGCAAAAGTATTTAACAGCCAGAAGGAGGCATCTTTTTTGTGTGTGTGCTTCCAGTTTTCGCACAGGAGAACGGGACCTACAGTTTAACGCCGAGGCTTTTTATACCCTTGCAGAGGGTATTATAAAATTGTCCGGATGTTTGTAACACATAGAAGGAAGCATCTCCGACCACATAAAGTATATATATTCTTGATCAGCACGACGAGCTGAGTTGATTTAGCCTTGTCCGTCTGTCCGTCTGTTTCTATGCTATCTCCTCCGTCAGTTTTAAAGCTATCCTCACCAAACTTTGCACAAAGTCTTTTGGTACAAATACGCTGCACATTTGTCGGAACCGGCCGGATCGGATGACTATAGCATATAGCTGCCATAGGAACGATCGGTTGAAAAACATGTCTTAAAGAGAAAAACTTTTTTGTTTTTAATGGAAACGCCTCCAAAGTACGTATTTCTTAGTTTACTATCCTTTCCCATGATTTCACTAAGTTTGGTCGAAATCGGATGACTATAGCATATAGCTGCCATAGGAACGATCGGTCGAAAAACTAGTTCTAGTGAGAAAAACTTTTTTGTTTTTAGTGGAAACGTCCTTATCATTGGCATACACTTAATCTATATACTTTTACACAATTCTACAAAGATTGGTCGAAATCGGATGACTATAGCATATAGCTCCCATAGGAACGATCGGTCGAAAAACTAGTTCTAGTGAGAAAAACTTTTTTGTTTTTAATGAAAACGTCCTTATCATTGGCATACACTTAATTATATACTTTTACACAATTCTACAAAGATTGGTCGAAATCGGATGACTATAGCATATAGCTCCCATAGGAACGATCGGTCGAAAAACTAGTTCTAGTGAGAAAAACTTTTTTGTTTTTAATGAAAACGTCCTTATCATTGGCATACACTTAATCTATACACTTTTACACAATTCTACAAAGATTGGTCGAAATCGGATGACTATAGCATATTGCTCCCATAGGGGGAAAAACCAGGTCCTAGGGAAAAAAACTTTTTTTTTAAAAAAAAGAAACTTATCATTGGGCATACACTTATTTTATTTACTTTGGACACATTTCCACAAAGTTTTATCAAAATCGGATGACTTTTGCATATAGCTGCAGTATGAATGATCGGTCGAAAAAAAGTTGAAGTGAGGAAAAACTTTTTGTCTTAAATGACATCGCCTCAAATTTCATCGAAAGATGTCCAAAAAGTAGTCTTAGAAAAACTTTTTGTTATTTATAAAAACTGCAAGAGTATATAAAAATTCGGTGGAGCGAAACATTAACCTATATTTTATATTCTTATATTAAGAACAAACATACTTCTCATATAAGACCAAAAGAAATTGATCAATAGTATAGTGTTGCCTACAAATCCAAATCGAAATTTTGTGTTTTTGCAAACCTGCACATTTTCTCGTAGACTTGAAGAAATGTATGCTTTAAGAAGCTTTATCATCCATATTTGTTACACGATCTCCAAATAAGTTCCGATCGGTTAGTTTGAAATACATCTCTATTGGAATAGTAGACTTCCCCTTTGTTTTTTTCCGGCAGAATTCACTCAGAGGCCCCACCCACTATGAGTCTGTGAGAATTATTGGAATTCGTGTCAGTGAAACACCTTTTAATTTTTTCATCATTTATTTAACGATCAATAGCAAGCCATTGCGAAGCCCTGGTGGGTTCAACTTCCGAAGTACTTAACCGAAGATCCAACTTTCAGTCATATAAGATGTGTCAAAAACTCTGTTGGATAATTTTGAAAACAGTATGGCTTTTTCTTGCAGCCACGCATGATTTATGTATTGTGTGCGTACATCGGGAAATACGCGTTCAATAAGAGCATTTTGCGAATCAACGATTTTGCAGAAATTGGTGGGAAATTTTATGTATCCAGTATGCATATGGATGCAGACAGGATCTTATTCATCGCTGATTTCTAAGGATTAGTTGGAGATTTTAAGCTGTACTTTTTTGCATTACGCCACAGAGGCGAATATTTCTAGCAAACCACAGTGGTCCAAATTCCAAAAACTCCAAATATTGAGGTAAGTGCCCGAAGTACCTAGATTCGCTCGATTTAGATCATTATTTTATATAGGTGCCATATAACCGATCCAGCCGATTTGCACCAGCTTTGTTGATTTTTAATCAATTGAACTAAAATTTGGTTTGTACACATATTTTGGGTGCCCAAGGCGACTTTCCAAGTCTGGCTCGATTTGCGGCACTAGTTTATATAGCTGCCATATAACCGATCCGGACGACTTGCATCAACTTTTTATACCCTTGCAAAGGGTATTATAAAATTGTCCGGATGTTTGTAACGCATTAAAGGAAGCATCTCCGACCACATAAAGTATAGATATTCTTGATCAGCATGACGAGCTGAGTTGATTTAGCCTTGTCCGTCTGTCCGTCTGTCTGTTTCTATGCTATCTCCTCCGTCAGTTTGAAAGCTATCCTCACCAAACTTTGCACGAAGTCTTCTGCACATTTGTCGGAACCGGCCGGATCGGATGACTATAGCTGTCATAGGAACGATCGGTCAAAAAACTAGTTTAGTGAGAAAAACTTTTTGTTTTTAATGGAAACGCCTCCAAAGTACGTATTTCTTAGTTTACTATCCTTTCTCATGATTTCACTAAGTTTGGTCGAAATCGGATGACTATAGCATATAGCTGCCATATGAACGATCGGTCGAAAAACTAGTTTTAGTGAGAAAAACTTTTTTGTTTTTAATGAAAACGTCCTTATCATTGGCATACTCTTATTTTATATACTTTTACACAATTCTGCAAAGTTTGGTCGAAATCGGATGACTATAGCATATAGCTCCCATAGGAACGATCGGTCGAAAAACTAGTTCTAGTAAGAAAAACTTTTCTGTTTTTAATGAAAACGTCGTTTTTATTGGCATATTCTTATTTCATATACTTTAACATATTTCTACAAGGTTTTATCAAAATCGGATAACTATAGCATATAGCTGCAGTATGAATGATCGGTCGAAAAAGAAGTTCTAGTGAGAAAAACTTTTTAGTTTTAAATGGGATCGCCTCCAAATTAACGCCTCGTAATTAACAGTGTATTATGCTTTTCTAAGTTTGGTCGAAATCAGACATCTTATATATACATCAAAAAAGAAGAACAAAAAAAGCTGGTTAAAAAACTTTTTTGTTTGGCAAACAAAAACTTCGGCCGAGGAAGTTAACTCTCCCTATTTTTATTTTTTGAAAAAGACACCACCGTCGGTTTTTCAGTTAGCTATCTCTTAAAATTCGATTAGTGTATTATGCTTTTCCAACTGATTTCAAATGGAAGGAAAATGAACCAAAACTAGATTTTCTACTTAAAGTTTAGTGTTGGTCAATCAGGGCAGGCTCCAGTTAGCGTACTATTTCTCGAACTGAGGCCCACAACCTACCGATGTAGAAGAATGTCGTTATTTGCGTCCGCAAAATTGAAGAAATATTGAAGATGTCTTATGATTCCTTCTTCGCCCTACAAACATCTGAACAAAATCACGATGCGCTCCGAAAGTAAGAAAACCGAAATCGTACCGGAACCAACGTTTCGGGTTCGTTCCGTTTTTATCGGTTCCAATAATAATTGTAAACGGTATTCGGTTCTCAAAAAAAAAATTCGTATCGGTTCCGCTTTCGGTTCCGGTACGTGATTTGAAACGGATTATTTCGCGGTAACGGTACTAATCCCTGATTATAATACATATAATATACACACCTTCAACATTGTTTTCCATTTGGATTTACTTCAATATTCGACGTAGTTTTTATTGAATATAGATTTGAAATGTGCTCTTATTTGCACACAAAGCCAAAGCTTGTGGTAAACGAACAGCTGGCTCCCAGGGCTGCCTGAATTCGCAGTGTTTCATTTTCAATTGTACCACTATGATTTTTAACTGCCCTAGATAAAACGCTATTGGAAAAAAAATTGTTTTTGCATTATACTTAAAAAAAAAATATTAAATTTCTGCCAAAATTTTTGGCATTTGGACCATTGTAAACGTGGAATGACAGGAAGTCACCTGAAAGGAGTAACAGAGTGCCGCCGATTAGATGGACGTTGTTTTTAACATGTTTGAGGGATCAGCACAACGCCTTAAGAGAATGTTTGTGTACCATATTTCATTCATCCCAGATGATAATTATGCATTGTTTCAGCACTGTGGCCATGGACGATTGTTTTTATACCCTGTTCCCATTGAAAATGGGAAAAGGGGGATCATGAAGTTGTGCAAAAGTATGTAACAGGTAGAAAGAAACATTTGCGACCCTATAAAGTATATATATTCTTGATCAGCATCAACAGCCGAGTCGATTTAGCCCTGTCCGTCTGTCCGTCCGTCTGTCCGTATGAACGCGTGTTTCTCAGAGACTATAAGAGCTAGAGCCACAAATTTTTGAATGTAGGTAGGTGTATACCCGATTCAATACGAGTTTGTTTCAGATTTGGAAAATTCCTCCCCCTCCCCCCTTTAAGCGCAAAAAACTGTCAGAGCCACAATTTTAAGATAGACCTTCCAAACTTTACATATATCAAGTAAGGCCAAATATCTATATATTCTGAAAAGATCAATAAGATCGGACAATAAACACCGAAGTTATATATGAATCAATTTTGCTTGTGGAAGGGAGGGGGGTCTTGCATTGTCAGTTATCGCGCGCCGGCCGCATGCCATGCGTTTGTGTGTATGTTGGAGTTTGTGTATGTGTGAGTGTGTGTGTATGTAAAGAAAAAACACACGAAATCAAGGGAACAGGGTATTTTGTAGTCGGGGCACTCGACTGCAGCTCCCTTACTTTTTATACACTTGAAAAGTGTATTATAATTTTGCCCAGAAGTTTAAAACGCATAATAGGAATCATCTCCGACCACATAAAGTATAAATATTCTTGATCAGCATGACGAGCTGAATCGATTGAGCTTTATCCGTCCGTCTGTCTGTCTGTTTCTACGCAAACTTGTCCCTCAGTCCCACATTTTTCAAAGGGCCATCTTTTAGCTGTACACTGCACATATATCGGAACCGCGAAAATAGGATGGTCGCTTCTTGTAGCTCATAGAAATTTTTTTCTGCTTTTTTATTTAATATTTCAATGATACAAGACATTAAGCTTATAAATTACGAAATTGGTCACAAAATTTAGTCAGTGGTCACAAATATTTCAAGTGTATTTAAACTTCGGCGCAGACGAAGTTAGCTTTGCTTTCTCGTTTTAAAGAGAATTAGCAAAATGAGAAATGTTTTTCAAAATTCGACCGCAAGCTACGATACGGTTTTCAGATTGCTTTCGATCATCCATCCGAAAGATCGAATTCTATTAAAATCGTTTTTCTATACACTCAGGGAAAAACGAATAGTAAAATCTATAACAATCATATTTGATTTAACTATGCCTTTTTATACCCTTGCAAAGGGTATTATAAAATTGTTCGGATGTTTGTAACGCATAGCATCTCCGACCACATAAAGTATATATATTCTTGATCAGCACGACGAGCTGAGTTGATTTAGCCCTGTCCGTCCGTCTGTTTCTATGCTATCTCCTCCGTCAGTTTTAAAGCTATCCTCACCAAACTTTGCACGAAGTCTTTTAGTACAAATACGATGCACATTTGTCCGAACCGGCCGGATCGGATGACTAAGTTTGGTCGGAATCGGATGACTATAGCATATAGCTGCCATAGGAACGAACGGTCGAAAAACAAGTTCTGGTGAGAAATATTTTTTTTGTTTTTAATGAAAACGTCCTTATCATTGGCTTACACTTATTTTATATACTTTAACACAACTCTACAAAGTTTGGTCGCAATCGGTTGACTATAGCATATAGCTCCCATAAGAACGATCGGTCGAAAAACTAGTTCTAGTGACAAAAAACTTTTTTGTTTTTAAGAAAACGTCCTTATCATTGCCATACACTTATTTTATATACTTTTACACAATTCTAAAAAGTTTGGTCGAAATCGGATGACTATAGCATATAGCTCCCATAGGAACGATCGGTCGAAAAACATGTTCGCGTGAGGAAAATTTTTTTTTTAATGAAAACTTCCTTTTTATTGGCATATTCTTATATTATATTTTAACACATTTCTTAAAAGTTTTATCAAAGTCGGATGACAGCATATAGCTGCAGTATGAATGATCGGTCGAAAAGAAGTTCTAGTGAGGAAAACTTTTTTGTTTTAACTGGGATCGCCTTCAAATTTGGTAATTAACAGTGTTTTATGCTTTTCCATAATTTCACCAAGGTTTCGTCGAAATCAGACATCTATATAGTATAGATCCCATAAAAAAGTAAGGTCCAAAAAGTAGTCTTAGTTAGAAAAACTTTTTTGTCTTCAATGGAAGCTGCAAGGGTACACAAAACTTTGGCCGAGCCGAAGTTATCTTTCGCCTATTTTTCGTATTAAAGTTAGTTAAACAGCATGTTGAATTGACTAACCCCTATTTGAACAGCGAAATTCAGTTACCCCTTTTATATTCCCAAGGCATGGAATTCCAATTTAAGAATTACAAGCGGCCATACAAGCGACAACATGCCAGAAATATATTGTAGTATACTTTAAGGCAATTCAATATAAGTAGAGTTTCAGCCGTGTGACAACCATCATGTGTGATAGTGCAACTGGTTAAGTCGGCATTCCAATAATGTTCAAGTGCAAAGGTCCCCAGAATAAGTAAACATGTATAAACATTCATTATACCCTGTTCCCATTGAAAATGGGAAAAGGGGGATCATGAATTTGTGCAAAAGTATGTAACAGGTAGAAGGAAACATTTGCGACCCTATAAAGTATATATATTCTTGATCAGCATCAACAGCCGAGTCGATTTAGCCCTGTCCGTCTGTCCGTCCGTCTGTCCGTATGAACGCGTGTTTCTCAGAGACTATAAGAGCTAGAGCCACAAATTTTTGAATGTAGGTAGGTGTATACCCGATTCAATACGAGTTTGTTTCAGATTTGAAAATTCCCCCCCCCTCTCCCCTTTAGCGCAAAAAACTGTCAGAGCCACAATTTTTAAGATAGACCTTCCAAACTTTACATATATCAAGTAAGGCCCAATATCTATCTATTCTGAAAAAGATCACTAAGATCGGACAATAAACACCGAAGTTATATACGAATCAATTTTGCTTGTGGGAGAGAGGGGGGTCTTGCATTGTCAGTTATCGCGGCCGCATGCCATGCGTTTGTGTGTATGTTGGAGTGTGTGTATGTGTGAGTGTGTGTGTATGTAAATGGAAAACAAACGAAATCAAGTGAACAGGGTATTTTGTAGTCGGGCACTCGACTGCAGCTCCCTTACTTGTTTTATTTATATAATTCTTAGTTTTTCAGAACAAAATCTAATAGAATTCTTCTGCTCATGGATTCATAAATTGAGTCTAGACTGGCTGGCAAAATTTTAAAATTAAAAAAAAATTTTTCACTACTTCCAATGTTAAATTTTACTATTTCCAATATTAAATTTGAAGTGTTCACTCTTTAGATATACGAATTAATATACGAATAGTGAAAATAGTAAAATTTAGTGTAAATATTAAAATATCAGTGTTTTTTTTCGCTTAGTGCATTTAAGTTCGTCATGCTGTTTGGTGAGCTGTGTATCCGAGGTTGGGTTAATGTTTGGTGGCGTTTTTTTCAGAGAGTTAGAATGCTGTATTTTGTATTTTTGCTTAGGTCGTGCCAAAACACGCCCATCTCTAGTTGGTTCGATAATTTGGTGCCACAACAACTTCTGTCTCGGCCACTGACCGGAATCCGGTTAATAATCCATGCATCATGAGCCTTGGATTATAGACTGCAAGAACTTTCGGCTCCAGCTAAAGCCAATGTGATACGTAGTAAAGAGCACCGTGTGACAAAGGAAGATAGCAAATAGGATAACGAATCCCACAGTATAAACAAAGGGATGAAAGAACCAAACTTTTTCCATTACATCTCGTTTGTTGTCCTTGACAACGGCCAGTGAGTGTGCTGTTGAAGAGGGGGCACTTTGTCGTAGCGAAATTGAAATAAATGTGTTTTTAATTACGGCTTGAGTGCCGTCTCAATTGTCCAGCCGACCACCCTCCCCAAGCACGTCAATCAATTAGAGTCAGTGAATCCAAAGTCCACCATGAAACTGTCAGAAATAGTTTCCGGCGGCAAATAGCCGCATAACAAAAAAGTAAATTTACCCAGCAAACGAAGCGAAATTGTTGCAAAAATATTTGAGTTGCATATG